>OZ012713.1:8047619-8647619 GCA_963942605.1 Poecilus cupreus
TACGTAAGAGTAAGAAACGAAAGCTCAGAGGAATTCGTCAACGAAACAGGACTTAGACAAGGATGCGCGCTTAGCCCCTTATTATTCTCGATAGTACTAGACGAGGTGATAAAAAGCTGCAGAAAAAATCTTAAAAAACTTAAGATAGGTTTCTGGAAAATGAAAAAGATCGAGCTGTCAGAACTATGCTATGCCGACGATATGGCAGTACTAGGAGCAACAGAAAAAGATCTCCAACATAATATAGACATCCTGCACAGAGAACTAAACAAGAAGAACATGAAAATAAATATAGAAAAGACCAAAATACTGACGATAAACAATGAAGAAAAGGAAACAAATATATTTATAGAACGGAAAAGACTAGAACAAGTAAAAACATTCAAATATCTGGGAGTGCAAATAAATGAAAAAGGAAACCTGGAAGAAGAAATGAGAGAGCGGATAAGTAAAACAGCAAGAATATACAACGCAGCAAAAAACAAGTTTCTCAACAAAAAAGAGGTACCGAAAGAAGTAAAAGTGCAAGTTTTCAAAAAAGTTGTGACACCCATACTAACATACGGCAGCGAGTCATGGACTACGACGGAGAAAATAAGAAGCAAAATACAAAGCACCGAAATGCTATTCCTGAGGAAAATAGAGGGAAAGACGAGGCTAGACAGGATAAGGAATGACACAATTAGAGAATGGCTAAACACCAAGCCAGTAACACAAACTATACAAGAAGGACAACTGAGATGGTTAGGACACATAAACAGAATGGAAGATGACAGAATCACAAAACAAATATACGAAGCAAGAGGGACAGGAAAAAGAAAAAGAGGAAGACCCTGTAGAACATGGAACCAGGACGCACAACTGGCAGTGAGAGAACGAGGAGGTAACAGTGAGGGAGTTCTGGAAGAGGACTCCAGAGAAACCCAACCAACAAGCCTGACACCGAAAGGTATTAAAGGCACTGGATTAAGTAAGTAAGTAAGTTATTTACATATTTTTTTGATAGATGGCGTAAGTTTCTCTCGTAACAGATATTTTGTTCGGTCTTTACATTAATTTGAAGTTTGACGTAACCTAAAATATTGCCACACTGGTACACATTTGAATTCAATATTTAGAATGAAACACGCAGCATTCTTACTAGATTTACATGCTGTTAATAGCCTTTTTTGTTAAATAACCTATTTTTTATTATACCTGCATCATAATCCGGGTTTAAAACACGCTACAGCGTTCACAAACGCAAGATTAAAACACGCCGTGCTTTAAAGGTTGCTAAGCAACAACACAAATAATTACTGTTAATATCTGTCAAAACTGTAAACGTAAACAATAAATACTAACCAAACTCCATGGAAACGATATATTTCAAACGTCAAACGCGTAAAATTATCAAAATTAAAATGTTGCTTTTCAGTTTCTTCCAGAGTATGATGCTGGTATAATAAAAAATAGCGTATTACACACGTGTATAAGTGCTTTTAAAGCACTAACGACGTTAAAAGCACTCCGCTTCGCGTCTTGCTCTTAAACTCGTCGTACGTGCTTTAAAAGCTTTCTTATACACTTGTATCATAATATACTATTGCCGGTTGTATATAATAGTATATTATGATACAAGTGTATAAGTTAACTTTTAAAGCACGTACAACGAGTTTAAGAGCACGACGCATAGCGGAATGCTTTTATCGTCGCTAGTGTTTCATACGCTATTTTTTATTATACCTGCATCAAAATCTTGAACAAACTCAAAAGCAACATTTTGATTTTGATTCATTTCATAATTTTGCGGGTGTGACGTTTGACATATATCGTTTACATATGGAGATTGGTTTGCATTTATTGTTTACGATACTATGTAGACTCGTTTTTAATAGATATTAATAGTAATTATTAATAAAAAATATTGTACGTAATACGTCAGTAAAGTGTCATTATTTGCATTCCACGAGCTACACCCTCAGGAATCAATATTCGTTCTCGACAAATAATGACGAACTTTACTCCCTTGATATACAGGTTGTCTCATTTTGCACTGAATGAAAAAATGTTCCGACTAAAAGTTTAATGATTTGGCGGTGGACATCTAATCCAGTAAAAATAGTTTAAGTCATTCACCTTTTTTATTGCAGATTCAGATAGAGCGCGATGCAAACAATACAATTGGTTTTTCAAATTTTATTGGAATACTCATTCCGGCGTGATTGTTCAAAATAACATTCACCAGAGACAGTTTTCAAGTTATAACAAGAAATTGATAGCATCACGTAGAATTTTTTGCTTTCGCGTGTTCCAGGTCTCCGGTGCCTTGCGCGAAAATGCATTAAATATTTGGAACGCAAAGCTCGACCAGGAATATCGGTCCGAACATGGAGAAGGCTTCTGGAAATCGTGAATTTACATACGCACAAACACACGCACCTAGGCATACACGCACACACGCACACAGTCTTCTTAGTTCTAATTTTTGAAAATTCATTATAAATTCGTTGTACAATTTTAGATTTTCTATAAAAATCGAAATATTTGTTTTACTGGAAATCAGATTTTGTGATATACTTAAAAATAACAAAAAATATGACATTAAGTTTCGCTTTGCTTTTTAAAATGTCAAAATATTTGACAGGTAAACATTAAACATTTGTTTATTATTTTGTTTTAATCCATGGCGAACACTATTAAATAATAATTTTGTAAATTTTTATATATAATTAAATATAACACTTTACACTCCGAATCATTCGTACCCTTTAATTCTTTATTGACAAAAACGGTAAATAAGTTTTGTTGGTAACTTTTGAAATAATATAATATCTAATATATATTGGTTCGTACTTAGGAGGGGGGGGGGGGTTGATGACATTCGAGGCACCCCCTGCCTCAGGCCTGCGCTTATCATTAATTATAAATTGTAATGTCCTACCGAAACATAATTTTCAGCCGAAACCGAAATTTAATTAATATTTCATTATATCCTGATATGTGGTGTTTTTTCTAGCTTTGGAACAAATTATTAGATTAAAAAAGGCTTCAATTCATTAGGAAATCACTGTATTTTTGGAATGCAATGTACGTACAGAATTATTAAGAAAGAAACTCATAAAACTACAAATTTTTATATTATAAATTAAACTGTAATACATAATTGCTTTTTTCTCCTTAAGGATCCGTGTGACTGCGAATGACAATATTTGGGTGCTTTTACAACCCATTTGTTTGATGTCTTATCAACCAATTAGTCAATTCGTTCCGGCCGCATTCGTTTGCAACGGCAATTGTTTCTTGATATACATTCTTGTCATATTTAGCCACTAGTTTATGAATATCTAAGACGTTAAGTGCACTGATTATATCGGTCTCAGCTACCGGCGGGCCTGCACAATACAGCTCACGGAGCACCGCACTGTCTCCAAAATTGTAATAACTTTATGAGGCCCAATTGTCTATGTTTAACATCAAGGTACAATAAGTAATCTCTTGGTTTGATACGTCGTGCATAGTTGGCTACTGCAGCGTAATCGCCATCCAGAAAGTCAGCGAGCAGCCGCTCCGGGCGACGTCGGCAGCGGTTATACCGGCGTTATCCCTGATGCGCATATCAAGCTTTGTACTCTATCTCGAGGTAAGCGACGTGTTTAACAACCTCCAGCTCCAGGTCCGCGTGGCCGTGCGGGTCCAGGTCGCACAACGTGCCCCCGCTGCCATCTCGTTTGATTTCTCGATAACGAAGACGCGCCAAATTTGAAAGAAACTGTTACGCGATCATACTACCCACACAAATATTTTACATATTAACAAGCAGCTACTTAACTATCCATTATAATAGCGGGCATAAATGTAATGGAACTTCATTCAATATAATATAAAAGAATGTAACGGGTAATTGATATGATTAAAATAATAGGAGCAAAACAAAATGGAGATATTGGCATTTCGATTAATATAATAGGAGCTACACTATGAAAAACAAAATAAATTATGCTAAAATAATATTTAATATCATAGCTATAATAATTACAATTTATTATTTATTTGTCCGCATATTATCTTTTTGTTTTAATGTCAAACTCAACACAGAAGCAAGTCGACATTATCTGTTCTCTAGTAAACGATTCAAATTTGATTATTTCATTGAAGTTTTGGTGAATACTCTTAGAAATTAGGAAATAAGAAAAAATGGCTCGTTCTACAAATATCTATGATTTTGTGAAACCAGTGTTCTTTATTATGGGATTATTTGGGTGGGGATCTTCAAGAATTTGTACCCAGCCGTGCAACATCAAGTACGTAGGAAGGTTGTGCATGTTTTATTCAGGAAGTAGCTAACTCTAAACACTTTCAGGACAGTACAACATAACTTCAAAAGTTTATTTATGGTACTATTACTGGATATACCTTTATTATATACTCTCACAATTATGTTAATAAGTTTATATAACATCAATGATCATGAAATGACTGTGGGAATGAAGTATCTTTTTCTACACCTGGCCGCCTCTTATATTGTGAACATTCTTTCAGTATGCTCAAGTCATATTTCTTCTTATATTTACAAAGACGAAGTAAGTATATAATATACAAACCGGGTGTAACACAAAAAGCGGGCCATAAGCGTTTAACATGGGAAAATAATTTTTACATCCTGCCATATTCTGTAAGGGAGGTGCAGGAATCATGTAAAAAATTGGGTCAGTCTGTGTGGATCTCTGGAGTAACGTTTTCTCAAAAACTAATAAACTGAAAATTTTTATATTTTGTATATATCAATTGTATCCCCTTTGGACGAGCTGATTAGTTTTTGGTGATAATCCAATAACCGGAAGTGGAAGTCTACTCGAAGCCCTATCAAGTTATTTTAAAATATGTCAGTAAATTATGGTTAAATACAAATTTTGTTATTAGAATGTTTCAAATATTTTTATCTACAAGTATTGTTTGAAGCATTTGCTTCTCACTGTCACCATATACGAATTTCAACACGTTGAAGAAAAATTATATTTTATTATATTCATTTAAATCTGCTAACCTGTTTTTTGAAAAAACAAACAAAGGTTGAAAAATGTAATTTTTTGCCGATTCACATTAAAGATGACACTTCACGGACTGCTAACAGTCTATAAAGTGGCTCTTTTATGCCTAGGCTGTAAAATTATTTTACATAACAATAATTTTTGAGAAACCGTAATTCCAGAATCCACAAAGACAGAGGAATAGACAGACAGACACACACACACACACAGATATCATTGCGAAATTATTAAAATCGTATTGTACCCTAAAAAGTGCTCATCCACTGATAACTCACTACCGAATTTTTAGCATGATTCCTATAGCTCCCTTACAGGTATGTGGCGGGAGGTTAGTAGTTTTTAATTGTTTATATTTGTTTATAATTATGTTCCAGATCAACAAAATTAATGATAAAAAAATTGTTATTCAACTATTATTAATCACACTCATTAGCATAACTGCATCGGGGCAAATATTTGCGTGTTTCTTAGAACATTGTTATATACTTTCTTCACGTATTGCCTTTTTGGAGTTTATTCGCGATGAAGTTGCATTGCCCACTGTTAAATTATTGTCGATTGTACTCTTTCCTCTTCTAATCTTATCAAAATTTCAACTGTTGTACGCGAAGCACGAAGTGCAAAATACATCGAAAATTATAACTTTGCTCGAAAAGTACATTCAAGAAATCCGTCTTCTAAGACAAATAAAGTCAAATTGGGGAAATTATGAGAAATTGCAGGAGGCTATGAAACTTTACCAGAAAATTACACAAGTAGTAATTACACTTGAAATATTTTACAATTTTTGTGTTATGTCGTATAATTTAAATTATACGATATACTTGCGTAGAATAAATTTATATTATATTTTTCCATGTGTATATAAATTTATCTTATCAATTGGACTAATGATTTTTATACATGAAGCATATAAAAAAAGGGTGAGTACATGACACATTAAATCAGCAATAATTTTATTTGAATTACACATACCGTGTGTCTGTTTTAAAGGTGTACATAGGAGATTAACATGGGAAATCAGTTTTTTGCGTGCTGTTGCTCGGTGTTCTATCGGACAACAATGATTGTAGTACCAATCGAAAGATATCATTTTTTTGAATCAAATGATGTAAAATACATTACAATTTAGTAGCAATTTGATTCCGTAAATTAATTTTTAAATTTTGAAAATCCTTCGATATTCAGTTTTTATCGAAAATAAATGTAGTTACCTATGACTGTTTTGTTTTGATTTCTTTTAAGTAATTTATTTGACGTTTCTGTCAATTTGTAAAATATGGTTATTTACAGTAATGACAAGCGTATTATTATAATTTTTGCGTAAAGATTTTATTAAATAAATTTGAGTCTAAAAACCAGTTTTTTTATATAATATTAATTTATTAAGAGTTAACTTTTTTAAATCGATGACAAAAAATGCCATTTTTATTAGCTGTTTTGTATATCTTCACAAAATACTCTTCCACTTTCTTCGTCAAATGGAAAAAGTTCTTGATTGTAGTGCATTTTGTAGGAATAATAAGAACTTTTTTTTAAATATGAACGATGTACACCCTATTCATTTCCAAAAAATCTAGTGCTATACGTTCTTCTGCTATTGCTAAATTGCAATTACTAAGCTCACGTGTATTTTTCATGGATACTGGCATTTGTGGTTGCACTTGGATTCGGTCGATTCATAAACTTAATAGAAAATAGATCTCGCAGTCTGAGCTAACTATTTCCTCCAAAAAATAGTTTTACTATAAAAATACGCTCTTCAGTAGTATAACTAGCCATATTTTTACAAATTGTCTTAAACAAGTCCAAAAGTCAGAAACGTCAAATAAATAGCTTAACAGATATCAAAACAAAACAGTCATAGGTGACTATATTTATTTACGATAAAAATTGAATAAAGCGGACAATTCTCAAAATTTAAAAATTAATTTACGGAACCAAATTACTACTAAATAGTAGTGTATTTTACATCGTTTGATTCAGAAAAATGATATCTTTCGATTGATACTACAATCATTGTTGTCCGATAGAACACCGAGCAACAGCACGCAAAAAACTGATTTCCCATGTTAATCTCCTATGTACACCTTTAAGACAGACACACGGTATATTATAAAAATGTTTTTTTCTACAATCGTTGCACAATATCGACATTGTTATTCCATTTTTGGTTAGGAAATGTTCAAAATTGTCGCTCTAGGGCGACAAAGTGACATATTGTCGCACTAGTGCGACAAAAACAAAACAAAAATAAATTAGGTAAAAGAAGTAAATGATGCATTGAATTTTTCTGGTAATAACCTTGCTATTGCAAATACAGGCATATACGTACATACACTTCAACTTAATCACCATAAACGTATTCACTCTGTAGACTTTATGTCAAATGTACTCCATAATGTCAAATGTACTCCATGTGTCAAATTGTGATTTCTTTGAAAATTTTTATTTTGTTCATAAACGTTGTCATGATTACGGTGACATGGGTAACTACAATTTTACTGAATTGTTATAGGCGTGACCAAAGATAATTTTGAAAATTAATTTTTTTCTACAGCTTGACATTGTTCAACGATTGTAGAAAAAATATTGTGTGTATCTCGTCGGATAGAGCTTGTTCGGTGCACTTGTCGAGTTGTTGATCTCGGCTTCACCTCGATCAACAATTTCTCGCCGCGTGCAACAAACAATGCTCTATCCGGACTTGATACACAAATAACTATTGTTTGTAGGAAATAAAATATAGACAGAACCTGTCCTCAAGTTTATTAACCTGTACAAGTCCAAGAGCGACAAGAAAAGTAATATCATCCTATTTGTTAACGACATTTTATTAATGCATAAGTATTTCAGATAACAACATTTGCTATTTGTTTCTACGTCTGAAACGACTTTAATTAAAACGAAATGTTTCTGTTTAGATAAGAGTGTTTTAATTAATGTAAGTCCGCATTTATAACTGGCGGCTTCTTTAAATAAAAAGTAAAAACATATTTACTAAATATCTAATGTTTCCCATTCCAGATCATATCCATTGCTGTATATTGGGAACTTGTGACTAGGTTAACTCTACTTACCGATGAACTTCGTATGATGTTATCCGATTTGCTACTCGCCATAAATATGCCTATATAGATTAGCTAATCTAGCAACCACTGGTACGCAGACCTACAGCTTACAATCTATTCCCCGGACCTCTCATTAAATGCGCAAATATAGTTCTGTGATTGGTTCATAAAATACAGTGCACCATTACAAGCATTCGGCGGTATTCGCTCGAAGTTTTGAACTCATTTATATGACAACTGTAATTCCGCCACCAGTACACTGTTGTCACAGTATAAGAATTCACACAGTAGCGACACTCGCTGTCGGTCCCTTTGATTTTTATGTCGCATCGACAGATGACCTTGAGCCGAGCGGCCATATTGGCAGCTGCGGCATATGGCGGTAAATTTGAATAACTGTCAGTTGCAAAGGGGATAAAATCAAAAAATATTATTTCACCTGCTCTATAAATGTTCATACAATTTTGCACGGTACAAATAAGTTTACCTCTCAGTTTTGCACACATTTCATGAACTTAACATTACAGAAATACTGTAGCTTGATATTTGACAGATTTAACTGACACTGACATATTATATTTCCTTTTCTATGGTTACTAAGATAGCCTATCAACGAACAGTAAGCGGCCATCTTCCCGGCTGCGCACCACTGAAATATTGGGATCATGAAAATATTTGAATTGTCGCTACTGTGTGAATTCTTATACTCTGCTGTTATTAAGAAAGGAAAGAATAAATTGCTCGGCTATTTTGATTTATTGTACATCCTGATAAAAATGCACAAATTAATATATATATATATATATATATATATATATATATATATATATATATATATATATATATATATATATATATATAAATTTAAGCATAATTATACACAATGTAGAAGTATCAAGATATATATATATATATATATATATATATATATATATATAAATTTAAGCATAATTATACACAATGTAGAAGTATCAAGATAAATTAAAAATACCGTGGACAATGTTGTATCTACATATAATTCAAAACGGTAAAGTGTGTGTGACATTTTCTCAGTGTATACATGTTTGTATTTCACATGGTGTTTAGCACGAGTTCGAGGACCAATCGCAGCACAGGAAACCACGTGGATTTGTGTCCCTTTAAGGAAAGGTCTCGTGGAGTAGACTATAGACCAGTGATGCCCAACGTTTTTACATCCTTGGACCAAAGTTACTGCAAATTAATTTCAGGGGGCCGGATTGATAAGAAAGTGAATTATTACTAATCAAATTATAAACAATACATTGACAACCTATGCAATTTATATTTATAATGAAGTTTATTACCATTTTAACATGAACAATACGTATATGAAACAAGCGAAGCAGGTCGAACCGCTAGTCCAATATATATTTTCATTAGTGCATATCTTTAAATAAAATCAATTTTCTAGATGAATTAGAGTTAATTAATGCTAATTACTAATTGCATTTATTGTATTTTTGGGCATTCTTATGCATATTTTTACAAAAGTTGCATATTTCAATATTTTTAAGTCTAGTGATAAACAATCTGAAATTTCTGGTAATGCACATTGATAATTCCCAAATATTGTAGAAGTCCGCAATAAATAGAAGAATGCAACGGAAAAAGCAATAAACAATACAATAAGCAAATTCACAAACCAATAAACTTCTAGGGACATCCCTGCAACGGTAACGGTAGGTATTCATTGTATAACACGAATGCTGGTAAAAGTGAGTACAATGAATATAAGACCGAGAATTCTCAGCTGGATATATCTTTTACTGATGTTTCACTTGTATTTATTGGAAAATTATAATACTTTATTATAATTATGTAAATATGTCATATTCTTATAATATCAAGTTTTTAGACTTAGTTTATATGTATATTAGTGTTATATACTCAGCATAATTGGCAAAGACGTATATGAATTCAGGAACTATAGGTCAAATAATTGTTAATAAATTCAAGGAATTAAATTTGATCATACACCTGTTATTATTATTGCTTTTAGTTAAGAAAAGGCACGTTCTGGGGACGCGAGAAATGCGGACTTGTTAACTTAAATGTCTATAAAAAACCAGCGTCTCCTCCTTGAATAGGCAGTAAACGATAGTAATCATAGTATTGAGCTTCCAAATTATCAAGAGATGGCGTTGATCCCAATTCACATAAAGTACATGTCAATTTCATTTTGTAAGATATCTTATGATGGCGAATGTTTGCATTAGTATTGGTAGTTTGTTTTTATTGGCAACAGAACTGTTGGCATACACACTATAAATCTTCCCGTTTTTATAGGGTTTTTTTGAAAAAAATTCAATCTTAACCTATAATCTACAAATACAATGTACCTTTCATTTTTACATCTTGTTTAAATAATACGGCTTATACAAATGTAATACTTATAAAGGAATACTCTTAAAGTAACTATTATTGTTATTAAATAAAAAAAAAACAATTAATTTCAAAATACAATGAAATATATGTACCTTATGATTAGTTCAGCTTTTTAGCACTAATTAGCGTATTTTAATTTTGGATGTCCAATACACAGTACATACTAGTCCGTCAAATTTGTAATCTTCTCGTATATCAAACTTTGTAGTAGAAGTAGTAGTAAATAAACATATTACTTTAAATTTAAATTTGTGTTACGATTAAATTAATAAGATCATAAGATTAGTAGTATATTTGTTGTTTACCATTAGACAGTCTTAAAATATTGAAATATGCAATTATATTATATGCAACTTTTGTAATCATATCCATAAGAATGCCCACGTATGCAATTATTAATAATATTAGTAATTAGCATTAATTAACTCTAATCAATATAATTCATCCAGAAAATTGATTTTTTTAAAGATATGCAAAATTTAAAATATATGCACTTTACATATAATCTATTCTCTAGTAATGACTAGTAAAATGGAAGTATTATGAATGTACATCCGCTATCAATTAGTTAATATGTTGCTGTATAAATGATGTTATGTGAAATAAATTGCTAATTGAAGAATAAGCGAGATCTTTAAATAATTATATAATACCTTGTTGTATCGATAAAAACTAAAATACATAAGACCGGCAGTGATTTATGGTTGCGAACTCTGAACAAAATTGATCAAAATAAATTAAAAGCGTTGGAGAGGAAGATATTAAGGATAATATTGGGAGGAAAAATGGTTGAAAATGTGTGGATGAGAAAATCAAATGAAGAAATAATGAAAGAATATGGAAATCCGGATATAACACAAATTATAGTCACAAAAATTGGGATGTTTAGGTCATCTATCCTGTTTACCAAATATCAGGACGGCAAAAATGATTTTTGAGGATGGTGCTCCAAACAAAAAGAAGAGGAGTGTTTCGATGCAGTACTCAGTAAAAGAATTCAGATTGAGAATAATCGATTGGAGTAAGACGACTGTAGACTGAAGACAATGGCGAAAAATAGTTTATCAAGCCATGGGCCTTCATGGCCTGGAGAGCTGAAATATTATTATTATTATTTATTTATTATTAACAGCCGCTCCACAGGTTACAGAGACTGTAACCCAATTACTGAGGGCTGGAGAACAAAACATAGAATACAACAGTTTCAACATAACAATAAAGAAAGAGAACAAAAACATATACATAAATTTCACATACCAGAGAAATAAGTAATTAAACTATTTTTAAATCTATACAGACTATAATAAAACAAATCAATGTCTGTGTTCGAAATATAGTTGTTAAAAATCTGACACATTCTTCTGACAGGCGCTCTTAGTTCATAGTTCGTTGCCGTAAATGATAATTTAAATGTATATTTTGCACTGACCGATCTAATTTGAGAACGTGGTACGGCAAAGTCTATATTTTCCAAAGCTGGAGCATCATTAATGTGGCCATGAATAAGTTTGTATAAATAGAGACAAGACAGAATATTTCGTCGATTCTCAAGAGTTAACATATTGAAATATTGTAAAGAGCTGGAGTAACTGTACGTGTAACAATTGAAAGAATTAAAAAATTTCCGTGCACAGAACCTAACAAACTTTCTCTGGATTCGTTCAATTTCATCACTTTGATTACTATACTAAGGATTCCAGACCACAAGACAATACTCAAGCTTAGAGCGTACAAACGAGTAGTATAAGGATCTGATTGTCGTTATATTAGTGAAATGTGAAGAATTTCTGATAATAAAACCTAAAATTTTGTAAGAAGTTGTGACTAAAAAGTCAATATATAGTGAAAATGTTAGTTTTGGATCAAAAATGACACCCATATCCTTACACTGCGTAACCCTAACCTTGGGTAAACTATCCATATTATAAATATAAATAACTGGATTTAGTTTCATAGAATATGTCATTATTTTACATTTCTTAATGTTAAAAAATAATTGTGAGATAACAGACCATTTATGGAGATTGTCAATATCAGACTGTAGAAGCAAAAAGTCATGATGACAATTTATAATTTTAAACAATTTCAAGTCATCTGCATATAACAACAGTTCCGAGTGTTTAACATAGGTAGTAATGTCATTTATAAAAAGTATAAAAAATAACGGACCGAGATTAGATCCTTGAGGAACACCAGAGGAAGGCATGAAATATTTTGATTTACAATTATTGTAATAAACGTAATTCTGTCGATTTTTAATGTAAGATTCGAAAAAACTAATCAGAGCAGGCGAGAAGCAGAATTGATGCTGAAGTTTGTAGAGCAAAATATCATGATTTACCTTGTCGAATGCCTTAGCAAAGTCAGTGTAAATTACATCCACTTGAGTATTTTTATTCATAGATTTGGTAATATATTCCGTAAAATTCACTAAATTAGTACACGTAGAATTTCCACTGACGAAGCCATGCTGGTAGGGGGTGATGGATCTAATGACATGACTACATGTATTTGTAAAGAATTTTTTCAAAACATTTTGCTATATTAGATAGTATGCAAATAGGTCTGTAATTTTCTACATTGTGGGCATCACCGGATTTAAGAATAGGAGAAACAACGGATTTTTTTAGAAGATCAGGAAAAGTGTTGGTTCTAAGAGACATGTTGAAAATAATAAATAAAGGTTCAATAAATATATCACGACAACCCTTTAGTATAAATGCCGGGAAATTATCAGGACCAGGAGAAGAGGAAACCTTGAGCTTATTTATAGCGTATTTAATATCATCTCTTGTTACTGATTTAATATTAAGCTGATCAAGAGTTACTGAGTCAGATGAGATGCTGGAGAAGTCAATGCATTAATTATTAGAAGAGTAAACACTACCAAAATAGTCAGCAAAGCCTTGTGCAATGGATGTTGTTGATTGTAGTTGGATGTCTTTCAGATACATGTTACCAGGAATTCGTGTAATTTGCTTCATTTTATTTACGTATGACCAGAAAAATTTTGGTTCACCAACAATTTTATTTTCAACATCAGATATATAGTTGCGATAAGCAATTTTAATATCTATTTTTAATTTAGATCTCAATGCTTTAAATTCGTTGTAATAATAATCATTACCATATAACCTGTAAAGTTTGTGAGCTTTAGCTTTGAGTTTAATATTATTAATAATTTGTGTTGTAAACCAAGGTGGATAATGCGAATTTTTTTTACGGGTTCTAGGCACACATCTCTGAAAGACATTGTCAAGCAGAGCATAAAACTCTGATAGAGCTTCATTGACATCATTGCATGACTTCATAGTATTCCAATCTGTCTCATTTAATAATGAATACATTATTTCAAAGTCCGCTAGACGGAAATTATAATACCTATTATTATTAAATGTAGAATTGAGAGTAGCATGAGTTACAGAGTTTACGTTAATATTAAGTGAAGGATGATAATTATCTTCGCGTACTAAAGGATTATCATCATGTGATACAGTACAATTTAAGTTGGATACTACAACATCAAGGAGACGATTATCAGAATTGAGGATTTTATTATATTGTGATCCACCAAGAAAATTACAGAAATTATTAAAACGGGCTACGTGATTATTGGTAAATTTAGAATTATAATAATGAACTAGATCAGTGATATTTAGATCCCCCACTAAGATAAAATCATTATTAAACAAGGCTCCAGACGATTCAAGACAGTCGTAGATCAAGTCTTGCTGTACTGCTGAGATAGGTGGAGGGGAATAAATAACTACAACAATTAGACTTTTCTCCGTGTTTAAATGAACTTTTACACAAATAATATCAGCGACAGAATTAATATGTAAATCATGTTTTACAAGTGAGGATTTATGCTTAGTGTGGACAGCACACAAGACACCGCCACCACGAGATTTGCCTACTAATTATATTATTATATACCCTGGTTGAAACATATTTGTTTAAAAATTTTGTTTATTTACAATGGGCTCATAAACCAATATTTTTTAATTTTTTTAATGAAACTTTGAATATATAACGATCAGTGAAAACCCGATGTGCAAATTTCATATATTACCCGAGATATGATTTTTCAAAATTTGTGTGACGTCGCAGGTACTACTCCAGTGGCAGTAAAACAACGATTTTCCATAACATTAGATATTATATATTTTTTAAAATAAAAATAATATTTTCATATTATAAGTCTTAATTTACAACAATTAAACTTAATATAAACTAAGATAAAATTCCTTTAAGAGTAGTTTACTTGATATTCGAGTAAATAACATTCAAAAGTTTGAGGACAGTGGCGCTAGTAGTGATGTAACCTAACCTCAACACACAATTTTAATCAATAGATTTTCAACACAGCACAATAAAACAGTGAAATTATGAAACAAGTAATAGAAGCCCAACAAATATAATCATAAATACCAAACAAACAAAAATATGAAATTACTTTTCATAGTTCTATTTTAGCTCACAATAGGCGTTGGGCGCAGCGGCAGACGCGCGATTTGCAATTTTCATATTTCTGGCCAATAGTACAAAGCAAGTACCTGCGACGTCAAAATACTTTCAATTGCTTTACTGCAATATATTTCAAAGAAAAAAAATGTTTCACTACTAATTATTCCATAAGTGTTACACGATTTTGATATAAATTTGTCATATTTCGTTTATGGTTTATGCGCGCATGACAATATAATGTCAATAGTAAGTTCAACAACATCAGATCAATATCGGCGACACGACGACGACCACAACGCCATCTCGCTTGACGAAGACGCGGTAAATTCGAAATAAATTGTTAGGCGCCCATAATATCCACAGAAATATTTAGCATATTAACTAACCAGCTACTTAACCATTCTTCATAATAGCGGGCATAAATGTAATAGAAGTTCATTCAATATAATATAAAAGAATAAAACGGAAATAAAACAAATTGGAGATATCAGCATTTCGATTAATATAATAGGAGATACACTATGAAAAACATAATAAATTATGTTGAAATTATATTTAATATCAAAGCTATAATAATTACAATTTATTACATTTGTCCGCATATTATCTTTTTGTTTCAATGTCAAACCGAGAACAGAAGCAAGTCGACATTTTCTGTTCTCTAGTAAACAATTCAAATTTGATCATTTCATTGAAGTTTAGAAATTAGGAAATAAGAAAGAATGGCTCGTTCTACAAATATCTACGATTGTGTGAAACCAGTGTTCTTTATCATGGGATTACTTGGGTGTGGATCTTCAAGAATTTGCACCCAGCCAGGCAACATCAAGTATGTAGGAAGGTTGTGCATGTTTTATTCAGGAAGTAGCTAACTCTAAATACTTTCAGGACAGTACAACATAACTTCAGAAGTTTAATTATTTTATTACTACTAGATATTTATTTATTATATTTTATATATGATTTTATAAAATTACTATTGCCGTTTAGGATTTATCAAACCTCTATGGAAGTGAAGTATACTGCTCTACACGGTGCTGTCGTTTCTATTGTGGACATTCTTTCAGTATTCCCAAGTCAAATTTCTTCTTATATTTATAAAGACAAAGTAAGTATATAATATATACAGGTTGTACAATGGGAGTGTTTGGTGGTTATTGTGCGAACTGTACTAAAAATGTACTTTCTAGAAATATGTAGTGAAATACGTACAACTTATGAATTACAACTTGAGAATTGCGTTTTTAAAAAACAACTTTATTTTCTACGACAAATATTACAAGGATGTTACAATTAGGACTTGACAAAGAAGACTGAAACTCCGTTCTCTAACCAAGAACTATCTCCATACAAAATACAAGATACAGCATTATTCTATCTAAACTTATCATTATCTTTACTTGGAACAAAGAGTCTTATCTTAACCTTGAGTATTATAACATATAACTCCTCCATCCCTAAATTGAAGCTTCTCCTGGAAGATTCACAGTATTTAAATTTGAATTTCTTTGTTCCTCAATTTTATTACAAAATTTCTCTTTATATTTTTTAATAATTATTACAACAATCACAAAACCAAGTAATACATAAATAAAAATATTATGATAATTTATTTTATTCATATTATTATTTTCAAAGCTTATTTTTGATTGACGAGGAATATGAATTTCTTGCAATGTTTTTAAATTAATAGTTTTATTATCTCTTATATGTATTTCATGATCTTGTAATTTTACATTCTTAAATAAAATAGTTCTACTTTCCTTATTTACTTTAAATAATTGTTTATTAATTTCACAATTTCCTTTTACCATAAAAACACCTGATAATTGTAAATTCTGTTCTTCATTATCACATTTAATATTATACAATTTATTTTGAGGGGAAAATATATATATTAAATCTGAATGTGGAATATTAAAATTTTCACTTTGTTCTATTACATTCATCATTTTACAATCTTTAATATTATTTGATCTAAAATAAATATTAGATAAGCAACTGTTTTCATGGTGACTTCTTTTTCTACAAAAATATTCTCTATCTTGTAATTTTGTACAATGATCAACATAAAATATTTCCTTTCCGTCGACTATATAAGTTCCCGGAGTAATTTCCAAAGTTACATATTTATTATTTAATTTAGTAGGTATAGGAGTAAATTGCAATATCTTATTTTCTGTATTTGCTGCGATAGGAATGTCAATAATTAATTTCAATTCCTTATTTAATAATTTACAATATGTTTTAATTAATCCATTATTTTCCCAGTTATTTATTACAAGTTGTTTTATAAATTTATTTTCTAAATTTTCCATTGGTTTTAATAAGTCCTCTCTATCAATTAATCCATAATACAAAGTATTTAAACTACAAAACGCAAATGTTTCCTCTAAATTACTTAAAAGTATTAATACATTATTTAATAATAACGTTAACTGATTAAATATATCTTTAACATAAAGTATATCGAGATCATCTTCCCTTTTATTCAAAATTCTTTCTATTAATGAAATACGAGATTTTAATACTAGTTCGTTATGTTGTACGGTATTAATTTGTTTATTAAATTTTGATATTATTTCTTCATTAATTATAATATTTTTATTCAATCCGTCCTTTAATTTATTTTGATTTTCTGTTAATGTATGAATTAATTCATCATATCTCTTACCGTCATCCGCGTCTAAATTTCCAGATAATTGCTTTATAATAGAACCGATACCATTTATTAAACCCCGTTTCTTGCGGTTCTGATTAACATTTTCAAATTTTGAAAGTTTATTTTCTACTTGTTCAAATACATAATTTAAAATATTTATATTTGTTTGCAATTCTCGATATACAATTTCTCGTTTTTTATTCATTTCCTTTAATAAATTATCTTTATGTCCTTTAATAACTTCATATTGAGTAAATATAGGGCTTATATTAAAATATATATAAATATACTTTGAATAAGTATAAGTATAAGTTTCTCCTAAATCTACAAGGTTAATACCTATGTTTTCAGTTTCATTCATTACGTTGAATCCGTCGCTGAGGAGGATTCCGAGGCACCTGAAACATTTATTCGAGGTCGTTTAATCTTATCAACTCGAATTTTTTTATCTGTATTTAATTTAATAACTCCCAATTTAGGATTATAATGTTGTACCTTTCCTTTTTTATATTTGGGTTTTTCGCATTTACCCGCGTGTCGTTTATGTTGTTTAACAAGAATTTCTGATGGTATTTTTTCTGGGTTTTTAACTTCTGTTACGTACTTCTGTTTTGTTTTTTCTATCTTATCACCTACGTTTTTATATAAATTTTGCATTCTATTTTTGTGTTCTTCAACATAATTTTGACATACTCTAAAATTTTCTTCCATTTCTATAAATTTATCTTTAAAATGACCAAACAAAATATCGTATGGCTTAATCTGTGTTGTATTATGAATAGATGAATTATAAGCTATAATTCCGTATAAAACTTTTTGTTTTAGTACTAAATTACGAAATTCTGGTCGATTATTAAATATTCTAATATGTTCCAATAATGTACTATGAAATCGTTCAATTATGCCGTTCGATTTAGGGTTATCCACACTAGTCATATGTATTTCAATTTTATGGAGAGCTAATAATTCTTTTATAACTTTATTATTAAATTCACCGCCATTATCATTTATAATTTTATTCGGTATTCCGAAATGAGCGAAATATTTAATTAATTTATCAGCTATATTTATTGCATTTAAACTATTTAATTTATATGCTTGTGCGAATTTAGAAAAACTATCGACTATAGTTAGAAATTTAGTTTTTTCAATAGTAACAGTATCTAAATGAATTATTTCTAACGGTCTTTCTGCAGTAGGTGTTAAGTTTATATTTGCTGGGTATGGTTTTCGTTCATATTTGTTCAAAAGACAAATATCACAATGGTTAATAAAATTTTGAATGTCTTTTGCCATATTTGGCCAATAACAATTTTTCTTTAATGAATTATATGTTTGTGTGATACCGCGATGATTTGTCTTACCTTCGTGATATTTTTGGATTTCGTCTATTTGTTCATCTTTGCTTTGAATATCCCTTACCATATTATAACATTTAATTAATTTAAAAGAATTATGTTTAAAATATTTTTGTAAAATATCATTAAAATTTAACTCTAAATTATCATCAAATATACAATAATAATTTTGTTTTGGAACTAAATATTCTTTTATAAATTTACAGATTTCATTATTTAAATTTCTCGTATCAATATTCAAATAAATTCTCTGAATTTTATTACCAAATAATTTTTCTACTCTAATTTGTGTTTCACTTTTTATTCCTTTTATGATAATTTGATTACGGCCAATATTAATTGATGAGTCAATATATGTTATTCCATTTACTGGATTTTCATCAGCTGAATGGATTGTTTGTAGGTCTGAATTGTCATTTATTGTTGCTACGCTATCCAAGTCATTGTGTTGAATTACTATAAGGTTATCTGGGTCATTATAAATATTAATTTTTATATGTGTCTCTTTAAATGATTCAATAATAATTTTTTCTATTATTTGCCAGTTTTTATGATCTAATCCGGAACAGATTTTTGGCATATTAATTTCTTTAATTTCATTTAAAACGAGGAATTGTTTTAAATTATTTATAGCTTGTTCTATTGTACTCAGATCTGGTTCATCAAAATAATTTATTTTAGTAACTAAATGAAATATTAATTTAGATTGATATTTTTGTACAATATAAGTTCCTAATTTAATATTTTTATCTTTTAAAAAATTTTTACTATCGTATTTTTCATTTACTTGTTTAGCGAATCCTTTACCCAATTTTGCGTCTTGTGAAATACAATGAACTAAAGGTTTATTTGAATCAAAAATATTATCATTTTTATATTGGATCTGGAATTTAGGTTTAATGCGGGAAAGAGCATCAGCGTTATTATTTTTTGTGCCTTTTTTATATTCAATATCATAATTAAACTCTTCTAGCTTCAATTTCCAACGAATAAGTTTTGAATTTGGTTCATTTAATGAGAATAGCCAAGTGAGTGGTTTGTGGTCTGTGACGATTGTGAATTTTACTCCATAAATGTATGGTTTAAAATGTTTCGTTGCCCAAATGATGGCGAGTAATTCTTTTTCAGTGGTTGAGTAATTACATTCGTGGTTATTCAATGTTCTACTGGCATATGCTATTGGTCGTTCTTTTCCATCAATTTTTTGTGATAAGACTGCACCTAGTGCGTAATCGCTTGCGTCGGTGGTTAGTATAAATCGTTGGCTGAAGTCAGGGTACTGCAGAATCGGGTCATTGACGAGTAACTTTTTACAATCTTCAAAACAATTTTTATACTCTTCATCTTCTATATTGATAGATTTTCCTTTTTTTAAACAGTTTGTTAATGGTTTGGTTATACGGGCGAAATCTGAGATGAATCTTCGGTAATAACCGAGTAATCCTAAGAAGGACTTAATTTCTTTATTGGTTTTTGGAATGGGATATTCTTTTATCGCCTGGATCTTTTCAGGATTTGGTTTAACTCCATTGTTAGTGACGATATGGCCAAGGTAAGCCACTTCTTTCCTCAAGAACTCGCTTTTGTCCAATTGGATCTTCAAGTTTGCTTCTTGTAATTTCTTAAATATTTTTCTGATGTTTTGTATATGTTCTTCTAGGCTAGTGCCTAAGATAATGATGTCATCCAGGTACACTAAACATATTTTTCCTATGTGTTCTTCCAAAACATGATTCATGAGACGTTGAAATGTACTCGGTGCATTTTTTAGCCCAAACGGCATTCGTTTAAATTCGAAATGTCCCTGGTCTGTGCTGAACGCAGTTTTAGGAATATCTTCTTTTTCAACTTCTATCTGGTGGAAACCAGAAGCTAAATCTAATGTCGTGAAATAGTTACATTTTCCGAGTTTATCTAGTATTTCAGTGATATTAGGAATTGGAAATCTATCGTCGATTGTTTTCTCATTCAATTTTCTATAATCGACTACCATTCTAAATTTTTTCTGTCCAGAAGCATCTGTTTTCTTCGGTACCACCCATATAGGTGCTGACCATGGGGAGTAAGATTTTTGGATGATATCGTTGTCTAATAAATTTTTGATTTGTTTTTCCACTTCTCCTTTGAATACTTCCGGGTATCGATAACTTTTTGTATATATCGGGATGTCGTCCGTTGTTTTTATACCGTGTTTGATTTCACTTGTGAATGTTAATTTTTCATCTTTATTAGGGAAAATTTGTTTAAACTCAGTAATTACTTGTTTTAATTTTAATATTTCAATTTCATTTAAATGATCTAATCTTAACTGATTAAAATCAATTTCAGTATTTATTTCATTAGTATAAGTTTCAATTTTATTACTTTTATTAAAATATTGTAATTTATATTTTTTGTTTAAAATTTTTATTTCATCACGAACTATATCTAGTTGTGCTTGCAGTAATTTTAATGTTTCTAATCCAATTAATATATCAAAACTTTTATGAAAATTATATAAATAAAATTTAACGGGTTTATTTTTAAATGTTATTATTACATATTCATTTCCTTTGGAAGACCCATTAGCTGTATGTAATATAAATTCTTCTTTATAAATTTTATAATTATCTTTATTTTTATAAACTAAACTTTTATTAATTAATGATTTTGTTGAACCGGTATCTATTAAACAAATAAAATCTTTTAATTTCAGATAAGGTAATTTACTAGTTGTATTACAATTCATCACTTCTCCAATAGTTCGAGGCTGGGATTGTCTAAAAAAGATTCCTCGTCGTTGGATTCAGGTTCATCGACTTGATATTTTATTTCTTCATTTACTCCGTTGTTTTCTTCTAATTCTGATTCTTGATTAAATAATTCTTCCGAAATAAAATTTTGTTGATAATTTGGTTGATTTCTAGTATATTGATAATTTGGACGTGAGAACTGAGTTCTTGGGGTAAAAGTTTGTTTTGTCGAGATGCTCATTGGTGTAGGTTTAGGTAAAATTTGTTTTGTTTCGGATTTTGGAGTGACGTTTTGTTGTCTGGAATTATTGTATGAATAGTTTGGAGTAGGATTTGTTATTTGTCTGTATTGAAATTGTGGTATAAATACAGGTTTATTACTAGGTTTTTGAACGTTTGTTGGTTTACTAGGGCCTTGGCTCTTTTGTACGTCCATTTGAAAAATATTTGTGAGCATATTAAATGCATCATTTAAATTTCTTGGATTACGAGTACGAATTAAAGGACCGACTGGATCTTTCAAATTTAAAATTAATGTTCGTAATGCAAGTTCGTTTCCATTCTTTTTTAAAGTCTCGGCTTCAATAGGATTGTCTTTATGAGTGTCAATATAAGATGAATAACAATTTAGTAATTCTTGTAATTTACCAAAATAATCGAAACATGAAAGATTACCTTGTTTTGAGTTTGCAATTTCTATTAATATTGTTATGTCATCTCTTTTATCTGAATATGCATCTAAAAGAGCTTTTTTTAGGTCTTGCCATACTTTAATATTATAATAACTAATTTTTTCTGCAGCGTCTCCTTTAATTTTGGATGAAATACTTGTCAACAAATAATCATTTTGAAAATCATTCGGATCTTGCGCATTATAAAAGCGATTGATAAGTTTCTCAGAGATTTGTATAAATCTATGTAATAATTTAGGGTTGCCATCAAAATCAGGCACCATATTTAAATGACATTCTTTAAGTTCTGGTGGAGGCATATTGCAATTTACTTTACAATAAACTTACAAAAATTTTAATATTAAATTTAAATAATTATAATGTTATTAAATCTATAATAACGAATTCGCGCACTTCACTTCACTTATAAGAATTTTAAATTCACTTACAGCAATAAGATGTGTTTCATCATTTGCGCTGATGTTGAGTTGAGTTCCTTTGTCGCCTGGCTGGAGCTGGGGACCTGGCACTAGACTTGCTGGCACTGCGGACCTCGTCTCCGTGGTTGAACTTGTCGTTGCGTGTGAGGAATCTGGGCTCTCGCTCTGCGGGCTCTGTAGATCCTCTTCGTAGTTGTTATAACGAATGTTCGACGGCACTAGCTTTGCTGGCACTTGCGATACTTTTCGTTTCACAATTCTAAGTTTTTATTTATGTTCGATTCCAGGAATAAATCGTTAAAACGAACCGTGTTAATTTTCACGTTTCTGGTATCCTACCGACTGCGCCACTTATGAATTACAACTTGAGAATTGCGTTTTTAAAAAACAACTTTATTTTCTACGACAAATATTACAAGGATGTTACAATTAGGACTTGACAAAGAAGACTGAAACTCCGTTCTCTAACCAAGAACTATCTCCATACAAAATACAAGATACAGCATTATTCTATCTAAACTTATCATTATCTTTACTTGGAACAAAGAGTCTTATCTTAACCTTGAGTATTATAACATATAACTTACACGTAGTACAGCGCGCTACCACAATGTACTGTACACTGTGGCGCTAGCACAAAGTGTATCTTAAATTTACAGAATTTGATACGAAAATTGACAGTTCGTGCCAACAGAAGTAGGGCTAGGTCTGATCATAAATAAAAATTCGTTCCTGTTGTGTCTGTATAAGCGAAATAAACTTGAATGGTTTCCCGAATTATGAAATAGAAAGACATTTACGGTTAGACAAATTAAATTTTTACTTGTTACTCACTTGTAATCACCGTTTACCCAAGCTCTCTATTGCGTTTGAAAATGAATCTTTACAAGTTACTAATTGACAGCTGCATTGTAAAAATTTTACAAGTTAGTGAACAAAGTGAACAATGCTCGTTGCCACAGTAATGGTTACAATGCTTATGCGAAATCATTTTATAGTTATTTACATTACAAGCAAGGTAAAACAGTTTTTACTGTTGCCTTGCGTGTATTGTACATATTTTACTTGTTACTCATTTGTAAATCAAATTAAAATTATAACCAAGTCCTGTCAGTTACACACAACTGTTCTGTCAAAAATTATTTAAATTGCTTCAAGGAGGTTACAGGCTCGCCGGTCATTTCCTCCATTCAGCAGTAAAAACTGTTTTACCTCGTTTGTAATGTAAATAACTATTAAAATATGCTCCAAACTCGACATTTGGTTGTACATTAGTCCGTTGCTGCCATCTACGATAAGCTTTGCCCAAACGCTTCCATTGAAATGTGGGGCACGGAATTTCAATACTTCTTCATATTGCTGTAAATTTGTACCTACGAGTTGTGTTCAAAAAGTATCGAACCTTCCTGGAGATGTGAAGCGGACATTCATAAACAGTCATGATTCTTTTTCCGTTCACAGAAAGTGTCAGTCGCTTTTTGACTGAGAATCTGTAGTGAGCACTCGTCGGATACCACTAACTTGCTGCTCCTAATACATTTCATTTCATACCCTACAAGTGAGATCTCTATGAATTTAAAGAAACAGAATTGCCGATCGTAATTATTTGTGCCTACCCCTAAAACGTGTCCTTCAATACACTATAAATTAAGTTTCCAGTACATACATAACGTCACGCTGTATCCCACTTAGTGGGGTAGCACGAACCCAGAAAAACAGTCAACCAACAATCAATTTCCTCCAAACATTCCTATCCTGACACACCACTTTCGCCTCGTCCACATTCATAGTGCGATTCATACATGCTCGTTTATTCTTCACACTCGGAATCATTCGTTCACGCAACAAACCATCAATCATACCCAACCAGTTATTCCTCGGACGCCCACGCAATCGTTCACCTTCAATCTCACCCACAGTTAGTTTCACCAACCTTTCATTTGACATTCGCTCAACATGTCCAAACCACCTCAACTGACTCACTCCCACTTTCTTAACAACATTCTTCTCAATCTCACACTCATCATACACCAATGTATTCCGTATACGATCACATCTCGTATACCCACATACTCCTCTCAAATATCTCATTTCTACAGCAGTTATACGTCGTTCATGCTGCTTCATCCACACCCAACATTCAGAACCATACATCAATGTAGGCACTAACACGCCATTATAAACACTCAATCGAGCATCTCTAGAAACATTCACGTTTCGAGCAAATGTACCCAGAGCACCCAATACCTTGCACCCTGCAGACACCCGCCTTTCAATCTCCCGGTCAATACGTCCATTCCTCGAGAACATACTACCCAAATATACAAATTCATTCACTTGTTCCAGTCTCACACCATTCACTGAAACATTACAATCAGTCACCAAATCATTCTTCTCAAACACCAACACTTTACATTTATCGACATTCAATAGCAGATTTAAACCTTTCCCTACTTCATTTATGCTCACAATCATGCTTCTCAATTGCACCTCAGTTTCACCCAAGACAACATCATCCGCATAAGCTAACGCAGGCACTATACGTCCACCAATACGTACACCATCCATTCCTTTCGTAACAACACATCCATATACAAATTAAACAACCAAGGAGACATTCCACAACCCTGTTTCACACCAACATCTATACGAAACCAATCACTCAAACTACCATCAACTCTCACCGCAGCCTCACTTCCTTCATACAACGCTCGAATCGCTCCCAACAAATTACCATCCACACCGTACTCTACAAGTACATCCCACATAGTCTCTCGAAGAACACTCTCATACGCTTTCTTTAAATCGAGAAAGCCACAGAACACCTTTTTGTTCTTATCAAGTGACTTCTCAACAATCATTCGAAGGGAAAACAATTGATCTACACAACCTCTCGTAGGCAAAAAACCTCCTTGCATATCACTTAACTCCGAAATTGTTAAGGCTCGCACCTTATTAATTAAGATTTTTCCATACAACTTCCCTACCACACCCAATAAACTTATCGCTCGAAAATTTGTACATTCACTCGAACTGCCTTTGCCTTTAAATAAAGGACAAATAACAGCACGTTTCCAATCATCAGGAGCCACGCACCGTTTCAAACAAAATCTGAACAAATAAACTAACCAATCAAATAATTTTTCACCACCATATTTCAACATTTCATTTGTTATGCCATCCAAACCGGGAGCCTTACCATTCTTTAGATGCATCAATGCAAAGCTGACATCACCTTCATCTATATCTCATTCAACGTTTCTAGCATTTCTTGCATTTCCTCCTCTATTATTCACTCCATTAACACCACCATACAATTCCTTAAAATACTCACACCATCTATTCCTAACATCTAATTCATTCCACAACAAATCACCATTCGCACTCTTAATTGCTTTCACTGGTCTTATACTCCCACCTCTCAATCTCTTTACAGTCTGCCAAAACATTCTCTTATTCATACTCAAATCATTCGTTAATCTTTCACTCATCAATTCATCGAAACGTGCCTTACTTTCTCTTACGACTCTCTTAACACATCTATTCTTCCTTTTGTATTCCATCAGGCATTCATCACGCAAAGTTCCTGGTACATCCTTCACATTCAAAAATTTCAAATGCGCCCTCTTTTTCTCCTCAATCGCTTCTTTCACTTCTTCATTCCACCATGCATTCCTCGAACGACAGCCTAACTTACATTCACCACAAATTTCTTTCGCACATTGAAGGACAATGCCCTTAAATTTCACCCAAACATCATTTATGCAACAATCAAAATTAGGCTCACATTCAGGCAAAGATTCGTTCAATTTCTCTACAAATAAACCTCGAACATCCTCATTCTGCAAAACATTGGATTTCACACGAAACAAGCTCCTAGAACCTTGTACCCTCATTCTCCAACACTTACCTAGACGTATACGCGACACAACCAATTAATGGTCATTCGTTCCAAGCTCAGCCCCTCTTTTCACACGCGTATCTACCACCAAACTCCTTAAGCGCTCATCATACAAAACCAAAACAAACACACTACGTCTATTTGTACTTACATTTTCCGATGTATATATATGAGCTAACTTATGCTTAGATATGGAATTGGAAATGAAGAGGTTCCGCTCCATACAAAAAGAGACTAATTTCCTACCGTTATCATTCACTTTTGAATCCCCAAATTTACCTAACACGCTACCAGACACACTACTCTTTACACCCACCCAACCATTCAAATCACCACAAACAATCACTTTCTCGTCAGGATCACACGCATCAATCACGCTATCTAACAAATTCCAAAATTGATCCTTTGCAAGATCACTTTTAGATTCAGTTGGGCCGTAAACAGACACAACGAAGATTCTATGAAAGCCTACCTTTAATCTGCACCATAAAATTCTCTCTGAAATACAATCATAATTTCTAATACATGCTTTCATTCGTTCACTTCCAACGATACCCACACCATGTTTCGCTCTAGCATTCGCACACACACCCGACCATAAACAAAACATTCCATCCACCTCTTCCTCGCCACAACCTTTCTGCATTGTTTCACTCACACATAATACATCCACATTATACGTACGCATTGCAGACATCAATTCATTTTTCTTTCCATTTATACCTCTCACATTCCACGTAGCAAACTTACATTCATCAAACTTCGCCCATTTATTCTTCAATTTCACAAAATGAAAAATTGAAAAGGAAACGGGTTCTCTCGGTACAAGAGTAGGAGTCAACGTAGCTTACCAGGCTTATCCTTGATAAAGAAAGAAAGGTAATAAATTATAACATATACACTCAAATATACATTGACATACCCGTAACTATCCCGTAACCAATGTAAATAAAATGAAAAAACCTCAAAATTAATGCAAAATTATAAAAATTTACATAAACTGGAATATAAATGAAAGATAATACTTAGCTTTATTATATGTAAGGTGCTGAAACCAAATATCAACAAATTTCAGTAGAGGCGAAAAACCCAATCAAAAGTCAAAAATTGTACCAGATGACAGGAACGCACCTACTTCTATTCCACCGCACACTTTGTTTCCAGTAATTTCTAGAAAAACAATAGCTTGTCAACAAATAGCTTAACTACATCATCATTGTTTATTGATTTTAAGAACAAAAAAACATTTGACTATATGCCGGTCTCTTCATTAAATACCAAACACGATATATTTCTGATGACTTTGAGGGAAAACAATTATTATTTATCTCGTCTACTTTTGATACATAATAATTGACTAAAAAAAAATTAAATAAAATACAATTTGCACCAATATTTGAACATGTAATACCGACTTCTGTCAATCTGATAATTCTTTTGCCAGCTTGGCCTTTAAAAATAGAGTCACAATCACGTAGAGTCAATTAATAAATATCCTAGATTGACGACAAATAATTAAATTACTTTTACTTTATTTTCACTAAATTTGATCATGTAATAAAGATCATGATCATGAAATAAATACTTTCTTCAGTCTTACGTTAGCATGACAACCACTCAACAAACACATATAAACCGCCAACAACAAATGCATAGCAACCGTTCGACAAATGCATGGCAACGTAATTTGACAGCGATAACCTTCAAAATATGTATATAAAATAATTACTAAATTAATATCAATTCCCAGTCAGGGCACGTACCTGTCAGGGGAGGTCAGCAGTTTTTTTTTTTTCGTAAAAATAATTTACGAATTTGTTGTGAAGTGTTTCATAACAGTGTTGTGTTTTTTGTAAAAATTTTGCCGTGTCTCAAAACGTCTCAAAAAAAAATATACATTTTATATATATACATATATATATATATATATATATATATATATATATATATATATATATATATATATACATATATATACATCTTTCTGTGTCAAACACTTCTATAAAGGTTCGTGTAGTTACGTCACAAAAATGGCTACTGGCAGCTGTTTGGTAGGCAAACAAAGTAAATTCTGCTATTGAATGCATCGAATTGTTTTAAATTTGCTACTGATTACGTGGTGTTCACTATGTTTTATAAGTTTGTCTTAGTATAGTAACTATTTTTTACGCTGGAAAAGAATGTCCGGCTAAATATTTAGAGAAAATATCATTAATAGACATCAAATAGAAAAGAAAAGTGTGTAGACCGGCATTGAAATATTTTCTTAAGTAACGTTCATAGACATTACTAATTATTTATTTTTATTATGTGCAAAAAGTGCTTATACACAGGAAGAATTGCGAGCATAAATAAGCCTAGATACGTACATATTTTATAAGTTTGGTTGGGTTAATGCAATCCAGGCAAGGAAATTAACCATTCCAATGTATTTTTAAATAGTTGTCATGATAATAAGTTAGTTAGAGTGATAAATTCCCACGACTAGTTTTTAACCAATCATAATGCAAAACACTTGAAAATTCAACCAATAGGAACAGTTTTACAGTGATAAAACACCGTTGCCCGGGTAACGGGAGTTTTACCGCAGTAAAACCCCGTTGCCAGCGTTACACCGATAAAACTCCCGCTACCAAGGAAACAAATAATTGTTACTGTCAATCACTGTCAATGTGACAGTTAATTAATATTTCAAGTTACATTTTGCTTTGTCTTTGGAATTTATCTTATCAAATAAAACGCGACCTCTCTGATTTTCTCAGATAAATTTTTATTTTTAAGCACTAATTTTTTTGCTTTTAAGCAAAACCACTCAAGCAAACTGACATTAGGTAGAACCCCCTCCTCCTTTGGAGTCGGGATTTACCATGCAGTTTGCTTTTGTGATTGTTGCTAAGCAAAAAAAATTCGTGCAAAAATAAACATTTATCGATAAAATCACAAGGTCTTGTGATATTACCTTCGATTAAAATTTTTAATAAATACTGACAGTCAAAATTTCTCGATATTTATTCACCAAGCATTTCAAATAATTCTATAATTTTATTTTCCTAGTGTTATTCATTGCATTATTATATGCTATAATTAATACATTACTGCATTAATGCATAAGCTTGGTTCCTGCATTTTTCATTTCATTTTCTTTTTTATTGATATCTGTAACATTTGGTATTCTAAAAAACGAAAAATTGTCTCTATTTGATCTACTACTGTATCCAACTATGTGGCATTTCTATATATATATATATATATATATATATATATATATATATATATATATATATATATATATATATATATATATATATACATACATAAGTAGTATTTCCTATTTACCTTCAATTTTCCGTGTAAAGAAATATTCACAAAATTATTATTTTTCGATCTAATTCTCTAAATATAAAAATTCACTTCTGGATGTAAATCACTGTCTGTCTGCTAAACAACTGACAGTAGCCAAGTTGTGACGTCATCTGCACGAACCTTATTGTTCTTCGTTCGGAAGATACGGATAATGCGAGCAATGACAGTACTGCCACTGTCGATGGGAATTCTTCTGCCCGAAATACGAAGAAAAAAGATAGAAGAGGTTGGCCTAAGGGCAAGCCTCGTTCTTAGAGCTTGTATTCTATCTTTCAGCTCTTCAGTTATTTATATAGCATCATTTGTTTTCTTTTTTCCTACTTCAAATGTTTAAAATCCTTCAGTGGAACTGCAACAGTATTGTCACTCATCTTCAGAGCTTAAACTAGTATTAGCTGATCAGAGCCCCAGCTGGGTTTGCATTCAAGAAACTCATCTCAAACTTCAAGATTTATTTCCTCTAAACGGATTTAACATTATTCGCCATGATGTTAATCCCGACGGACGAGCACATGGCGGTGTAGCGATTCTTTTAACTTCTCCTACTCCATATACAGTATGTAATCTTCAAACGCAATGATCTTGAGAATATTATAAATCAGTTAGAGCTACTGTTCCTTCTTGTTGGCGACTTTAATGCACACAGTTTTTATGGGGATCCAATCAGTCTGACGGTAGAGGACGTAATATTGAGAACCTTCTTGATAACAGTTCTCCTGGAAACAGGGGACGCCATCTATTTGAATTTACGTTCAAATTTCTTTTCGGCCATTGATTTAACAATTTGTTCTCCTTTTGTAGCACCGCACTTCTCCTGGAAAGTGCTTGATGATGCACATTTCAGTGACCATTTACCTATTTTGATCTCATGTTCTCTTCCTTCTTCAGAGCCTTCTTTTTTTCAAAGATGGCTCTTTGAATTTTCCGCGGAAATAATTGTCCCAGTTATGTCAGACAATATACATACATGTAGGGTTATCTTAAGTCTCACACTGTCAACCTTCTTCATATCCATAACATTTTACGCACCAATCCTAATGACATCTCCGAATGCCTAGCTAGACATTTCGAGTCTGTTAGTAGTACCGAAAATTACTCTTTACGGTTTCTTAATATTAAAGAAACAGTGAAGCCCCTTTTGATTTCTCTTTTGATGGCGATGAGGTGTATAGCCTTCCTTTTTCAATGTTTGAATTCGATTTTGCACTTAGCAAAACGAAAAATACATCTGTCGGACCCAACAACATTTCTTATTGCATGTTAAAAGATCTACCTTCTGGGATGAAATACCATATTTTTTCTCTGGCGTAGCGGTACGTACCCGGATACGTGGCGAGAAGCCAGCATCGTTCCTATCTTGAAACCGGGCAAGGATGCCACACATTCTACTAGTTACAGGCCCATATCACTAACATGTCATCTGGGTAAAATATACGAACATATGGTAAACTATAGGCTTTGTTAATATTTAGAGCATAACCGCCTTTTAGATCCTCTTCAGTGTGGCTGTAGAAAATGTCATTCCGTCACTGATCTCCATGTTCAGTTAACGAATGACATTCTTTGTAGTTTTCTCGAACGAAAACATTTAGTCGCTGATTTCTTCGACCTGGAGAAGGCATTTGATATGACTTGGCGGTATAGCATTTTTCGAAAAGCGCACTTTCAAAGTACGTATTGGTGATATCTATTCAACTTCTCATCCCCTAGAAAATGGTATACGTACCATAGGGTTCTACCATTAGTGTAATCGTATTCCTAATTGCTATCAATAAGCATTGCGCTTAATCTTTCTCCGACCATTCGCCATTGTTTCTATGTCGATGACTTGGTCATTTAAACTTCAGCATCTAGCATTCCTGAGTGCGAACCTCGCCTTCAAGATGCTCTCAGAAATTTTTCTGCGGAGAAAACGAATAGTACAGAATTCTGTCGCTTACATACTTCCCACAACAATCCTTCTCTTCATTTGTATGGTTCTCCAATTCAATGCGTCGATAGGGTTAAATTTTTGGTTTTAACTCTTGATCCGTATCTGACCTGGAAGCCGCATATCTTAGACGTTGCTGTAGACTGCCGTCGTGTTCTGAATGCTTTAAAATGCCTTGGAAGCACTAAGTGGGGTGCTGATCGAGATGGTTTACTAAGATTTTACAATTCTCTTGTAATGTCAAAACTTGACTTTGGAGCTAATGCACTCAGTTCCGCTAAACAACTACATATCAACCGCTTGGATGCTGTCCATAATACCGGCATCCGTTTGTCAACTAGTGCCTTTCGTAATTCTCAAGTTCACAGTTTATATTGTGAATCAGGTTGCCTTAATTACCTATTCGAAGAACACGACAATGCATGAGATGTACAGCGTGAATTATGTCGAAACCTTGGCATTTCATGATTAATTCTCTTTTTCAAGACGAGCGTGCTCGTAATCTCTTCTTGAACAGTTCCACCTCTCTCTGTCCTTTGGCTATTCAACTTGTCAGACAGTTTGATAAGCTGCCACTAGGCAAGGAAGATATTTTACCTCAGCTTATTTCGGATACACCACCCTTTATATGAAGGAATTTTGTCTCATTAAATAAAAGTACACAGACTCTATCTTTATCTATACATCTATATTTTTGGTGCTGAGTTGTATGCCATTTACTCTGCTTTGAAACGTTGTTTACATGTCGTCGAACGTGAACAACATATCGTTTTATGTACGGTTTCTCAGGCCAGACGACGTGCTTCAATGCATATCTTTATTTTGTTTAACATCTTGGCAGGACGAGTAGAATCGCTCCACTGATAAACTTAGATCCATTAAACCTAAAGTCCAAAAGTGGAAGCTACCTAGTTCTGTTTCGCGGAAGGAACAAGTAGCAATTACGCGCTTGAGAATAGGTTATATTAAGGCCACTCATGTTTATATTCTTGTCCGGGACCCCGTACCTATGTGCGATGTGTGTGATACTCGCATTTCTGTTTTTCATCTTCTGCATTGTGTAAAATATCACCACGTCAGAAATCTCCTCAGCCTTGCAAATACTCTTCCGTCAGTTCTCTCCAATGAGACTGGTAGTGTCTAGAAACTTATAAAGTTTATTAATTCCACCGGTTTGTTCAATGACATTTTATAGTTCATTTCTTTCTCTTGTTTTTTTTACCTCCATTATATTTAATTTTAGTTGGCTATAATTAATTTACAGCGGTAATGACCATAGCAATCGATCCGCTTAATATCGGATAAAATAAATATGAAAAGTGCAATTTGAATTTAATTAAAACCAAAGTCAAGAGATCTTCGTTGTCCATGATAAACCGTTGATTGAATTTCTTGATAAAAAAAATGTGCGTTTAAAAAAAATGTACAAAAAAATTGAACGTGTCATACGGGCTTAAGAAAAATGTGAATCGATAAAAAGCACGTAATCGTAGTCAAACGCTGGTCTGTGAAGGTTTTACCAAATCCATCAAAGCGGCTCAACTCTCAAATTCGCCATTATATCATTATGATGAAATATATGTTTGTTAACAAATATAATTTTAATTTAAAAGATTTTTGGATTCAGTTTTAAATTACAAATGTATACCTGACGAAGAATTACGTTTAATAATAATTCTAAACGATGTATATAAAAACAGAATCGTAGGCAGCTATAAAGGAAAATAACAATTTCATAAACAAATTAAAAATAAGTTGAAAAGGCTTTCTGAACTCATGGTTAATAAAAAGGCTTTAGGATAAAGTTCTGTAAAATATTTAATAAATTATTACTACACGTAAATCTTCGTTACGTTATAAACAAATGAAAAACACAACCAAGTAAATATATACGGTAATTAAGTAAATACAAATTATGATTTATAAAATTAGGGAAGCTATGTCTTGCTTTTGCTATAATCTTCCCTTCTTCAAAGTTCATTTTATGTAGAAATTCAATGGCATGAAAACTTTTCAATAAATATTTTATGAATTCGTCATTTTATTCCAAACACTTCTGCACTTTTCATTCTGTTTCTTCTATAACTTTACTTAGCATTCTTGAGTTAATTTGAATCAGAAATGTTTCTATGACATTTCGTAGTACATTTTCATTTTAGTATTCTATTCCCGAACAAAGAATTTATTTTTTAAGTAGCCCCATAAAAAATTTAATTGTATTAAATCGCAAGATCTAGCAGGCCGCCGAATTTTGCTGTTGTACCCTATTAATTGTCCTCCAGATCGAACATTTAAATATTGTACCATGACCGGTGAATTCTGAGCAGCAGCTCCGTCCTGCTGAAACCACATTTTTGTATTTGTCGAAGTGACAAAGTATGTAAAATATCTGCAATATCATTTTGTTATATATTTAAATATCTTGGTCCATATAAAATTTCGTTAAATCTAAATTGCATACGAGATTCTTTTATTAAATGTTTTCATGGCAGCCTACAATTCAATTTTATTTCAAATACCAAAACTCATTAATTTTTCTGTTAATTATACATAACTATTTACATAACAAACGCTCAATAAACGTATAGCAACCGTTCAACGAACCCAGAGCACCATAATTTGATGCAGATAAGTTTCGAAATAGGTTTTAAATTAATCACTGAATTAGTATTAATTCCAAATCGACAAAAAAACGAATGTGTCCAAACACAGGTTCAAACACAGGTTGACAACACATCGTCCATTGCCTCGGTTCTGCTGTAAATCTAGTATTTTGGTGCCTAGTTAAATAAATAACTATTTTTGGAAAACGTAATTAAATCTCAGTAATATACTACATTTCATCATCACATTTCTAGAAAAAAACTTTCACGAAAATACAAATTACAAAATACATTTCTCGAATCATTTGGATATTACAAACCTCGAAAATACATTTCTCGAATATTACAAATCTCGAATATACATTTGTCGAAGGCGAACAACACCAAATACAGTTCCATCTAGTGAGCAAAGTTTACAATACGACATTTGGCATTGTTCGCTTTCGACAAATGTATATTCGAGATTTGTAACATTCGACATTTGTAATATTCGAGAAATGTATTTTCATGAAATGTTTTTTCGAGAAGTGTATGTGTTCCCTACAACACATCTTTTTATTAGCATAAGTGAAAATAATATTTAGTTAGAATTAAGTGGATTACGTATCAATATTTTTAAATATATTTGTTTATAATTATGTTTCAGATCAGCAAAATTCTGCGCAATCTAAACAAAGTAAACAATACTTTTCATGAAATTTTGAGAAATAAAATTAATGATAAAAAAACTGTAACTCAACTATTATTCATCATACTCATTAGCATAACTACATCGGGGAGTGTATTAACTTGTTTGTTTGGAAATTGTGCTATAATTAGCTCATGTTATTACTTCTTGAGTTTCTTTGTTCATGATTTTGCTATGATTACTATTAAAATGCTTTCGATTCTACTCTTTCCTTTGCTAATTTTACCAAGATTTAAACAGTTGTATGTGGAAAAGGAAGCGCAAAATAGAACTAAAATTATTACTTTGCTTGCAAAGTACATTCAAGAAATCCGTCTTCTAAGACAAATAAAATCAAATTGGGGAAATTATGAGAAATTGCAGGAGGCTATGAAACTTTACCAGAATATTACACAAGTAGTAATTGCACTCGAAGTACTTAACAATTTTTGTGTTATATCATATCTTTTAAATATGAGAACATTGAGAGTTGTAGCAATATATGTTTATTATTCATTAATAATTAAAATCATATTTTCAATTGGACTAATGACAATTATACATGACGCGTATAAAAAAATGGTCAGTATATGTCACATTAAATTAGCAATAATTTCATGTTTATTACGAATAAGTTACATATGTGTTTGTTTGTAGGAAATAAAATATAAACAGCACCTGTCCTCAAGCTTATTAACTTGCGCAAGTTCAAAAGCGACAAGAAAAGTAATATTACTCTATTTGCTAACGATATTTTTATTAATGCATAAATATTTCAGATAAAACAACATTTGCTATTTGTTTCTACGTCTGATACAACTTTGATGAAAACGAAATTTTTCTGCTTAGATAAGAGTGTTTTACTGAATGTAAGTTTGAATTTATGCCAGGCGGCTTCTTTAAATAAAAAGTAAACACATATATTTATTAAATATATAATATTTCTCATTCCAGATCATATACATTACTGTATACTGGGCACTTGTGTGTAAATTATATATGCATATCAGAGAAATAGAATTACATAACAACAAATATGATTATTAGATAGATGATTGAAGTCATTGCAATACACACACACACACACCAATCATAATTTTTAATAATTTAAATAACTTTTGATTGCATAAATCTATAAATTTAATGTAAGTAGGTTCGTAGAAACTTTGGTTTTGATTAATTTTATGTAAATATGCCGCACTCATCACATTCTATAGAAAAAACTAAGGAATGATATGCGACAAAAATAATAACTTTATTTATTCAAATGTAAGTACACAACCGATAAATAAAGTTAACTTTATTCTTATCAAAATCGTTACTGAACGTGATTCATTATTTATAGAGGGTTATAAAAATGACAAATATTCCCTAGGGAAATAAAGTAATTCAATGCCCTTGGCAGGACCACCCAGACAGAATTTTTTCTACGATCACTACTGAAAATTACATTTTCTCCACACTAAACAAGGCTTGAAAATTGTCGTGTGGAATAGCGTACGCAATTATTCCACACGCAAGTGTGACCAACTTATTAATAATATAATACTGTATGATATTAATATGTCAAGTATAATTATATTTATATATCATAAAATAATAATGAATAGTAGTGGAACGTGCGGTATGTTGAGAAACACGTGAACGCGAACCGGACAGTGCCAATCAGTGTTTCCAACTGTATTAAAACTAAAGTGTGTGGACAGTGGCGTAACGGAGTTATATATATATATATATATATATATATATATATATATATATATATATATATATATATATATATATATATATATATATATATATATATAAGGAGCTTCACGGGATGAACAAAGGGAAAATAGAGCAAGAAGAAGAAGAAAAAGATTACTATCAAATATTTAACCGAAGCAAAAAGGTTCTGTATTCACCGGAACAAAGAAAAAGGCAAGAAGAGCTAGAAAATAAACTAACCTGTGAAACTACGGGAGAGGACACTAAAAGCGGGGAAAATATGGATGAACTAAAAGAAATGATGAAAACAATGATGAAGAAAATGGATGAAAACCTAAGCGACATAAAACAGGTCATAAAAGAGATGAAAGAAGAAATGAGGAATAAAGAAGAAACATGGAAGATGGAAAAAGAAACACTATTAGACCGTTTAGAGAAAGTCGAAAAGAGAGTGGAAATATATGAAATAGACAAGAAGAAAAATAATATAGTTGTAAAGGGACTAATCGGCAAAAACCCTGAAAATGATATAAAGAAACTATTCGAAGAAAAATTACAAGTCAAAATAGACACAAAAAAGTATATACTCTCAATAAAGGGACAAAAAACGAAATTATAAAAGTAGAACTGCCAAACTGGGAACAAAAACAAATTATCATGGCAGCTAAAAACAAATTGAGACACGAGAACATGAGAATATATATAGATAATGATCTAACGTGGGAAGAAAGAAGGATTCAGAAAGAAATCAGGAGCATTGCAAAAGAAGAAAAAGAGAAAGGAAAAACTGTCAAAACTGGATACCAAAAATTAACAATTAATAAGGAAGTTTACATCTGGAATAAACAAGAAAATGGCGTAACTTTAAAAGGAAAGGGACCTGCGACAAAATTTCCAAAAAAGTCAAAAAATTTATAAAAAACAAAGAAACAAAGTTAGATATAATGGACACGAACAGGGAAACGAAAAAGGTAATTCAATTAGGAACATTGAATATAAGAAGTTTGAACGGAAAAGAAATAGAGTTAATAGAAGAATTCGAGAAAGCAAAACTAGACATTTTAGGCATAACAGAAACGAAGAAAAAGGAAAAGGAATAACATATAACATAATAGCATATTCTAATATAGAGTGGAGTCGAAAATGAAGAAAGAGCAAGAGCTGGAATTGGATGCATCATAAGGAAAGAAATGGAACATTCAATAAAAGGGTGGAAATGCATAAATGAAAGGATACTAATAATAAAACTAGATGATGCTACTGGTTTTCCAGCAAACATAATGATAATTTATGGATTAAATGAAGATGAAACTAAAGCAAACAAAGACAACTTCTGGGAAAACGTACAGATAGAATATGAGAACCTAAACGAACCAATTTACATAATGGGGGACTTTAATGCAAGGTGGGAAACAAAAACAAAGGTTTGGAAAACATAATGGGAAAACACAGAGAGACGACAAAAAATAATAACGGTAACAGACTCATAGATTTCTGCATCATAAATGACGTCAACATACTAAATACCTTTTTCGAACACAAAGAAATTCACAAATACACCAGAGAAGAAAGAAGTAGGAATGAAAAGTCGCTAATAGACTACGTCCTAACAAGTAACGCTCAAATGAATAAAGTAAAAGACGGAAGAGTGAAGAGGGGCAGAGAAATTGGAAGCGACCATTATATGGTAGTAGCAAAAATAAAAGCAAAATTAAAAGAAGAAAAACAAAAACAAATTGAAAACAAGAAAGAAATAGGAAAAGAAAAACTTAAAATAAACAAACTACAGGACGAACAAATACAAAAAAAATATCAAAATAAAATAAAGGAACTTATACACAAAACACCAAAGCCCGACTTAGACAACATAGAAGAAATGTGGAGTACATTTAAATATATAATAATGGAAGCAACAAAACAAGTCTGCGGAACAATAAAAGAGGGGAAAAATAAAAAACAAACGCACTGGTGGAATGTAGAAATAAAAGAAGAAATCAATAAGAAGAAACAAAAGTGGAAAAAGTATCTAAATACGAAAAGTGAAGAAGACTATGCAGATTACAAAATGCAAAGAAAAATAGTAAAAGAAGCTGTTAAAAAATCAAAAGAGAGAACATGGGAAGAATTTAGGAACACACTAGAACAAAATTTTAAAGAAAACCAAAAGCTATTCTACAGAACTATTACATATGCCAAGAAAAGAAAACAAATAACATTGAAGCAGTTGCAAGATAAGGAAGGAAAGATATTGAAAACGGATAAAGAAATAATGAAAAGATGGAAGGAGCATTTTGAAGAATTGCTAGAATAACATAATATCACAAAAGAAGACGAAGAAACAGAAGAGAAAACGAGAAAAATAAAATCTAACTTTGAAACTGAAGAAGAAAATATCTCAGAAAAAGATATGAAAAATGTACTAAAGAAATTGCAGAACGGAAAAGCACCAGGTCACGACAACATAAAACCGGAACAACTGAAATACATGGGTGACGACGGTGAACAAATACTGCTAGTGATACTAAACAGAATATGGGACACAGGAATTGTACCAAAAGATTGGGAAAAGGCAGTGATATTCCCCATACACAAAAAGGGAAACAACAGAAATTGTAACAATTACAGAGGAATTTCAATGCTATGGTCAGCTGGCAAAGTATACGAGGCAATCCTAGAAAGCAAATTAAGACAAATAACAACAGCAACAATGGAGAAAGCGCAAAGTGGATCCATGAAAGGCCACTCAACGCAGGACCATATATTCACCTAACGAGAACTACAATAGCGGAATGCGCATTTGCTGACGATCTTGCACTACTAGCAAAAAGTGAAGCCGACCTACAACATAACATCAACATATGGAAAGAGGAACTAGAAAAACATAACATGGCCATAAATATAGAGAAGACAAAAATCATGGTAATCTCGAAAGAAGATATATCAACACATATAACACTAAATGGAAGGGAACTAGAACAGGTAGAATCGTTCACATATTTAGGATCCATCCTGAATAACAAAGGAAGTTTAGATAACGAAGTTAACAATAGGATACATGCAGCAAATAAAACGTATCACACATTGAAAAATATAATACTGAACAATAAGCAAGTGTCTAAGAAAACGAAAATGACATTATACAATACGATCTACAAACCGACACTTATATATGGTAGCGAGACATGGACAATGAATCAAAGAATGAAAAGTAAAGTACAGGCAGCAGAAATAACGTACCTTAGGAAAGTAGATGGAGTTACAAGACTAGATAGAATCAGAAACGAACACATAAGAACAAGGCTACAAATAGAAAACATACAAAGCACTATAGAGAGAAAACAATTGGCTTGGTACGGACACCTTATAAAAATGCCGGATGAACGGCAGACAAAAACAGTATGGAAGGCAAGAATAACCGAAAAGAAAACAAGAGGAAGACCAAAAAAATCATGGGAAAATAACGTAGAGGAATTATTAAAGAAGAACAACATCGATCTACAACAAGCAAAGAAAACGGCGAAGATAAGAACAGAATGGGAAGAAACTAATCGACGGAATAAAATAAGGATAATCTCGACACTCGAAAGGGTAAAAAAGAGATTCAAAATGATTATATATATATATATATATATATATATATATATATATATATATATATATATATATATATATATATATATATATATAGGTTTATAGTTGGTAACACTGCAAACATCTGCACTTGCGTCGCCTTCATGCTGTAAACTTAAACATCAAATAGTTTGAGTTTGAGACAGATGTCATTTCTTGTTTCTGAAGAGTAAGAATTATTATTAATAAATTTGGACAAAAGTGTGATCGTAGAAAAAGTATAGTGTGCAACTCGTGCAGAATTACCTATTTCACGCTCGTGTGATTTCACCACTCGACTTCCTCTCGTGTTAAAACTTTCACAACTCGCGTGAAATAGATAACTTTCTCCACTTGTTGCACAATATACTTTTATTTTCTTAGTATCCTTTTTATATATTATTTAATTATTCTGTAATTAGGTGTATAGTCCGTAGAATAATAAATAAATAAATAATGAACATGTTAAGAGCCACGGACAAAATGTCAAAGCGTCACGAAAAATATTTTTTTTATTTATGTATTTCTGAATAGTGTCTGTAAATATAAATACAATTATAATCAATATTGATCTACCGCCTTAAATTGTTTATTTATGACGCTATTTCGCAAATAGTTGAATTTTTTAGTCTTTCTCTGACATTAATTGCTACTACAGCTCGATCCGAACAAAATAGTTAGTTCAAATAGAAAAAAAATTGAATTTAGCCGCGTCTTCTGTTTATCAGCAAGAATTGTATTTCAGTTATAATAAAATAAAATGATAATTAAATTATTATGGCTAATAAAACATAAAAATGTTCAACAAATTTAAATAAAAATAAAAAATTTCCTATGTTCAGGGACTAACAGACATTTTCATACAGCGTTGACACGATTTTTGCAGACACAGTCAGCACACTGGAACAAAGTTCTTTAAAAAATTAAGCAGACACCGGTTACTGATTTGGCAACAGCGAACAGACCCAGGAACAGACAGCGGTGTCTGTGGTGGCACTTAACGTGTTAATTGATATTGATTCACAAATACGTCAAAATTTATCAATTATTACGGGTGTAGCAAAATTAACGCAAGGAGAATTTTTATAGAAAGCACAGGTTTTTTTTATTAATTCATAAAGAATACATAATGGCTGGTACCACGAGCTCTGTTTTTGTTCTAAAACTATTTATAAAAATATTCTTCAAATAAAAGTGGTAGATAATATATTTCTCTGTAACTTGTATTCGAAGAATATTTTATAAAATAATTTTAGAACAATGTACAGAGCTAAAACCGAGCCTAAAACACTGCTCTTAAAACACCCAAAAACAGAGCTCGTGGTACCAGCCAATAAGGTTATGTATGGAATCGCAACTCGGGTCAATGGCCTCCACGATTTTGCTGGCACCTTAGATCCTAGAGCAGAGAAGCAGATGTAAGGAACTCTATGTTTTACTATGCTATGAACGAGCGTAGACGTCGGCGTGAATTTCTATAAAAAGATACATGTGTACATGGAGGAAGAATAAATAGAATAGACAGTTATTCCAAACTCCTTTTTAAAAACCGTACTTCTGCTAAAATACAATCATGACCTGGGCAGCCAATGCTGATCACCGAAGCGGGACATAACGCGAGCCGCCAAACCTTTGTTATTTCAAAAATATTGCTCAACAATGAAAACGCGTTGTTCTTTCGTACAGCGCTCCATTTTGAATAACCCTGAACAACCAGCTGTCTTTTGTTTCCGTTAACAACACTTTAACGCACAAATGGCGCAAAATTCAAATCTTGCGTGAATTTTGGAACAACCTATATTTATTTTGAAAAAAAAATTATTGATTTTTGTAGAAACAAATTTAAAATAATACAAATTGGAACCTATTTAGTATTTACATATTTTTTGGATAGATGGCGCAATATTCTCTCGTAACAGTTATTTTGTTCGGTCTTTACATTAATTTGAAGTTTGACGTAACCTAAAATATTGTCTCACTGGTGCACATTTGGTAGTGAATTCAATATTGAACACGCAGCATTCTTACTAGATTTACATGCTGTTAATAGTCTATTTTGTTAAATAACGTATTTTGCCGGTTGTGTATAATAGTAGATTATGATACAAGTGTACAAGCAAGCTTTTAAAGCACGTACGACGAGTTTAAGAGCACGACGCAAAGAGGAGTGCTTTTAATGTCGCTAGTGTTTCATACGCTATTTGTTATTATACCTGCATCAAAATCTGGGACAAACTGGAAAGCAACATTTTGATTATGATTCATTTCATAATATTGCGCGTGCGACGTTTGACGTATATCGTTTACATGGAGATTGGTTTGCATTTATTGTTTGCGTCACTATGTAGACTCATTTAAGTAGATATTAATAGTAATTATTAATGTTGTTGCTAAGCAACCTTTAAAGCACGGCGTGTTTTAATCTTGCGTTTACGCACTCTGTAGCATGTTTTAAACACGAATTATTATGCAGATATAATAAAAAATAATGTACGTAACTCGTGAGTAAAGTATCATTATTTGTATCCCTCGGGCTACACCCTCAGGATTCAATATTCGCTCTCGACAAATAATGACAAACTTTACTCCCTTTATATACAGGTTGTCTCATTTTGCACTGAATGACAAAATGTTTCGACTAAAAGTTTAATGATTTGGCGGGGGACATCTAATCCAGTAAAAAAATTGTCATCCACCTTTTTTTATAGCAGATTGGGATAGAGTGTAAAAAACCAAGATACTTTTATATAAAAAATTTGTCTGATAGATGGCGTTGCAAACAATACAATTTGTTTCTCAAATTTTATTGGAATACTCTGTCCGGTGTGATTGTTCAAAATAACAATCACCAGAGACAGTTTTCAAGTTATAACAAGAAATTGATAGCATCGCGTAGAATTTTTGCTTTCGCGTGTTCTAGGTCTCCGGTGCGTTACGCGAAAATGCATTAAATATTTGCAACGCAAAGTTCGACCAGGAATATCGGTCGGAACATGGAGAAGGCTTCTGGAAGTCGTGAATTTTCATACGCACACATACACACGCACATAGGCATACACGCACACATACACACGCACATAGGCATACACGCACACATGCACAGTCTTCTTGGTTCCAATAAAATTGACAAAACCAATTTTATCGTTTGCAGCGCCATCTATCAGAATAACAAAAAATTTTTAGATGAAAGTAACTTGGTTTTTGACACTATCAGAATATGCAATAAAAATTAGGGGTTATCATTTAAGATTTTAATGGACCCCCCTCCCCGCTTTTCAAGGGAAATATTTTTTCATTCGGTGCATATTTCACGAGATATTACAGGCAGCGAAATAAAATAAGACAGCCTGTATAAGCTACTTCTATATAAGCAATAGAAAAAAAACCAGCCTGTATAAGATAATATTTCTCTGTGAGTGAGAAATGTGTTGTAAAATTTTGTTACACTTGGGTGTTAATAAATTACCTTCATAATTCAAATAACTTTGTTTTTTGTAAAATTATAACTGGCGCAGTCGGTAGGATACTGAAAACTATATTACGTGATTCGGAAAATAAAATTGAATTAAATATGTTGGAAATCCTTAATCGTTACATGTGTTTTAACATCGTATCGCGAACATCATCAGTTACAACTAGTGCTCTTGATTTTTGAAAATTCATTATAAATTCGTTGAACAATTTTAGATTTTGTATAAAACTCGAAATCATTTTTTTACTGAAAACCAGATTTTGTGATATACTTACCTAAAAATAACAAAATATATGACATTAAGTTTTTGCTTTGCTTTTTAAAATAGTGTCAAAATATTTGACAGGTAAACATTAAACATTTGTTTATCATTTTCTTTTAATCCATGGCGAACACTATTATACAGTAATTTTGTAAATTGTTTAATAATTAGCATTGAGAATTTTAAGCTCTACAACTTTTATTTGAGACATTATTGTCTAAAATAAATTGGGAAGAAATGCGCACTAAACAACTGTTTTCGCATGTTAAACGTCTATGGCCCGCGTTCCGTGTTACACCCGGTATGAAACACTTCCACGCTCGGAATCATTCTCACCCATTAATTATTTATTGACAAAAACAGTAAATAAGTTTTATTGGTAACTTTCTAAATAATATAATATATAATATAAATTATGTGAGCGCCTCACCCCATATTGCGCAACATTCATAGAAATTAAATCATCATAAATGTATATAATCAGCAGTTTAAGGTGTCAAGTAAAAAGGCACGTCTCTAAGACAATCTTTTTATAAATATGTTATCACGTAGAATTATAAGGTATTCCTTTTGTAACCAGCGTTCTAGCCAGAACCATTTATTATTCCGTTTTTAATAAAATAAACTTTTTTAAAAAACGATATTTTAAGTTCCTAAAATATAATTTATATATTGGTTCGTACTTAGGAGGGTGGTGGGGGAGGGGTGCTATGACACTCGGGACACCCCCTGCCTCAGGCCGGCCCTGATCATTAATTATAAATTGTAATGTCCAACCGAAACATGATTTTCAGCCGAAACTGAAATTTAATTAAATTTTCATTATATTATCTGGTGTTTTTTCTAGCTTTGTAACAAATTATTTGATTAAAAAAGGCTTCAATTCATTAGGAAATCACTGTATTTTTGGAATGCAATGTACGTACAGAATTATTAAGAAAGATACTCATAAAACTAAAAATTTTTATAATACATAATTTCTTTTTTCTCCTTAAGGATCCGTGTGACTGCGAATGACAATATTTGGGTGCTTTTACAACCCATTTGTTTGATGTCTTATCAACCAATTAGCCAATTCGTTCCGGCCGCATTCGTTTGCAACGGCAATTGTTTCTTGATATACATTCTTGTCATATTTAGCCACTAGTTTATGAATATCAAAGACGTTAAGTGCACTGATTATGTCGGTCTCAGCTACCGGCGAGTCGGCACACCACAGCTCACGGAGCACCGCACTGTCTCCAAAATTGTAATAACTTTATGAGGCCCAATTGCCTATGTTATCAAGGTACAGTAAGTAATCTCTTGGTTTGATACGTTGCATAGTTGGCTACTGCAGCGTAGTCGCCATCCAGAAAGTCAGCGAGCAGCCGCCAGCCGCGGCTCCGGGCGACGAAGTGCTATACAATTACTGACAGACTTGGGTGTGATAAATTTTCAAATCATCTACTTATAATATAAAATTTGCTAAATTGAAACAAGATGATATATTGCTAATAAAAATAATAAGCAACAAATGTCCTAGATGAGATCCCTAAGGTACCCCTGATGTTACAACAGATTCCACAAATGAAAAACTGTTGTAATCTCCCTATGTACTTACAAGAATTATTAATCTTTCAGTTATTTATGACGATGGAATGTCTTGTATTCATTTGTGTTTTATTTTTCAGCATTCTTAGGACTGTTATTGTCTAGAGATGTTTGATGATGTGTGCCCCCGTAGGAAAGCTGAGTATGAATATTTTTCTCGGCTAAGGCTGAGACGTGAGTCGCGAAGTCAGTCTGTTAACATCAGCGACTCAATTAAGACCTACTACAAACTAGGGATGCCAATTATCCGAGTATCCGGATATCCGAATCTCAGATCCGTTCTTTTGGGTATCCGGATAATTGTAAGATCCGGATCTTGATTTTTTAATATTTTTGAAGGGAGTTCATGTAAGATTTTCGAAAACTCTTTTTATACAAATAATAATATTCCTTTGAATATCGACGTTATTTTATTAGTGTACATACATATTTACATTCAAAATCAATTTACTGTTTGATTAAATGTAATTAATAACATAATCCGGGTATCCGGATACATATCAAATACGGACCCAATTGGCAGCTCTAATACCTAAATCTGTAAATCTGTAATCTGTAAATAATTGTACAAAATAGTGAATGTTAGTTAATAAACTTATATTTAACCAACACGATCTTTATTAGTGGGTTTGGCCCTTAGATCCTGCTCTAACCCATTCTCCGGAATTAAAAATAAATATTAAAGTAGTATTTGTTGTAGCCAATCAACCCAGGTTACAACAAAACCATTGACAACAACCCGCGGTTTCCTGTCACTCAGATAAGAAACAAACCATTGAAGCATCTGACCAGTAACACCAACTTCAGCTAATCTACCAATTAATAAATTGTGCGAAATTTTATCAAACGCTTTGCTGAAGTTGGTGTAAATGGCACCTACCTCTATTTGTTCATCCATTGCCCTTAATATGTAATCAGTATATTCCAAGAGATTAGTCTCAACAGATCGACCAGGAATAAAGCCTTGTTGTTGAGAAACGATTATAAATTATTAACTCAAATACTTTTTCAAAAATACACAGCTTTGACACGGGTCTATAATTTTCGACAAAACCTTTGTTGCCACCTTTATAGATAGGAATTACATAGGCAAGATTCCAGACCAGAGGACAGCAGGATTCAGATACAGATTTGTTATACAATAACGTCAAGGGTACACAAAGAGAACCAGCACAAATTTTTTTTATAAAAATAGCAGGTAGGTATGTCATCCAAACCTGCACCCTTTTTTTATATTAAGTTTGCTTAAAATGTCGAAAACTAAATCTTCATCAATTTCAATATTGCTCAAATGATTTCAGTTGTTATTACAAAGTTCACCAAAAAAAAAAAAAACATATCTTCAATAGGATTTTATACAGAATTGAAATACCGTGAAAATAAATTACAAGTTTCATTTCTATTACAATTAGTTTGATTGTTATATATCGTCGTTTTTAGAATTGAACTAGATTTTGTAGAGGATATGTAACACCAAAACTTTTTACTATTATTAGTAATTTGTTGTCCTATATTTTCAATGTAGTTAGAGAAACATTTTCCTTTCACAATTTTACACCTTCTACACAAAAAAGACAATGCATTATACAACACTGTACTGTTATAACATTTGAATTTCTCCTTTATTAAATTAATTAGTTCACCAGTATACCATTCAGAATAATTTCTACAATTCAGAGACTTACTATGTACATACGTATTTATGCAACTCCATGAAATAATATAAAATTTAGTTAGCATTTGCTCTGTGTTAAGTCCACTAAAAATATTAATCCAATTAATATTTTTCAAATAATTATTAATTTCAACATAGTCTGCTGACTTAAATTTAACATTTTGCGATTTTTACTTGTAATTGTGACAGGAGATCATTAGTCTACATAATGTCTAGAGAAGGTTGATGCTGTTCATCTAATTTACTTAGTGTATTCTTACATGCCATGAATTTTATATTATCAGTATTACTCAGAATTTTATCAAGAGTCCTATTGTTATTATTTCTAACGCTGTTAAATTAATATAAATTGCAGTTAGTCATAAAATCAACAAATTCACTGGACGATTTATTGTAGGAGTTTGATGGTTCTAAGTTAATGTTGTTAATCCAGTTTAAGCAAATTAAAGTCTCCACAAATAATAAATTTACCTTTAACTTCACTATCAATTAGTTTTGATAAATTAAGAAAAATGAATTTATAGTATTATAATCATCAGGTGATATATACTGTGACGTAGGACACTACTACCGAGAGCATCAACAGTCACAGGAACAGCTGGTCCAGTGGCTAGGATGGCTGATCAGCGCCCCAGCTCCAGCGCCAGCGCCAGCCGCAAAGTACGTCCCAGCGCCGGCGCCCCACGTCAACGCGTGGTCGCAGCGCGCCGCCGCCGCCCAGTGCAGTGAAGTGCTAAGTGACAGTGTGCGATATCCCCCACTCCCGCAACGGCGCACTGCAGCCACACGCAACCGCGAGCAGATCCCCGAGCTGCCCCAGCGCAGCAGACGGCACCCCAATCCGTCCACAACCCCCTAACAGACACACAACCCCCCATTGCAACAGTACCACCCCCCAGCCAGCATGCTGACATCCCCGCCCCCACAAGTGACCAGGACACTCTAAATTTATTCCGTGAACTCTCAACAGAACTTACAAAACTCAACAACTTAATTAATCTAGGCAACGTATTAATAGCTATTAAGGATTTAAATGATAATTTAAGCAAATGTAAAAATCAACAAGATAAATTTTTTGCCACGCTCACCTTCGCACAGAACATTGCAAATTATAATATATAATTCACCATTAACATTTGTTCATGGAACGCGAATGGTATCCTGTCCAAAACAGGTGAGCTGATACACTTCCTACACAAACGCAACATACACATAATGCTTATAAATGAAACACGACTCCGACACACAGACAAACTACACATCAAAGGATACACAGTACACAGACAAGACAGACAGATACAAACACACGTACCGGCAGGGGGGGTAGCGGTACTCGTACACAACACTATACCACACACATCAGCTCACCTTCAGCCTACATCCTTAGAATCATTCTGTATCCGCCTCTCTGATAACACATGCATTATCACTGCTTACAACAATCCACGTAACAATTTCACACAACACGACATACACACACTATTAAATATTGGCGGTAAAGTGCTGCTAGTAGGCGACCTAAATGCAAAGCACGTAAACTGGGACTGCAATAGATCGAATAAAAACGGAAATACGTTATATTCGTACATCACCAGCCATAATGCCATCATCATGCACCCCTCTACTCCCACTCATTACCCCCAAAATAATACAACTCCCACTACCATTGATATAATAGTAAATAAAAATGTAACACATATAACAGACCCCATATCTCTCCCTGAACTAAATTCCGATCACACACCTATCCTATCCAAACTTAGCACACACAACACTCTCACAGACACTACACAATTCATACGTATTTACAAAAACACAGACTGGCATGAGTATCGTAAAACACTCGATAAACACATCACAATTCAACCACAAATAAACACAACCCAGGAAATAGATACCCAAATCCAAACACTGACTCATGCCATTACACAAGCACTAAATAAACATACACGCACAATAAAACTGCACACAAATAACGACAAATTACCAGAACACATCACACAACTAATCACACAGCGCAACAATACACGAAAACTATGGCAGAGGTCACGTGATCCCATCCATCGCACACACATGAACACGATTACACAACAAATACAGACAGAAATAAAAATTTTTAAAAATAAAACATGGGAAAATAAATTAATGTCTTTAAACACAAAAGACAATTCGCTCTGGAAAATAACACACACACTCAAAAAACCCTTCAAACCCATTCCCGATTTAACATCACACAACACTACACTATACACAGATGAACAAAAGGCAGAGGCGATAGCCGAAACTTTTGAAAATGTACACAAATTAGACACAAATAACACCCCCGAACAACAACATATAATAGACACAGTACAAAATTACACAAACACGCGACACATACACACACAAAATATCCCTAAACTCCTCACAAAACCTACAGAAATATACAACATTATAAAATCCTTCCCTAACCAGAAAGCGCCAGGTCCTGATAACATTCAGTACATAGCCCTTAAAAACCTATCCAGAAAAGCCCTAGTGCAGTTCACTTATATCATAAATTCTATGATTAAGCTCCACTACTTCCCGAAGGCGTGGAAAACTGCACTAGTGGTTCCTATCCATAAACCAAATAAAAATCCTAAATTACCCGCTAGCTACCGCCCCATAAGTCTTCTCAGCACCCTCTCCAAGGTCGCTGAGAAGATAATCCTTTCCCGTATTCAAAAACACACCTTCAAAAATAAAATAATACCTCCATACCAATTTGGCTTCCGTCCTAAACATAATACCGTCCAATAAGTAGCGAGAATCGTGACAGACATAACCACTAACTTCAACAAGCAAAATGTCACAGTAATGGCCCTTTTAGACGTCGAAAAAGCTTTCGATAAAGTATGGCTAGAAGGGCTTATTTACAAAATGATTCAAGTGAAATTCCCGTCTATTCTAATCAAACTTATATACTCGTACCTAACCAATAGATCCCTTAAAGTCAAAATTAACAATACCCTTTCCAACCCCCACCCTATTGCAGCAGGCGTGCCGCAGGGCAGTTGCCTCGGCCCTCAGCTTTTCACCCTATACCTATATGACCTTCCAACCTTTCCTAAAACCAATACCGCCCTCTACGCGGATGATACGGCCATCTATGCCCACTCATTCAGTGCAGAGGTAGCTAATAAGCAACTCCAAATCCATATTGACATCCTCCAACCCTACTGGCGCTTATGGAAAATATCCATCAACACCGACAAGACCGAAACCATAGTTTTCACACGAAAACACACACACAACAAAATCTATACACCACTAAACTTAAATCAACACCGTGCTCTCCCAAAACCTAATGTTAAATACTTGGGCATGACCCTAGAATCCCGCCTCCACCATAATACCCACATAAAAAATTCCATCCGAAAAGCCTACCACGTAGTACGTTCCCTATATCCTTTACTAAATAAAAATAGTAAAATGTCCCCACCTAATAAAAAACTCCTCTACACCACAGTCATTCGCCCAATCATCACTTACGCAGCGCCAGTGTGGTGCTCTGCGACGAAAACGGCACTGAAACCGCTACAACGATTCCAAAACAAATGTTTACGTTTAATTAATAACGCAGACAGATACGAAAGAATCGAAGATTTACACAACACAGCAAAACTGCCCTACATACACGAATACATAACACAACTTTCACAAAAATTCTACACTACACAACTAAACCACAACCCACTCACAAAAACAATAACACAAATCAGAGAGGACAACACTCCCTTCCCACTAAAACACAAGTTACCTTACCAGACACTCCCTATTTTCCACCAGCGCCTCCATGATATCGCACATTAACTCACACTAACCCCACATTGAATCATACTGTATATTGTAAGAAACTGTCATAGCCGCACTGTAAATATCATTCACAATCACTCATATAGATATAAGATCACAGTCACAAAACATCAACAATCACACATCATATCACATTACAATTGTAAATAACCCATAACCGCATTGTAAATACCATAATATCATTCATATAGATTTAAACTCATCCGCGCAACCCATTAATCTCATCACATACATACATGACATAAGTAATTATAAGTATCATAACCGCATTGTACAAATCATTACTATCACTCATCTAGATTTAAGTTAATCTTAAGACACATTATTTTGAGCAGGTTTTTTATTATTTTTTCCTGTATACACTACACGATCATTCATAAAACACGCACACTTCATATCACGCACACGATCATCCATTGTTTTAAATAAATATACCACTAGCAAAATAATACAGTAAGGCCACAGGCCAGGAATGTATTAAAATTGTAAAATTTTAAACAGAATAGGCCGGCCATTTCGACGCCAGGCGGTGGCTCGCAGCACAGATATGTAAACAGATCTAGAATCACTGTGATCGTGATCTTGTTTACATACTGTGCAGTCGACCGCCGTCCTGGAAACTGATCGAAATGAGCCGTGTCCTATATCTGTCCTGTACATAAATCATGAACAATAAAAACTCCTCTGAAAAAAAAAAAAATGGCTGATCAGCGAGCAAAGGGTCGGTGGTTCGAGTCCGGTGCGATTTACATTTTTTATTTTTATAAAATAAACATTTATTTTAGAAACGTTTACTTCGAGTCCGTTCGTACACGTCAGCGTACTGGCTGGTCCTGTGGTGCAAGCGCGCGGTCGCCGCACCGAGGGTCCGCGGTTCAAACCTCGGTCATCTCAATTGATTTTTTTCTTTATAAAAAAAATAAATCCCTAATTAAATTAAACATGTAAAGTTTCGTTTTCTTATTTTTAACGGTTTTTTTTTTATAATAATTTTGGTCAAAACGCGACAAATTAAATCGGCAGATTTTGTGGGTATAAATACGGGCTAAGACGAACAGATAGTCAGAAGGTGTTTGCCTTCTGCCTTATCAAAGTGATCTTTGACCTGGTGTGTGCCAGCCGAAGAAATCTTTTCGTAGCCCGTACTACTGGTGAGTAGAATTCAGCTACTTTATTGGTGTTTGCCTATACCGTTTCCGTGACTACCGCAACTTTGGTGCATGCCATTGTTGATCGCGATTGCGTACCGCTTTGTTGGTGTTTGCCAACACAGCCCCGTTTCCGTGACGACCGCAACATTGGTGCATGCCATTGTTGATCGCGATCGCGTCCGCTTTGTTGGTGTTTGCCAACATAGCCCCGTTTCCGTGACTACCGCAACTTTGGTGTATGCCATTGTTGATCGCGATCGCGTCTGCTTTGTTGGTGTTTGCCAACACAGCCCCGTTTCCGTGGCTACCGCAACATTGGTGCATGCCATTGTTGACCGCGACCGACTACCGCATCCGTATCCGTACCGTGAACATTGGTGTATGCCATTGTTGACCGCGAGCGACCGCCACCGCCACCGCCGCCCGCTCTTCGCTGTCGCCGACCGCCACCGCCACCGCCGTCCGCTCTTTGCCGTTACCGATTTCCGTCGACGACCGTCAGTCCGTCTCCACTCCTTTTGCGACGTTTTCCCGTTCATTTCAACCTTTTTGAATTAATTCATATTTATATTATTTTGTTGTTGATTTTTTTGAAATATTAGATTTAAATAAATAGTTTGTTATCATTATCATAATTTATTCTTTCGGAAATCCCTCTCAACGCCGAATCCTTTTCTCCATTGAGCAACCCGTGCCCTCTTAGCGTTTAGCAACGTCCAAGAGCGTCCCGTGTCGACGAAGTTCTTCTGTGCCGCCGCACCGTCTGACCGATTGGCGCCCGAGCATCACGACCGACAGAAAGAACCACTGCAAACTACTAGCTATTGGCATAAGGTCCAATAGCGACGGCAGGCAGCGTCACATTACGTACAACAAATAAACAGCGAATGCTTATCATTTAAATTCAATTTAACCCAAACATCTTCGGAGTCAGAAGACCATTCGTTCATTTCAGTATATGATAGATTGTTATTTATACCGATGAGAACTCCGCCGCCGTCACGTTTCACTGAATTACTCGTTGATCTGTCTCTCCTAACAACACTAAAATTATCACAAAGTATTTCTTGATCAAACACACCGGAATTCAAAATGTTTCTGTGAGACAAATTACGTCGTAGCCACAACTATATGAATTTAATCGAATATCATTAGATTTATTCCACAACCCACGAACGTTTTGGTAATAAATTGACACAGCCATAAACTATACCGTAATTATTAATAAGCTAGACTCAGTTAGAATTTAGACAAGTCACTCTTATTATTTATAACGATAATACGAGTGTTGTCGTCTTTTCGCGCTAAGGTCTTTTCGTTTTTTGTCCATACTTACTTAAAAACTTAAGGAGAAAATGCGGTGTTACGTTCACGTTTTGGCAGTCTATGGACAGCATCTAGATCACCAACACCAATATGTATTCCGATAAGTTCACTAATACTTCCCACAATGGCGGGTTATACAGAAGCAAATTTTCGTGCTGCCATCTATTGATGTTATCATTGAACTACGGTAAAATTCATATGGGCGAAACACAAACAAAACGCTGTCAAAATGACAGTTCTTAAAATGATGCTAAATATGAAAAATAAAGTGTGTGTATAATAGTAACTCCCGTTATTATTATAAAGAATATATGGCCAGTGTTAAATTTATTAAGTTTCCTAAATAATAAACTTAAAAAATAAAAACAATACCTTGTTAAAACACCATCTCAAAAGTCAAAACATGGATGTTTGTATTAAGAATGTCCATCTCAACTTTTACCTCATTTCTCTTTCTTGCCTGTGACGTCAAAATCTTAACCCTCCATTTCGTTATCATTTTCCCCCGTTTGCTCCGGTAGTATGTTTTATTTGAAATTGAAGGGTTAATTTCAAAAACAGCATATGTCAAATAATTAAAAATATCAAGAACAATAAAAACATGAATATCTTCTTTAGTATACAATATTTCGAGTTAAATTTTTAATACAGGTGAGATGCGTACTATGCGCCTAGAACTTGCTTAGTGTAGGACATTAAAAATTTTCAGAAACCCGAAAATTTTGAATTTTTTTTGACAAATGTTGTTTTTGCTAGAAAATTTGAAAATTTGGACAAAAGTAAATTTTTATTATTGAAAGTAATTAGTTTTTACATTAAATATTTAACTAAGTAATTTGTAAAAATCAAGTTAACTTAAAATTATACACATTAATCATCGTCGTTTGTTAACACTCCACATAAAGGTCCTTCATTTTTAAAGGATTTATAGGTATAGAGCCACTGTACATAGGTATTAGCTTAAGTTCATTACTTAGAGGAATTTTGTTTCTAACAATAGACTGCCTCCATGCTTCTGTGTAACTGTCTCTAATTTCCACAAATTTGTTATTGGATAGAATGCGATACATTCTAAGAGACTTTAGTTTTATTGGTGGAAGTGGGTTTTTTATAAAAAATTTATTCGTTGATTTTTTGAAATTGAAGATGTCTTTTTGTTGGACTTTAACCAAGTTAAATGACGATGGCTTTTGCCGACAAGACTTGATAATGTTGTCCCAATGATCGGGTAATGGTACAACATTCACTGCATCTTCCATTTTGACGTTTGATAGTTTTATTACATACCGGCAAAAACAACATATGTCATTGACAAGTGCTATTTTTACAGAACCATGTATATTTCAACCATGTATATTTCCTTGACATGAATCGTTTTTGCCAAAATTAGTTTGTGCAATGTTAGATAATGGAGTTCGGAAGCCAGTGTTGTCAATATCTCAAAAATAAAATTTCTTGACATATGCTGATTTTGCTATAAACCCTTCAATTTCGAAGTTGATAGTAATGGCAATATACTTTTAGTTTATATATATATATATATATATATATATATATATATATATATATATATATATATATATTGTAATGGCTAGTAAAATGGAAAAGATATCATGAATGTACATCCGCTAACAATAATGTAGCTAATAAGTTACAGTATAAATTATGAAATGCGAAATTAATTGCTAATTGAAAAATAAACAAGATATTTAAATAATAATGTTACGTTTGTAACTGACGGGTTCGGTGACGTTTAATAATCAACAATTAAAAGTCAAAAAGAGTTTGTTCACTAAGGGCCGATATTTCCATCTACGAATAAACTTCCGAATAAGTTATTCGTCGAATAAATAAAAGAATACGCATAACAACGTATCACTTGAGCAATGATTTCGATGCGACATTTTTCATTTAATCGGTACTACTTATTTATTTTAAACACGTAGGCTAGCGCATTTATATATGTGTTGCGTTGTTAACCTAGATTGTTCTCGATGCTTCTGCCATGGAAGTGTTCGCGAACTCGCTAGAACGATGATGAGTCATTGTCTACGCTGCCTTCCAGGGCCGTACAGGTCCGTTACAATAATATAAATATCTCGTTTATTTTACATAATAATACAACACCTTTGTCGTATCGAAAAAAACTAAGATAAGATTACATAAGACAGTGATAAGATCGGCAGTGCTTTTTGGCTGCGAACTGTGAACTCCACACAAAAATGATCAAAATTTAATTAAAAGTGTGGGAGATATTAAGGATGATAATGGGAGCGAAAATGGTTTAACATGTGTGGATGAGGAAATCCAATAAATAAGTGATGAAAGAATATGGAAATCCGGATATAACACAAATTATAAAGTCACAAAGATTGGAATGATTTTCTTGGAAGGCGCTCCAAACAAAAGAAAAAGACGTCCCAAAAAGAAATGGTTCTCAGGGACTTAAAAGAATTGAGAATAAACGATTGGAGGAAGAAGACTGCAAACCGAAAAGTAGTTTATCAAGCCTTTGGCCTTGATGGCCTGGAGAGCTGAAATATTATATTATTATAAACCCTGAAGGTTGACTGTAAATTTGATTAAAAATTTTGTTTATTTACAATTACAATATGTCACTATACTCAAAATCACAAGTTTTTACAGTACGGCAGACATAGGCAATGTTATTCTTATGGAATGAAACCCAGCCTGGTTGCCAGTTTTACACTTACATTGTTTCATGATATACCATTCGTTAAACATGCTTGTAACACTGTAAGTTTACAGTATGAGTATTTCATAATGACATTTTAGTACAGAGGGTTAAGGGTTGTAAATCTTAAAAGTAGCGCCTAGAAGAAAAGTTCGCTGTTCTCAAAAGTTTGAAAATATTAAATACTTAATTTTACTTTACAAGAAATGTTTTAATAACTGTTTCTGCCGATCTCGGTGGCGTAGGTGCTATGTCACTAGCCTAGCACGCCAGAGGTCGTGGGTTCGAATCCCACTGAAGAGCATGGTCGTTTGTCTTCACACAAATTCAATATCATCCACTCATGAGGCGGCATATGACCATAGTAGTTAGTCCGCCTCCCATATTCCTAATAAAAAAAAAAAAAAATAATAACTTTTTCTTAGTAGTGCAATCTAATATCAAATTTTAATAAGCAGTCCATTCTAATTATATTTTGTGTAATGTAACTGTATCTTAAGTAACCCTAATTACAACAAGCAATATTTAAAATTTTCTCTGGTAAAATATTATAATATGATTACTCGATTATAATTTTAGCATAAATCTCACCTAAGATTTTAAAGATTTTTGTTAATTAAATTTAACCCCCATATATTGTTTTATATTATTAATGTTTCACTTACGTAATTTTTATCCTTCCTGCTAAACGAGGAAAAATTATCAGTATATTTTTTAATTACCTATAAGGTATATAGGTAAGTGAAAAACAAAATAATCCGTCTCTGGATTTTCCGTCTTTGTCTAACACGTTACTCTTGGAATATATTTAGCAACACTGTATTCCTATGTCTGCCGTACTGTAAAAACTTTTCTGGCCTCCTGAACTGTAAACATAACAATCACACATCATTTACGTTTGCGGTAACTACGATTTTACAGTATCCATGATTTTTGAAACACCGCGGTGCGGGAACGCGCACCGATATTTTTTAGCTTTTTGAGGCTATTAAAATAAAAAGTAACTCTGTAATAATAAAGAATGATTAAAAAAACTCTAGCTACCGCCAAAATCGTTAAATAACATAGAAATAAATAGAAAACATAGAAATAAATAAAACAAAAAATTTTATATAAAAATGACATGTGGCGTTCGCAGCTACAGCGCCACTGGGAGAACCAGCGGAACTATTGATTAGAGGCGCCACCGCTGCGGGCGACGGATTCAAATCTAGTTATGACTACGATTGTTTAGAAAAATTTAATATAAACAAACACTGAAAATATATTTAGTAATTGTAAACATTTGATTGAATAAAGACCTGCTTAGTAGAAGTTATTGGTGAATTATATTGTGGACCCACATTAGGGTATCTACAGACATTTGCCAGCAGCGCCATCTCTTAACACTTATCCTAACTATGTACCAATTATACACAGTTGGTAACTGTCAAAGAACTATTATATTAAATTAATTGTAATACACAAGGAGCAAAGGAGAGTTCGCTTAGATATGCGAATATGGCGCATGCATGTGGTGGCGCCTACCGGATCGGGCAGAGACTACTATTACTTATATTTGGGATCTAGATATCGCGAGTGTTGGAATAGTATCTTGTTTTTGTGTGGTTTTTGTCAGCTGTCAAATATGTGAGAAGAACAACAAATATAAAATAGGTTTTTGTTAAATATATGGTGATAATTTGTTTGGATTCTTTTAAATAGAGGTAAGTACTTTTAACAATAACTGCAATTATTAATGTGATATTTAATAGTTACAATATACATGAAAATAGTTTACCTCACATGGCGACTCCGAGGCATTAAAATTCAAATACGGAGCATTGTTGTGGATGTGTGTGAATATATTTATTTATTTGTAAACTTTTTTTAGATGTCCGATTAGCAGAACTTCATGTTGCTTGAGGTATCAAGGAGAAGCTATTGTGAATTAGTGAATATTCCATCTCTCATCGAAGTGCCCGTTCAAAAATTGTACGCATCATACTATTTTGGATTCCATACAACGATTTGCGGATGAATGCAAGCAAAAGTCATTGAAGATCAAATAAATTGTAGGTAATTTATTATGATTATTATTTTGTTCTATTTAATTTAAAGATAAAAATTTTTTGACAGCCTTGCAAGTTTTGAAACTCCTGGACGTATTGAAATTATGAAAATGTGTGAATAGTTATTATTATTACTTTAGAAGATTGGCTGATTGTGGTCTACATGTTCACTTACATTAGCGAAAGCACAAGCAATACTTATGTTAGAACATATTCTAATCTTCAAGTTCACTTGCGTTACGAACAAGAAGACGATATTTATGGACGAAGATATTTAAATCTCCAGGTTCACTTTAATTTTGGAAAATTCATTAATACATTCACAAATAATTTAATTTTAATTAAAATAGGTCAGTAAAATGCTAAAATGATAAAGTAACTGACAACTAAATGGCCCAATTTGATTAAAAAGCATTATTGATAAATTAAATATAATTTTTCTCTAACCTAAAAATAATTGCAAATATGAAGATCAAAACAGATTTATTTTGTTTGACAGGTTGTGATGTAGTTACTTCGAAACTAATTTATTTAATTTGTAAAATTGTAATAAAGTTTGTTCAAAATAATTATAAGAATATTTGTAAATATGAACCTCAAAATTATTTATATTGTTTGTAAAGTTGTGACCAAAGCTTCTTCAAAACATTTATCTGAACATTTGCAAATATGGAAATCGAGACTGAATTATTTTGTACAAAAATTGTTACTGAATTGTTTCTAATAATATTTGTACTTATATTTGTATAATATAATATTTGTTATTGCATGAAACATTTGTTTTCATTTTTAAAATAATTAAAAATAAAAAAAAATATTTGGGATCTAGTAGCAGTATGAAATGACTACTAGCGCCTACATAGCGGATCGGGCAGAGACTAAAAGTCATGGACCAAAAAATTAACATTGAGTGCGTTCTCCAGTACTCCATGGTAATACAGAACATCGAGAAAGGAAGGTAACATTTGAATCGCTCATGTGGTCTATGTGGGAATTATTAAATTGTCATATTTTTAGGTTATAATTGGGTCTCATTTCAAGTAGTTTTGGATGAAATATCTGTTTTTGCAAATCATAATTGAATAAATTGCCCACAAAGATTTTTTTATTTTGTGATACCAGCTCTGTGAAATATTCCAAGAGGATGTGTTTCAGTGAAATTGGTGACTTTCTTCTCGTCACATTACTCCACAAAAACTTCAGAATATCTCGTAACGTAATTTATATTTCCGGGAAGTGGTTCTACTTTTGATTATGACACTTTATACAAATTGTTGATTATTTTGAGGTCCCACTGTTTTTCAAAGCGTCTTGATGTACAGCTTACTATAAATATCAATATATATCATCAGCATCATCATCACGCCTTTTACCCATTATGGGTGTGGCACTCTGCTTACGCAGGTCTCGGTAAGTGACATATTTTTGCGTATGAAGTGCGGTTACCAGCCGTCAAATCATAGCCCCCAAAGATGTTAGTGGAGGAGGAACCACAGGGGTAAATGTAAATTGGCAACTGTCAGCTGTGGGATTCGAACTGAGGATCTCGCGATCCACAGTCCGACACGTTACCACGGAGCTATTTATCCCAAATATCAATTGGAAAATTTATGGAAAATACATTTAAATAAATATAGTGAAAAGGTATGTCAGCCAGAAAATGTAATACATTATGTGTGCGTTAAGTTTATTATACTTGGCTCAGTTTTATTAAAGCACTCCGCTGCGCGTCGTGCTTCAATCCAAAACTTAGCGCTGTAAAACTAAACTTACCGCACGTATAATGTAAATAACTAATGATTTTTAGTATAGTACAACATCAGATCAATATCGGCGACACGATGACGACGACGACCACAACGCTATCTCTGCAAAGACGCGGCAAATTCGAAATGAACTGCTATGCGACCACAATATACACACAAATATTTAGAATATTCAGAAACCAGCTCAACATGATATTGACATTTCGATTACTATAATAGGAGTTATACTATGAAAAATATAATAAATTATGTTGAAATTATACTTAATATCAAAGCTATAATAATTACAATTTATCACATTTGTCCGCATATTATATTTTTGTATTAATATTAAACACAACACAGAAACAAGTCGGCATTTACTGTTCTCTAATAAATGTTTGAACTTTGATCATTTCATTGAAGTTTTGGTGAATACTCTTAGAAATTAGGAAATAAGAAAAATGGCTCGTTCTACAAATATCTACGACTTTGTGGGATTATTTGGTTTGAGATCTTCAAGAATTTGTAGCCAGCCAGGCAACATCAAGTATGTAGGAAGGTTGTGCATGTTTTATTCAGGAAGTAACTAACTCTAAGTACTTTTAGGACAGTACAACATAACTTCAGAAGTTTATTTGTGTTATTGCTACTAGATATTTATTCATTATATTTTCACAAAGCTTCCTTTACAATTTTCTTTATGCTCTCTGATTATAATATAAATTTGACGCTGAAGTATTATGTTATACACCGGGTTGTCTCTTTCACTGGGAGCACTCTTGCAGTATTCTCAAGTCAAATTTCATCTTACATTTACAAAGACAAAGTGAGTATATAATATATACATGCTGTGTACAATTGAAATGTGGCGTATGGAATTTCAATGCCTATTTCATATTGCTGTAAATTAATACGTACGAGGTGCGTTAAAAAAGTTTCGAACCTTCTTTTTCCTGCGTAAACCAGAGAAGGGCGGGAGATGTGAAGGGGACATTCCCTACTTTTACATATTTTAATTAAAAAACCCGGTATATGTACTTTTCATATGATAATTATTTATTGCACTTAAAAAAATTAGAAAGAATTGAAATTTTAAAATTAGAAAAACAAACATATTTTGCTGTGAGAAGAATAGGGTGGCGGTTGTTCTCTTGTGTATTATTTTAATGAGGGGGGCTGCTTTGTATTGATTTATGTATGCCAGGTGTTTGAAGGAGCGTGTCTCTGTATTTTATTAGGGTTTAGGAATTTTTTTGTCGGCGTGGACAGTGATTTGTCAGATAGGATGTTTTGTTTATAGGTAGGGTGTTTTTTGTTTATGTGTCGCCAGAAAGGACTTGATTTATTTCCAAATCAGGTAGCGTGTTTTTGTTTGTGGCGTTAGATCTTGATTTGCAGAAATTTATTTATTTATTTTTCGTTGTCCGGTTTAGAATTAGTGGTGAAGAATACTTTTGTGTATAGACTCTGTATTTTATTAGGGTTCCGGAATTTGGGAATATTGTAGGCGTCGTTTTTATTTTTCATTATGAGCTGGGCCGCTTTCACCTTATTTATGCGATGCAGGTGTTTTTAGTTTTTTTTGTGGCGTTAGATCTTGATCTGCAGAAATTGGCTTTTAATTTTTGGGGATTGACCCTCTTCAGGTACAGATGTGCAGGTGTGTCTTTATTTTTTTCGTTGTTGTACAGTTATGTATTTAATTATTTTTCGGGGAATACTGTATAAAAGGAATATTGGTATTTAGAAGTTTAATCATTGTAAAAGAAGTCTTCAGCCTAGAAATATCGTAACAAACAACAAGTAAGTCTACCTGTGTGTTAGTTTATTATCACAGATATTTAATATTATTATTATTATTATTTTATTTTACAGATATGGATTTCGCTTTGTTAAACAAAAGAGGGATGCTGAAGGATGACATAACAGTGAAGAAAATCAGTGAATTAGAAATCAATAAACCGTATAAACTAATTGATTTACGAAAAGTTAATACTAGCTTCGGTAGGAAAATTATTGCAGTATGCGAAGATTTTTTAACCTATTTACCAGCACGATTTGACGACATATCGGATGAAGAAATATCAAGTTTAAGGAAATATATTAGTAATAAGTGTTTAAAGTATATGGGTGTTAAAAAATTTGGGAAAAATAAGAAGGCAAATCTTGTAGAATTTGTATAATTGTAATGAATTATTAATAACAATAAAGCATGTGTGCTTAAACATTATTAACCGTGTATTATTTCGATTAATATAACATGTTTTATAAATCCCTAATAGAGGGGGTACCCTGTAATGGAAAGGGAGGGGATGATTCCTAGGAACGGGTTTATAAGACAGATACTTAAAATAATCTCTAGTGCTTTTGTTTATCTGTATACCGTAAGAGAAAACACGAGTGGTTTACAACAGTGTGTGTGTGTTTTTTTTTTTTTGTTTACGTGCAGTAATACAATTCAGTAAAATAAAAATGTCTAATATTAATAATAATGAAATTAATAATCTAATATCTATACAGAATATTTGTGATGAAATAATCCAAAGAGAAGTAGATGAAGAAGAGAATGTAAAACATTTTTTCAATATTTGTGAAAATATTATCGATGTTTCGTGTAATCAGATCCAGTCACAACAGTCGACATCCCAAGTAGGACACGGTGCATTAACACCTGAAAATAACAGCATTGAAGACGATTATAAAAAATACTTTTCCATAATTTCAAACACAGAAAATCATGTACGAAGGTTTAATCTAACAGGCAAACGAACAACGTTTCGCTTTATTGATCCTCCATTAGAGAAGAACCCTCTATAATGGTTTAAAAATAGTTTGAAGAATCTAGTGAAATATATTACTGAATCAATTCCAGGATCCGATTTCGTCGGATTAATTTTACATACGCCTGCACTTGAGAAGGGTCCTGTGTGGGTAAGCTTTAGACAGGCGAGCCAGTTACATATAGATGTCGTCTGGAGCGCAATAAGCAACGTTCTACAGAGCAATGCAAATATATTCGTTAACGGGGAATTCGAAGTAGAATTGACAAGAGTATCTATGCCTATAGGTCGGGGTAAAAATCTCAACGGCAGAGGGTTAAGCTTTGCTGAATTATGCAGACGTAAACACGGTATAATTGAAATAACAAATATTGATAATTTATGTTTACCAAGAGCATTAGTTGTTGCTGAATCATGGGTGAAAAAGGAAGCAGATTTCGAAAGAGTGTCAAAAAATCATTTAAATATACAGACAGTAAGAGCACAGGCACTTATGCTGAAAGCTGGTATTCAGACACTTAATGATGGGGCAACCATACTTGATCTTAAAGAGTTCCAAAGATATTTATCAGATTATAATATTGTAGTGTACGAGTACGGAGGTAGAGGCCACGTCATTTATGAAGGATTTAAAAACATGAACCTACCACGACTTAATTTGTTATATTATAATAATCACTATAGTGTAATTAAAAGTTTAAGTGCAGCTTTTTCCTCTTCATACTTTTGCGAACCATGTCATAAACCGTATAATACTCGCGGTAAACATCGTTGTGATAATTTATGTGCTTATTGTCATCATACACCTCAATGCTCACCTGCTAATGAATCTCTCTTATGTAGTAACTGTAACAGACGTTTCCGTGGAAAACAATGTCTGGATAATCATAGGGGCAGTGTATGTAATAATACGAAAAAATGCGCGAACTGTTTTAAATTATACACCAAGGCCGCTCAGATAACACATATATGTGGTGAAATATTTTGTAAACTATGTACAGATTATAAACCACGCGGACACCAGTGTTACATAACCATAGACAAAAAACCGAAAAAAGAAAAAAAGTTGTTATTTATTTATTATGATTTTGAAACTCAACAAGTAGAAACTGAGTTTAATTATAAAACTCACAAAGTGAACTTATGTGTGACACAGCAATCATGCACCTTTTGTTCTGATATTGCGAATTTAAATTCACCATGCAGTGTATGCGGTATTCGCCAACATATATTTGAACAAGACCCTCTCGCATCTTTTGTACAATACGTTTGAAGGCCGCGGCCTATGTTTGATAAAATAACATGTATTGCACATAATGCAAAAAGTTTTGATGCGCAATTTATTCTTAAATATTTAACTGAAACATTAATGTTAAAACCTAAATTAATTTTAAACGGTACAAAAATCTTATTAATGGACATTAATTATAAAATACGATTTATCGATTCAATCAATTATTTATCGATGTCTTAGTCTGCTCTACCTAAAGCAATGGATTTACCGGTTTCCTTGAAAAAAGGATTCTTTCCGCATCTGTTTAACACCCACGAGAACAGATTTTACACGGGACCCCTGCCGGCTATTGAGTATTATGATACAGACAATATGAATACGAATACACGGAAAGATTTTCTAGAATGGCATGCAAATCAGACTCGTAACAATGTTGTTTTTAAAATGGAACAAGAGATAGTCGAATATTGCATAACCGATGTTGATATCTTACGTCAGGCGTGCGAAAAATTTAGAAAAACATTTATTGAAAATTGTAATGTATGCCCATTTACGGAAGCCGTGACAATAGCCTCGGCTTGTAACCGTGTATTCCGAAGACAATTTTTACAACCTAACACCATTGGCATAATACCTACAGAGGGTTACAGACTCACGGAGAATCAGTCAAAAATTGCATTACAATGGCTTATTAGAGAAGAAATTTTTCGAAAAATACGTATAGAACATACAGGTTATGGGAAAGAAATTATTCTAGGATATAATATGAAAGTTGACGGATATTATGCTCCAGATCGTTTAGTATTTGAATTTATGGGATGTTTTTATCACGGCTGTAAATTATGTTACAAAACAAATCGCGACAATGAAACAATTTACAATAATTCTAAAGAAAGTTTGAATGCACGATTTCAGAGAACTGAAGAAAAACTACGAATATTAAGAGAGTTACGTTATAATGTGATTGAAATCTGGGAATGTCAGTTTAGGATTCAATTAAAAGCTATGAATAAAGAAGAGCGTCAACTATTAGAAAATCATCCTTTAATAAATTATTTGCCATTAAGACCGCGCGATTCGTTTTTTGGAGGGCGCACAGGCTGTATTTCTATGTATCGAAATATTAAAAACGGCGGAAAAATTAAATATGTGGATGTATGTAGTCTCTATCCATACGTATGTAAGTACGCAAAGTATCCTATTGGACATCCTCGAATATTTGTAGGCGACGAGTGTCATCAGATATTAGGTCCTAATAATAATATCGATAAAATAGAAGGTCTAATTAAATGTAAAGTCTTACCGCCCACAAATTTATTCCACCCTGTATTACCGCGCAAAGTTCATGGTAAATTAATGTTTTCATTGTGCCGTATATGTTGTGATACTCTGAATCAAAACGATTGTTCACATACCAACGAAGAAAGACAATTTAGCGGTACATGGGTGTCAGATGAGCTTCAACGAGCAGTAAAACATGGTTATAAAATTTTACACGTATATGAAATTTGGCAGTATAATGTAGCTGTATATAACAAAGACACTAAATCTGGTGGTTTATTTGCAAAATATATAAATAATTTCGTGAAAATGAAACAGGAAGCCTCAGGATATCCTTCAGACTGTATCGACGATATCAGTAAAGCTCATTACATCGAAAACTATTTTCATAAAGAAGGCGTTTCACTGGATCCTCAAAATATTCAAGAAAACTCTGGGAGAAGATCGACTGCTAAATTAATGCTCAATTCATTCTGGGGTAATTATAAATTTATTATTAATATTAACATTGTTTAAATGTAATTAATTTCAACTTTTAAACAGGGAAATTCGCGCAAGCCGAGAACAGACCACGTACAACAATAATATCGTCGGCTGAAGAATTATACGATCTACTAGCTAACCCGGCTGTCACAGTTAATAGGATCATCCCTGCCGGTGAACGTATGATGTATGTCAGCTGGGAACAGGAAGAAGAAGCCATCGATCAACTTAGAACCGTAAACGTTGTAATTGCAGCATATACAACAGCACAGGCTAGATTACATTTACACACATATCTTCATCAGCTAGATACCAACGTTTTATACTATGATACAGACTCAATTATTTATTATCATTTACCAGATATGTATGAGCCACCCACAGGTAATTTTTTAGGAGATATGACCGATGAATTAAACAGTTACGGCCCAGGTAGTTATATTACTGAGTTTGTTTCCGGTGGACCGAAAACTTACGCTTATAAAGTATATAATCCTGTCAGTCATGAAACTAAACAGGTTTGTAAAGTTAAAGGTTTCACTTTAAATTACAAAAACTCTCAAGTAATTAATTTTAATTGTTTAAAAAGTATGATTCTTGAGGAAAACTATGAAAATTGTAATCCTGCTGTTATTATTTCTAATAATATAAGAAATACTCTAGATCATAACGTAATTACCCGTACAGAAAGTAAAATATTTAATATAAAATTTATGAAACGTCGTTTAATTGATAATAATTTTTCTGTACCTTATGGTTTTAAGAGATCTAGAGTAAATTATGATTAAGCAATAATTTTTAATTTGTTATTATACTTTCTGTTTTTATTTGAATACTTAATAAAAAAAAATGTTTATACTAGATAATAAGTTGATGTGGTATACAAAATTAATTAATTATTTGTAAATATAAAATAAAATCTAGTATTATTTAGTACATCTAATTTTTATTTTTATATTTTGTTTACCCTTACTGATTCCTCCATGTTTTTAATATTTTCAGTTCAGAAAATTTTTGTTAAAATAAAACTTTTGTTTTATAGTGAAATGTCAGATCCTATCAAATTCAAGCTGTTCAAGTTAATAATATAAAACAAGAATTAGCATGTAAAGATAAATCATTTATGAAGACAAACGAAAATTACTGGAATTCAGTCAATGTCACGCAGAACTTTTGTTCTTAGTTTTTATTTTTTGACCTATGTTAAAAAAAAAATTTTTATACTTTTGACGGATTCCAATTGCTCCAGATGGCATTTATTTTTAAATTTTGTTATATATTAAATATTATACCATTTTAAATTTTCTCATGTAAGTAGTTCTGTATTATATACAGGATGTTAATTAAAAAATGGGCCATAGGCGTTTAACATGTAAAATCAGTTTTTCCTTGCGCAAAAGTCTCCATATTATTTTAGGCAAAAAAGCTTCAAATAAAACTTTTAAAGAATTTAATTCTGCATCTGAGTTAATTAACAGATTTTATTTCTGACATTTTATAACCGAGAAAAACCATTTTAAAGTTATTTGAAAATTGCTTATTTATAGTGTTAGCCTTGGAACTCAAACAAAATTGCAAACAATTGTATGACATTTTAACTGTCAGAGAAAGGTTATATTTTTCAGTTTCACCGCAATAACATATTTTTTTGGTAAAATGGAAAATTTTGCTCACGAAGAAAAGCTACAAATTAAAGTAAACCTTTTTTGTAATATCTTGTTTATTATGATTTTATTCTTTAGTAATATAAGTATTTATTTTAATTAAATATATTTTTGTATGATCCATCGTTTGTATTTGTGAACCGACATACTGTCAAAGTTTAGCACTGGGCAGTATGCTTTCTTCAAACCCCCTCGTTACATTTCGCAGCCTTAAGTCACGTCCGAGTTGCTCTACTATTCCCCCATATTTGGCCAGGTAACTAATAAAGGTATGTTAAATACACTAAGATAATATGAATTAAACGGAAATACCTTAAGGCCGTTTAGGTGAACGTGACAATATTAAATATTACATTGTATTATATCTAATTAATAAGAAATGTTTCATTAGGTTTCTAGTAGCCGGCCACATAAATTGTGTTTCTTATAACAGTTTTGATATTGCTCTTCTAATTATTGTATAGTATCCAGGGGTACAAAAAATGTTCGTCTTAAGTGAACTACCCTTAATTATAGGAATTTTGAAAAAATTCTTTTTGTTCCGTAATCAGGATATTAAGAACTATATGCCCTTCTAATATGTACCTGAAGTTATGGGGCACCCTGTATATGCAGTAGCAAAATATGAATATTATAAAACGCTTGAAGAATAAATATATAAGTTTATGTAACTAATTAATTTTTCTAATTTCCCTGTTATTTTTTTTCATGTTCGTGGAACCCGAGTGACGAAGTAAAAATTACAGCTAGAGTCATTAATTATTACACATATAGGCAATAAGAGCCAAAAAAAAAAATATCATCACGCCTATTATCCATTATGGGTGTGGCACTCTGCTTACGCAGATCTCGGTAAATAATATATTTTTGCGTATGATGTGCAATTACCAGCCGTCAAATTATAGCCCCCAAAGATGTTAGTGGAATGGAAACCACAGGGGTAAATTTAAATGACAACTGCCACCTATGCGATTGCTTTACTACATTTAAGAAATTAATAATTTTGAAATAGTTCCTAATAAAATACATTTTTAAAAGAGCTTGTACACAATTCAATTAAATGAAATTTATTTTATTCATTATTGTGTCCTACTAATTTAGTGGCGCAGCAAATGTTAACTCTAAAAGAAAAAGACAATTATGCACATTTCAGATATATTGTTTGTGTTTAATCGACACATCACATAATATTATGCCTTTTTTTACCTTCGTATACATTGTATAAGAGATTATAGCAATTAAAAAAAATCATCCGAGATATCGTAATATCGTGGAATACATGTTTTTCGAGAACGTTTGTGTAAATGAATGGATGGGTAAGTATCCGTATGCTCAACAACTTACGAACGAGAAAAGATAATGTAATAATTCTTCATAATCACAAGTTTCATAACCTCTTACCGGGATGCATTTAGATTCTTCGTGATTGGGATATAATGTATAAAGGCACATTTATTAAGATTAATTTCTACACTTTTTAAACCGCCTAAGATCTCAGGTAATTTAAAAACCTTCTTTGTTAAAGTCATTTGATTAGTTTGTCAGTTAGTACATTTTACACGAGTCAGTAATTTATTTAAAACCACTAGTCATGCTGCGACGACCCGCCTTCTTACATGGACCTAATCGTAAATTTATTTCCAGGTTTTTTTTATACTTTGAGTTTCTTTCGAAACTCATATGGTTCACATTTTCTTCATCGTTTATTCGTATTCAAAATTAACTTTTACGAGTACGAATAATTATATTGTCCACCTTGCGAATGACGTAAACTGCGTGACGTCATTGAGCCTACGTCACCTCGATTCGAACATCTTTCCATCGCTACGAGCCTTGCGCCATTTTTAAAACCATTCATCAGGTGATTGCCACTTCGGGAAGTTTCGAGTTCTTCCGTAAACCGGCCGAATAGCCCCGTCGACCGTTTGGCGCTGTTTGCCGCCGACGCGACGTCCGGACCTCAGCTCAGCTACGCGAACCATTTTATTATTTCATTTCTTTTGGATTGTTCATTATTATTATTTATGTTCGACGCTCATCGTCCATTGACGGACTATTGTGCTAATTATTTTATGTAAATTTACTCACCGATTGTTAGGTCTAGTCAAGTGTTTCATATTGATTTACTAGATCAATTTGTTTGCGCGTTGATGCACGGTTAGTGTGTTGTTCGTACGTCAGGTTAGTGGTTAGGCTGCGTTTGATCTAATTTCGCACTCGCGTCGCGTTCGCTGGTACCACCGAGCCGCCGAGATTTTGTTATTAGCGCCTCTTGATCATCTAGGAGGCAACTGCGCCAACTCAGCCGTCCTAGACACTACAGGAACACAACGACCCACTACTCTAGCTTACTTTCTTTTGTTCTTCCTATAATTCATTTTCCCCTTGACTAGATTTGTTACTGAAAAGTTTAATAGTTTCTTTAATGTTCTGTATACATACATAGTTTTTCTTTAAATTAATATAGCTGTCAAGTTTACTCGTGAATGCGTATTTTTAATTTTATTGCCATTTTCTCGCCCCTTCCTAGTCCGAGCTCGATCAACGAATTTAGGTTGGACCGCTTGAGGCTCTGGCCGACTGGCGCCCACAACAATAACATCCCTCGACTCACCCCATCTTCACTGGGTTTAGCCGAGGTTCAACCCTTAAGATCCGGGTTCGATATAGTAACGGTGGCACGCCGAGTGCACACGTTGCAACTGGACTCTAAATTAACCTGGATACCCCATTTAAACAACGTAAAAGGAGAATGTTATCAAAGCCTGAACGTACTTAAAACACTAGGAAACACAACATGTGGAGCGCAAAAGAACAACTATTTATAATCAACAAAGCCGTAATACGATCGAAAATCTATTATGGCAGTATAGCATACCAAACTGCAAGCCCGAAAACACTAAAAATAATTGACTCTATTCACAATACAGCGATCCGCATAGCTACGGGAGCATTCAGAACCAGCCCCGTCATGAGCATACTGTACGAAGCTGGAGAACCTACACTAGACACTCGTAGGAAACTACTCACAACATTTTACATAACTAATCTAGCTAACCAACCACATAAACCAATATTTAAACACTTTTTCAAAATAAATGCTAATATAACCACACCACTAAACACCACTCCGTTGCAGAAAATCTCTTTTGCCCTATTCTAAAAAATCAACCTAACACACTTCCAAACAACACAAACAATAATTCACAATAACTATCCATGGTTAAACCAAAACCTTAATTAATACTATCACTGATCCAATACCCAAAGAATAACACCCCAACAGAGCTCTACCACAAGAGATTTTTGGAAATAAAAAACGAACACCCACAATACAAGATCATATACACAGATGCATCACAACAAGAAGAAAAAACGGAATCCAGCGTAGTCACGACAGACGTAACACTGAAATTTAGACCACCAAACAATACTACAAACTACACAGCAGAAGGATTCAGTATACAAAAAGCTACAGAACACGTAATAGAGAACGATCACAATAAATAGATAATATGCACTGACTCACTAAGTGTACTACAAAGTCTACAAAACCCGTTCACTAGAGACAACCAAATACAAAACATTCAAGACAATGTGATGAAGGCAACGGAACATAGAAAAGAAATCAAATTCATGTGGGTACCATCCCACAAAGGAATAGATGGCAATGAAAAAGCAGACATTGCGGTAAAAGAGGCATGCACAATTCAAAGACCCACGAATATAAAGAACCCAACAGACGACATCAAACGCAAAATCAGACAAAGTATAAATAAAGAGTGAAAAACACAATGGGAAAGAACAACAAATAATAAACTCCGCCAAATAAAAATGGACCCATCGAACTGGCCATCACCTGACAACCGAAAGCACCAGGTGATAGTAACAAGATTAAGAATAGGTCACATCCGATACACACACGAACACCTCATGCAACGATCTGAACCCAAGCAATGTGAAACTTGTAATACACAAATCACAGTTGAACACATTGTAACACAATGAACCAAATATATGACACAAAGACTAAAACACAATATATCAGATATACTAAAACAAGCACTAGCCGACAATAACAGAACAATACACAAAATAATAGAATACCTAAAAGATATAAACTTAATAAATAAAATGTAATATAATACATTCTATGTAATCAATTGTACCCGGGTGCTAGTGACTCTAATTGTCGAAGCACCCGAAAAAACACTAAATAAAAAAAAGAACTTTAACGTTAGGTGTGTAATGATAATACGGTGTGATGCGGTATGAATGATTTGGAAGTATGAGAAACCTGGTAGCTATCGCAGCGACACTGGGACCCGAATAGATAGGGTTGGCTTTTCTAATGTTCATTTATCAAATAGCGTGATGATCTAAAATTGCTGAATTAACAGAGATTCGAACCAAAATTCTTTTTTTTTTATATTAACTCGCTTCGCTTACACTTCTAATAACAAACCTTAAGCCCGTAGAACTCGCGTCCAACAAACTCGAATTACAGTACGCTTTTCAAAAGAACTTATTATAAACATTTACTCGTTAGATCGCTTAACGACAATGACGTCTACTCCACTGGGCACAGCTTAGCGCTATTTGTTGTGAAGCAGAAGAACATGGGTGAGCCAGGTGCGCTGCAAGGAGGGAACTTAAATTGCTGTGATGCACATTACACACATTTCATACTTGAACATATTACAGGGGGTTGTCCATCACGTACTCCCATGAAAAAAATAAATAAACAGGAAAATCAACTTCCTATTGCGTAGTACAAAACACCATCTGATCAAGTGTGTTCAAGTTCGAATTTATATCACTACGCGGCGCATCGGTCTAATCGCACTTCTTATGCTAGCTACTTTGTATACGATACTATTTGTTTTGTGGAGTTATTTTGCTATATTTAAATTTTTTTCGAATACAAAACGTCTAATAGAAAATGTTTTGTGCGTAACTGTAATTCAGGACACGCGTCATGTAACGAAAAATTGTGGTTATTCATAGTAACATTCCTCGAAAAGAAGGAGTTTTGTGAACAAAATATGTTGTCTGAGAAAAACCGTGAAAAGAATCAATGTGCGCTTACAGAACTTGAATCAAGTACAACCACAAATTCAACTTCGAAGGTGTAAAATCCTAACATTAAAGATTGACTTTGGAACTGCTACATATAAAAGACCACAACAACATAAACAACAAAACTGATGAAACGTACCTGAGCACTTCAACTTCCAGGAGGGAGGAGTTACAGAGTGCCACTCACCCCTAAAGTGCTGACAAGTTAAGATGTTATATAGAATTTTACTTAGAGAAGATAATTCTGACGTATAGTTCATACTTGCAATTCATTTTTGTACTTTATAGAATAAACATATTTAATATGATAATAATTATAATTCTGGCAATAAATATTTTTTTGATATTTCATTTGTTGGTTAAAGAAAGTTAAGTTATATAGCAATTACATGAGCATATTTTTTACATGAATGCACAAAGCTATATGGCCAATATGTCTGAAATTAAACTATTTATAGAGATGGTTAAGCCTTACATTCTGTGTCTTTCTGAAACACGAGTGACAGATAATATTGCAGATTCTGAAATCTATATTATACCGCATTTAGATGTGATACTAATAGCAGATATACTGGAGGAGTTTTAATTTTTATCCATAGTAGTATTAAAAGAACTAAAGTTAATCAAATCCAGAGTCATGATGATTGGTGGATGTTAAATTCTTCATTCTTAAAGCCATCTGACAGGTTGCATTATTCTTTTCACAATTATGTACATTTTTCTGTTACAGAATAATGATCAAAAAAATTAACCGTAGCATACAGTAAAATAATCTGCAGAAAAATGTTCAGAAAAATGCACAGAAAAATATTTAAAGCATTCTATATTTTTACAGAATTTTTCTCAGAAAATGCTCAGAAAAGATGCGCACTGTTTTGTAACCTATTAACAGCAAAGAACACTTATAAACTAAATTAATTTATTATTTACATAAAACAATGTTAATACAATTGTTTTAAAATTTACAAGAATATTTACGTTATTCAGATTCTCTTTTTCTTATTATTTTAAATAGACAGTATTTAAGTGTTAGTGTAGTAGTAAATAATGTTAATAGTAGTGTTTAATCATTGTATACGAATGTGATATTGAACAATGACTAGTAAGAGCAAAAGATACTGTTCAGTGGCACAATGTTTTAATTATAAAACAGACAGTATCAATATATACTTCTACCCTAAAGATCCATTATTATCGAAAAAATTAGCAATTGTTCTCCTCATTGTGAAGTCTATCTAAAAAAGAATACAAATCTGTTTGTTCCGATCACTTCCTGGCTACTGATTTTCATCTAGGTTTGTTTGGTATGTCGTTATTTTCGCATTGATTTATAAAGAACATTGATTTCAGTTCGCCAATTTTTAACTAAGAAATATTTGAAAACTGGGGTTGTAATTTTACTTGATTAAAACGGTTAAATAACAGTTGTTTCTTGGAAAAACTACTATTTTTATTACAGAAGTTAACATTAACGTCATATTAAAATCGTCTTCTTCCATTACACTTATTTTCATTGTCAGTTCACAGCTGATTGGTGAAGTGACGTGGAAGTAGTATGTACGCATGCGTATGCACAGAATAATGAACAAAATTAAATAGAAATAGCCTACGCAGTTACAGAATTCTGAGCCGTGTCAAACGGCCTTTACTGAATATTTAAAACTATATTTTGTGCGGATTATATAGATCACCTAGTAGTAGTATTCCACAATTTTTGTCTTTTATGGATGACTGGCTAACATTGATTGGAAAATTAATTCTTTTTACAATATAAAAATGAAAGACATTTTTCAATTACATGGTTATAAACAATGTGTTCAGGATTATACGCGGATAATTCCAAGCTCTAGTTCATTGATAGATTATGTAGTTTCTAATTATTTTAATTTGTGTTGTGAAGTAATGGACACTCCAAACATTAGTGATCATCAAATAATAAAAATTCGTGTATGTAGTGTTTCATCCAATCTTGTCTTGATGACCAGTTCTTGTCTTGGGCTTGATTTTCAAGACAAGAAATTAAAAGTTTCTTGTTTTGCTCATTTCTTGGCAACGTATTACAAAATTACAAAACCACGAAATAAGAATTATTCTTAAATGCAATAAATATACTGCTATAGTTACAATACTTAGTTCTCTAAATTGGTGTTCTGTAAATGCATTTATCGAAATTAATGTAATGATTTTCATATATAATGTTATTAACAAAAAGTTACCAAATTACCTAAAAAGTAATTTAAAAAGAAGAAAAGAAGCTCATAAATATTGTACGCGACAAGAACAAAACTTTCTCGTTCCTAGAAGTAATAAATAAATAAAATTGTTAATATTTTTTTGTTAATACATATTTGTAATTATACGCTTTGCTAAAAAATATATACAGAATGTTCATTTTAAGTGGTACACTATTGCTATTTCGAGAACTATAAGAGCTACGAGGTCGGTTAAATTAGCAAACAATTTCTATATTATAAGACAATTAAAATGAGCGAAACAAGAATTTTTTGAGACCAGTGGTTCTCAAAATGCAGGGTGCAACTTTCTTATTTTAAATGGCAACCTTTTTTTTATTTGCTTATTCGATTCAGTATTTTTTCTGAATTCTGAATTCACATGTAATGACCAAATAATACCAAAATTTTTAAAAATATGCAAAATAAAAATGTATCATTTTTATTTAAATATGCATATACAAAGTTTGCCATGGAAGAAAACAAATAAATCAAACAATTTTTAATATTAGTTTTCTGAAGTGTACCTCTGTATTTCTTTATTGTATCAACAAAATTAATAATTTTTCTCATAATTACAGTTTTTTCAATTATTTCTGCATTTGATTTATTTGTTTTCTTCCATGGCAAACTTTTGATATGCATATTTAAATAAAAATGATACATTTTTATTTTGTATTTTTCTCAAATATTTTGTATTATTTGGTCATTATATGTGAATATCATTGAATTCAGAAAAAAATACTGAATCGAATAAGCAAATAAAAAAAAAAAATAGGTTGCTATTTAAAATAAGAAAGTTGCACCCCGCAATTTGAGAACCACTGGTCTTCAAAAATTCTTGTTTCACTCATTTTAATTGTCTTATAATATAGAAATTGTTTGCTAATTTAACCGAGCTCGTAGCTCTTATAGTTCTCGAAATAGCAATAGTGTACCACTGAAAATGAACATTCTGTATATAAACTATTCTATTTATTTTATAATAAAAAATAAATCAGTTTAACAGGTAATATTGACCCATATAAAATATTGTTTAACAAAAATCAAGATATACTTTTGATTGAAGTATTTTTTTATTTCCAAGAAAAGGCAAGAAAATATCATCAATTTCTTAACATGAAATCTTAATATCTTGATAATGAATTTTTCAATTCTGATCAAAATATAAAATTTGAGGTGCCTTTGACAGTAAAGTAAACTTCGAGGTTCGATCCACTTTTGTATACACATACACAGGTCTTTATACAATCTGGTGGCATTAATGTGTTCAAGTTAAAAATTTTATAAATAAGCAATACAAGAATTTTATAAATATGTGATGTCAAGATTTTATATATAAATTTTATACCGTAAATATATTAAGTTGATACTTTATAAAATGTGTAATATCTTATTGAAACTAACTGTATATAATTATTCTTTCTCTATAAATATTTGGTAGATATGTAAATATATTTCAAAACTTAATTTATGCGGAAACAGTGTGCCATAATTTAAACACAGATTTTTATTTTTATTGAACGACTTTTTAATTTCTAAATTTTCTAAAAAGTCAAGGAGTCTACTATTTTCTTTAATATGTAAAATTAAAATCAACAAGATGTTCTATGAAGCTAGACGATTCTTTTTATCTGAAAAGCTGTTATTTTTTTTAAATATTAATTTTCACCTATGTATTTTCAAGCAAATGTGTATAAGTACAAAAGTTGTACAAAATTTAAAAATACATGCAATAAGGCCCATTCTATAGAAAATAATACAACACTGTAATAAATAAATCTAAATAACATTTTATGATATCAAATATGTTTTCTTCGATCACTACTGAATCGTGTGGAATAGCGTGCGCAATTATTCCACACGCAAGTCTGCCCAACTTACTTATAATATAATACTGTATGATATTAATATGTCAAGTATAATTACATTTATATATCATAAAACAATTAATAATTATTTCAGAGTTTATATAAATCTCCGTTTTCAATATTGAGATTACAAAGAAAATACAATATCAATTTTTAAATCAAATATGTCTTTAGTTTATACAGTACAATCTATAGATTTAAATTTGGTAACACTACACATCTGCGCTTGGGCCGCCTTCATGCGCTAATCATAAACATCAAATAGTTGGAGTTATTTCTTGTTTCTGAAGAGTAAGGATTATTATTATAAAATCTTGACAAAAGTGTGATCGTAGAAAAAGTATAGTGTTATATAAAATTACCTATTTCAGGCTCGTGTGCTAACTTTCCGCATTTGTTGCACAATATATTATTTTGTTTATGCTGTGTTACAATTTTTCTAATAAATATTATGATTGATATATTGTGAAATACTAATATATAAGTAACCAAATGGGTTTTATTGCTTGCATTTTCAAATTCAGAACCACTTCTGTATTTACATATTTATTGTAATACTTGGTAGACGATAGTTGATAAAGAAATAATTTCTTTTTTGTGTATGATAAAAAGACACTACTATTAAGAGTATAACTATGTACTTTAATTGATACATTTACATATTTTTGTGATAGTGTGCAAGTGAATTATATAATTAACTTTGCTTCAGCATTGTAATGCAATTTAACTTAATTTGCTAGAGTCACCCATTGCATATTTTTGTAATCTTCAGACTTTATAAAATGCGTTGAACACCAAGGAATGATAACATTTTCCCTACAGAAAACGAAACGGGCATCAATACATTAAAAATATTTACACAAATATTTAGTTCGCGAAATATGCCGGTAATTAACTTACAAGAATCTATAGCAGTTCTACTAGTGGTAATTTTATTTATTTGTTTGATATATTATAATTACAAGCGTATGGAGTTATATACTTGCGGATGGAAATTTTCGGGACCTTTCTCATTTCCCATTATTGGGTGTGCGTATAAATTTCTATGGCTAAAACCTGAAGGTAAGCATTAAATATTAATTAAAATACCCTGTTAGTTGTTTTAATTATGTTTATAGATATTCAACCTATGCTGGTAGACATGAATAAAAAATATGGAAATATATTTCGATTTTGGTTAGGCCCTGAATTAAATATTTTTGTTATGAACCCACAATATTTAGAAAAAATTTTATTTAGTAATAGTACTTTACAAAAAGGTCACACTTATAAATATATTCAAGAACATCTAGGGCTAGGACTTCTGTCAAGTGGAGGTAAAATATAAATAAACAATTTTTTTGTTATTGTTTGACAACAATGACTTGTTGCCAGGGAAACTATGGAAGCAACAACGTAAACAAATAGCACCGGCTTTCAATAAAAAAGTTTTAAAAAACCATTTGAAATCATTTAATATTTTCTCTAGGGAAATTATAGAAAATTTAAAACAACATTCAAATGGAAAAGCATTTGACGTTTTCCATGAAATCGCAGATTCCGTCAACAAAACTGTTTGTGGTAGATTAAAAAAATATTTAATTAGTATTTTTATTAATGAAAATCATTTTATAGAGACTATACTAGGAGTAGAACCTACAGAGGAACTCAAAAATAAAAGCACATTTTTGCATCACGTAGAACAGTAATGAAATATGAATATTTCAATATTTTAAAGTTATTAATAAATATTTTTGTAGTGCATATGAAATAGCATTTCTACGAATGACCCAATGGTGGTACCAATTTGACATTGTATTTAAAAATTCTTCCTATTTTAAAATACACCAAGAAGTGACTGAATTATGGAACATCTTTTTGAATTATGTATGTATAACACACTATCAAATTTAGAAATATTTTATTGTTTTTTATTCCAGATACATGAAAAGAAATTCGGTGGGGATAATTTTGAAAAAAATAAAAATGTTGCTCTAGATACATTAGTCGACCCTCAAACCGACTTTAAACTTTTTAGCACCACGGCTGCAACTCTACAAACTGCCGTAAGTAAAATGAACTCTCGTACCAGAAATGGGCAGTAATAATTACATTTTTCAGAAATGTTATTGGTAATTTAAATTTTCAATTACATTCGCTCTGTAATGGATAGTTCAGTAATTAATTATATTACTTATGCAACTAATTAGTAATTCTTATACTTTTTTATTATAATTACAATTAGATTGACAACTTGTTTTTCATGAACAATACAACCAATTCTATGACTTTTTTTTTATAAATGAGATGAAATCGAAAATTTCGTTTCAATTTCATTAGATCCAAATTTGTTGGTTCTTAGTAATGGAGGATTCTTATAACAAAATCGCGGTGGCCCTAGGAACTATCAGCCTACACTGAACCATTGTATCTATTTTAGATCTGCGTAAATTTCACATCAGATTTTATTTAAAAATCACCCACAAATACAAACAAGAGATTTTTACATCGAAACAGTTCGAATACAACTAAAAACTATTTCTATTCATATTTATACCTTCTAACCACGGCGGACTCTATACAGGCGGGAATGTGATAGTGGGGGAACGTGACGTCACGAGGCCGACTTTTAGCTACAGTGCAATATAATTCTCTGTGTTTTTATGCAGTTTCACTGTTAATTTATTATTTGTTGATATTATAAGTGATTATATTAATACAAAATGCATCAAAAATGTTGTGTACCAGCTTGTAAAAGCCATTATGTTAGTATTTCAGAAAATATACCAACATTTCAATTTCCAAGAAACAAGGATTATTTTGATAAATGGATAAAATGCATTCCATGGAAAAACTGGACACCTTTCGCAACATCAGTTGTGTGTATTAAGCATTTTATTGAAGATTGCATTTTAACTAGGTACAGTTAAACCCATGCAGGAGAAACAAAAACAACAATCATTATGATATACCAAACTTAAAACCGGATTAATTGCCGGCTCGTTTTCCAGGCTTACCTAGTTATTTAAATATAAAACGTAGTTGAAATGGATGCTATTTCGACTCTGTAAATTGTTAAGTGTAAAAAATACTCGAAACTCAGTCATACAGCATTTATTCGTCTTACATAATCGACGTTTCGGTTTACATTTAACCTTCTTCATGATCTAAAGTTTACAACAATCATTACAACAATATACTTAATATACAAAAGAGACACACTTACTAGTAAGATCTTGCAACAAACAATCATGTAAGAAATACTTTCGTAAGCAATCATTGAGTTTTTTAAAACTTCTTACCTACAAAAGCAAAGCACATACACATTAATGATCTTAAAACTGACAACGGAATGAAACCGAAAAAATGTACAGAGAGTTAAATAAACTTAGTTTGGTCTTAAATTCGGTTTTTTGTTTTTGAATTTTTCAAGAACTGCAAAATACACATTACTAAAACCTTGGATATCCATCCCGGAATCGATGTTGTTTCTGTTGTCACTAATATGTAATATTTCCAAAAACAGACCTTTGGACCAGTTGGATTCTTCTTCCAGGATTTAATGTAGTAAATGTGAACCAAAACGTCGGTTATGTAAGAAGAATAAATGCTGTATGACTGAGATTTCGAGTATCTTTTACACTTTACAATTTGCACAGTCGAAATAACATCCAGTTCAACTAGGTTTTATATTTAAATAACTTGGTAAGCCTGGAAAACGAGTAGGCAATGAATCCGGTTTTAAGTGTGGTTTATCATAATGATACATCTTTGATTCTCCTTTATAGATATAATTGTAACTAGTTAAAATGCAGTACTCAGTAATAATACACACAATTCAGGTTGCGGAAGGTGTCCAGTTTTTGTGTGGTATTCATTTTATCCATTTATCAAAATAATAATTGTTTTTTGGAAATTGAAATGTTGGTATATTTTCTAAAGTACTGGCAGAATTTTACATTTTCCAGTAATTTTATATTAGTATAATAACTTATAATATCATTAAATAATAAAATAACAGTGAAATTGCATGAAAACACCGAGAAATCTATTTCAATTTAGCTGTAAGCCGGCCTCATGACGTCACGCTCCCCACTATCACACTCCCGCCTGTATAGGGTCCGCCGTGTTCTAACACATATGTATTTATAGTTCAGAGCATGGCGCTTGTATCGCGTGACGTCATTATAAGAATCCTCCATTAAAACAAATTAAGATGTATTTATTACAGTGTTGTATAATTTTCAACAGTAATAACACAGGTGTTTTGTTATTTTGCCGGATTTTCTGTTTGTTACGAAACCTAGTTACCTAGCAATGCGACAAAAAAAAACTGTTTTGATAAAAATCACTCCACCTACGGTGTCGTGATTTTATTTTTTAAATAGTTTTCGAGTCAAATTGCTGTCAGGTGACAAGATTGAGTTGTCAAACTGAAATTTATCCGAAGAAAATATAATGCTCGAGTGTAATTCGGCGAGATAATTTAACGACATTATTTATGAAAAGGTTTATTTAAAAGTGCAATTGGTGGAAATACAATTATTATATATCATATTTTTGACATACAATGGAAATGGCGTTAATATAGTTATTATTTTGATCTTGTTGCTAGGAGAAAGGTAAATAACGTTTTATCACTTGCAAAAAGTTCCTATTTATCCGCTGTCAAAACGATAATAGTATAGTCTACAACAAGTAATAGAATGGCACATAAGCCATTCCATTACACGTTGTAGACTATACTTTCTATAACAAGATTTTGGAAATATACAAAAAATACAAATATAAAACTACTGTAAACGTCAAACTCAAATAAATAAAATTAAAACAAACAGACGTGACCATAGTAACTGAATCAAGATACTTAATATATCGTGCTAATATGCGGCTCTGTGTATGGAATGTTAGTGATTCCATAACAATTTTTAGTTGTGGAATGCCTAGTTTCCAAAACAGTGTTATAGAAAATTATGTTTTCTTTATGGTTTACATTGGAGTTAAATTATCTATAGAAATTTCGTAAGGAAATGTAATGATATATAATGGCGAATTTCAGATTTCATTTCTTTCTATTTCTTTCTTTTAAATAAATAAATAACCCTTGAATTTTTTTATGAAATATCAAATATATTTCGTTTTTGTTTCACTTTCCATGATCGTGTTACAATTTTCTTATTACATATTTATTATAATTTGATTGATGTATTGTAAAATATTATTATTTAGATAATTAAAAGGGCCTTACTGTATGTGTTTGTAAATTCTGAACAACTTTAGCATTGAAATCCCTATATTCTGCATTTCAATTCGTCAACTGGTATACAACAGTGTAAATAATAAACTTCACAAATCTTATGTGTGTGAACAGGGATAATCAGTGTATGATTTCGAGTAGTAATCGTTATAATTTCAAACACACAATTGATTTTTAGAAACGTTTTGAAATCTTTTTTCAAACTTGAATTTGGCGCCCGTTTGAATTGCTGTCCGAGGTTGATACCCCGGTTTGAATGGGGGAGGCTGGTTACTTAGTAAGATATTTCTCATTGTAACAATATTTCTGTGGTTTTTGAGAGAAAGGAAGTTGCCACTTTTTTGGTAAAATTGAGATAAGTGCGGACTTCGATACACATTTGTGTATTTTCATTTGGTGACCTCAAATCGATGTTATCTGACATACATTTGGCGTAATTTGAACAAAACATAACCAGTTATGTGACATTTTTTTGAGGAAAAAACCAATTAGTTCCATTTAGATTCATGTTAAAATGTATTTACATCAATTTGTTAAGTTCGATATGTATTTATATTTTTCTTTAAAAAGAGATATATTAAGGTATTTAGGAAGTGACTTGCCAAACTTTGAACGCAAATAACTCGAAATCATATAATTGTGACTGAACTGGAATTTCCTCAAAATCACAGATTTTATGCGCGGTACAGAAATAATTAACCTGAGTCAAATATTCGTATTTACATTAAAATAGAACTAATTTATTAGTCCGCTTAAAAAAAATCTAGTCAACAAATAATTGAATATTGTTTTTAATCATTACATACATTCAGTATTATAAATATGATTGAAAAATATTTTCATTATGGGCGGTGAAATTGCGTTAGGTGCGAATTTACGTAAAAGTATTGTGATCCTAATAAATCAGTAAATCTTATAAATATCTATTGAAAAATTATCATTTAATGCAATACATAGATGACGTAATAATTTATACTTGTACTCGTATAAGAGACAAGAACAGCGTGAAAAAAATTACATTTGATTACAGCATATTTTTGTGGTGGTACGAATACATTCAGGGTTGCAACAACAATTACTTAATAATTGATTAATAAATTTTAGAGCGAAGAATCCATGTCAACCATAATTAGTTTTATGTTAATGGTCTTAGATATACAAGTAAGTATAATGTTGATTTTAATAATATTACAAGCTATATAAATTAATTTTACTGCAGAAAAAACTAGCTACAGAACTGGAAGAAGTATTCGGTAATTCTGACAGATTCATGGAACATGAAGACCTATCAAAACTCAAATATTTAGATTTATTAGTTAAAGAAACTTTAAGAATGTTTCCAATAGGTTCATTAATAACTAGACGGGTTGAAAAATCATTTAAACTAACCGGTAATTATTGTATAATGATCAACAAATAATTATGAAATTTAAAATATTTTTAGACGATTTAACATTACCAAAAGATTGCATAATTACCATACCAATATTCTGTATACATCGTAGTTTAGATTTTTGGACGGAGCCAAATAAATTTCTTCCTGAGAGATTTCTACCTGAAAATTCGAAAGATCGACATCCACTAACCTTCTTACCATTTAGTCATGGACCTATGAATTGCATTGGTAAATATTTTTCTGGATTCCAGTTTGGTTTCAACAGTGATAATTTGTGATTTCAGGACAAACGTATGCTATCTGGTGTATTAAAGTAATAGCTAGCACTATACTTCGGTACTTTAATATAGAGAGCGAGTATAAAACTTTAGACGAGGTGAAATTAATAACTGATATTTCTATCAGACCAGTCAATGGATATATGATCAAACTATTTATGAAAAACCATTCTATTAGAATGTGATACAGTCAACAGTTTAAAATGTTTTTACCTCTCTTATTTATATATGGTAGGGTGGTATTGTGATGAGTTAAAATTTACGGTAAAGAATAAGATTTAACTACTTTTATGATGATATTTTCGTCTATGATAACTTGAATTGTAACAAACTATCAATGTCATGAGTTAGAATAAAATAGTTGCTATTTTTTTATAACTTTTTTCTATATTTTGTACTGTTTAGAAATGAAAATTTTCAGGGAAGGTATGTGGAGGCTATATTATTTTTAAAATTTCATATTTAAAACTTGGATGTTCAAATAATGAGCTGAGTAGATTTTGGTAGCAATCCATTAAGTGGTATTTTGAATATAAATAATAATTGAGTTTGAGTAAATTTTTATAATAAAAAAGTTGTAACACAATATTTAATATGGAATAAAACGGTTGTTTCTATTTTGTAGCTTTCAAAATTGTATATAATCAACAAAATAAATAAATCATTGAAAAAACTTAAATTTTGTTAAATTCCCCAATCTTTGTAGTTTTCTAGTGCCATCTTCCGTAAAAATCAAGGTATCCAAGTTGTTTATTAGAACAATAGACTAAATTTAATTAATTTACTCCTACTTGTAGGAATGGTAACATTTTCCCTACAGATAACGAAAACGGTTAACAATATCTTAAAAATATTTACACAAGTATTTAGTTTACTTAATTTAAAAGAATCTATAACAGTTTTACTAGTGTTTATTTTAATATTTTGTTTGATTTATTATAATTTCCCATTATTAGGTAGGGTATAAATTTCTATGGCTACGACCTGAAGATTGTTTTAATTATGTTTATAAATATTCAGCCTATGTTGGTAGACTTGAATAAAAGATATGGAAATATACCTACTTCGATTTTGGTTAGACTCTGAATTAAATATTATGGTTTGAATCCGCAATATTAAAAATAAAGTAATTACTGAGGAAAGTGATGAAATATGGAATACCAGTTTCTTTGAAAATACTTGTTATGTTTGTCCCCGGTCTACACTAAAATAAGAGTATTTGCAAATTTGAGAACTAATAGGTATTATCGGGATAATTTAAAATGCTTTTTGAAATTTTTGGAGCATTAAAATATGAAAAATGATAGTGATTTTAATGATGTTATTTATGGTGCTGCGTTCCGAACTGAACCGTTAATATTTCGTGTCGTTTGCTTTTATTAAGTCTTCGTGTCTTCGAGGCAAACTCTTTTCCAATTTTAGTAGGTAAAATAAATAATAATAAACGACCTGCTCAAATTTGATTGATTAAATTTACGAAAGTGCCCTGAAAATAGATTTTTGATTAATGATTAATGGCTATTACATTTTAAAAGTATGTTGATGAATTTCAATTCACCTGTTTACTCTCTTATTACGTAGTATTTTATGAGAATCGTGAAGTAAATCGATGATGAGATTTTCACGTTGTGCTCATGGAAAAAGTATACAACATTTTCAGGAATCACATTTTGAAATGCAACTACGATCCTGAAATTATTTTCTGGACGGAATGCTTAACCAGAACCTTGGTCGCCATAGTTAAGTTATGGAATATACTAATGATGTGTGAATAGATGGACCGACGCAAGAAAAAAGTATCGAAATTCTATAATTTTGTTTCCTGTTTTGTTATAATTGCTAAACCGGAAATATAAGTTTATTGGATGAGGATAGCAATAAATTCAACAAAGTTTAAATATTGAAAGTAGAAATAACAACAAAAAATTATTCAAATGAAAGATAGTATCAGTAATGTTTGAATTAATAGATATTTGTTTAACTAGACACCAAAATGTCAGTTCGACTCGTCAATGAAACGGCAGCCTTTGCTGTAAATCTAGGTTTGGTTTGGTATATAGTATATTGTGTTATTAGGAGTAAATGTGATACTTGTGCTGAGCATATAATTTTGGACGATAAGAGAAGCGAGTCGGGCAATTACATGCGAAGCACCCAATGTAACATTTACTCCGAAAAATACATACTATTTTTGCTTCGAACATAGAAAATAGAATTATAAATTATTATAATTTCAAAAAAAAAAAAAAAAATTCAGCATTCCTAGTTGCCATAGAATATGCTGTTTTGTTAATTTTGTTTATTTTTCCATTTTTAACTGTCAAATCATTAAATTATAACCTAACAATTTTTCATAATATTTTAATTTGTCCGCTGTTGGAGTAGAAGTGTTGCTAAGGAGACACTTTTAAGCCAGCTGCAACAATATTCAACTTATACTTGTTGAATTCAAATACATAACAACGTAATTCTTTGACGTTTGAAGAAAAAGATTGTTATTTATATTTTCATAAAATGTAGTTCTGTTTCTCATTCCTAATCAATTTGTTACGTAAAATAAAGAGAAGTGAATAGTTCTTACCCCGTTTTAAATGCTTTAATTTGTAAAAAACACGCCATATGTGTATATTTGGAAGATGAAAATTACGGTTGTGTTGACAGAATCAAATTTGATATTTTACAATTGCAACAATAAGCAGAAAAAGTGACATTTTATGGATTATTAGCTGGCAAAAAACAATGTTATTTTTTAGTAATTTTCTTGAATCTACTTCCAATTTTCAGAAAAACAGAATTATTTGTTCTATAATATATTTCAATAATCATAGTTGTTATGAGAACAAACATAAACTGAAACATCTAATCTATGTATCAAACTTATGTAATTATTCACCAAATAAATTTAGATGCATATTATATGTGTTGGAGACATAAATATTAATTTACTGCCTTTCAGTAATAATTCAGTTCACTATTTATCTGCTTTACTTGTAACAGGTACCTCGCACTTGGTACCAAGAGGTAACTGACATACGACAGGGTTTTACTTGATTAAATGAATAACCAAGGGTAGCGTAGTCGCTGCCCACCACGGAATATTTTAACTCGATTCCGAAGAGTATTTAGAAAAAGACTTCTGATCAAATGGCGGGAAATATGCGTTCAGGCGGGAATTAAACACGCATTCATCAATAACAAAATTATATAATATTTAATAACGAACAAGCAAAAGAAATTATATAAATCAAATACTTTTATGAGCTGAATAATTCGACGCTATATAATCCAAAGTATCGCTTACTCACTAACTTTTACAATAACTTTCAAAGATCGAAACTGATATAACATTTGCTATTAACAATACTCATACGTAAAACTCAAATCTACTTTCATGAACTCACAAAATAAACTTTACAAAAAATATGTATACAATCGAGATGAGCCTTTAAACTTTGTAGTAATTCTTTGAACATTTCACAAGAAAAGCCAAATTGCAAGTGACTGCTCACTGCCCAATGTTTACTATTTATTACTTCAAGGGATGGGAGAGTGGCACTCAAAATAACTATAACTGGGCACTACTCTCGCATAAGACACTGGTTAAATATTTCCTACAACATATTGGCATCCGCTGATTAGGCGAGAACTGAACTGAAATACTAAAGAAGTGGAATTTTCCACGAACAACTAACAATGAACCATTTACTTAGTTTGAAATTTCTAAATGTCGTTTGCAATCTTTAATCGTAATAAACGCAAATACCGTTTATTACATACTTTATGAATTTGATCTAGATCAAATCATCACTGATCCTATGTGCATATTATATCGGAAACATTGATTGATGTGCTGATAACGTCTTGCAAAGAGATTTGCGTTGAGGTATGTGTGCCGGATATGCATCAGGTAACTGACCATAGATCTATTTCGTGCAAAGTTAATTTCGATTGGTCTACAAAACGCCCACTAGTTTATAAGCAGTACAGAAACTTAAATCACATTAACATTGGGAGCTTGGTGGGAGATCTAAATAGCTTTGACTGGCATTATTTTTGTACTTGTAATGATATAAATGAGAAATTATTTATTTTCAACAACATTGTTTTGACACTTTTCAATGTACATGCGCCTTTAAAAACTATGAAAATACATCACCCATCATCACCGTGGATTACAGACGTTATTAAAATAATGATAAAATTTAGAAATAATGCGTATTCTGAGTTCAAACGTACCAAATCTAACATCCATTGGAATGATTATAAAATACTTAGAAACGAAACAACTGATGCGATTAGGAGAAAAAAAGCTTATTTAGAATATAAACTTCGTAAATGTAATGGTAACAATATATGGAAAGTTATGACAGAATTCAACGTCAATGCAATATCAGAAAATGAAATTCCAAATAATTTATGTGATGTTATTATGTTGAATTCACACTTTGTAAATTCTATTGACAACTGAAAAGCTGCGACATGACATCTGGTGGAAAAAATATGAACTTTCCGATTTAGTACTGTATTGTGACTATGCTTGAGTTACATGGGATTTGATCGTTTTATGTGAAGAGTTCCAAATATATTTCGCCATTAATATTTACAATAATAAAAAATTATTCAATAACGTGATCCCCAATTAATCCTGCTCAAATATTAACTTTTAGTGGATATTAAGTCCAACTTTCTTGAAATAAATGTAAATTATGCCTGCTCCAATATCTGCAATTATGTGAATTTATTTCTCCAATTATAGCTTCATCGGTAAACAAAATTTTGTTCTTGAAACCTGGATCGATATTAATTTTCTCAAAAAATAGCCCACAAATGACAGTTCTCTTCTCAAAATCATTGTTTCTTAATTCTTCCTGGTTTCGAAAATGATGAAATTTTTCGTCTATTAATATACTAAATACAGTAGTTTTGTTAACATATAATTGATTTATTTTATTTATTTATTGATTTGCTAAAGCTTTTTTATGTAGTTGATTAGTTTCTTCTGTTGCTTGCAGTAAATTATTTTTATTTTATTCATTTCGCGAAGTTTTCATTCTTATCCTTTTCTTATTATTATTTTCTAAACATCTGTCACTTTTAAATTTTGTAAATATTTCCGAAATTGTCGAATTTAGTCTAGAACGTTCAGGAAGTAAATTAGCAAACATTTCTTAAACTATAATCAGAATTGTATCATGTAACCAATCGAACTTTTCCATCTTTGGTAAACATCTCTCAATTAAATTGTGATAACTAGGGAGCGGACTAAAGTAGATATAGGGGGAATGGGTCCAGACGTCGCCATATTGCTCTTGGGTTAATGTCCCTTTGGATTATTGGGTAATTAAGTTGTTGTTGCGAATTTGTTAATGAGTATGGAATTTTGGTAATTATTAGTTTAAATTTAGAACTGTTTAAATTTTAGATTTGTAAAAGCTGAGGAGGGTCTACGTGGCAACTTTCTAATTTTATGCATATATCGAACAGTAAGGCTAGGTTCATCAGTAAGGAAAAGGTAAACTATTTTTCATATTCAATATAAGCTACTATATTAAATAATTATTTGTTTTAGAAATGGACTTAACTAAGCTGAATGAGAAAGGACAGCTAACTAACATTAAACCTCGTCGAAAATTAATAGAATTAGAAATAAATAAAACTTATATACTAATATATATCAAAGCTGTCAAAGTCGGATTTGGAAGAAAAATCATTGCCGAATGTGAAGAATTTGGTACATATCTTCCAGGACGATTCGATACCTTAACAGATGAAGAATTAAGAGATTTGAGAAAATCTGTTTCTAGTTTGGGTTTAAAATATACTGGGTTGAGAGATTACGGTGTTCTGGGCAAAAAAGCCCAGCTAGTAGAATTTTTTCAATTGTAGCATATTTATTATTAATATGTATGTATTTGGTTGTAACTATTTAAATAAATTTTATAAAATTGTAATATATATTCTAATTTAAATACGTGTTAATGATTCCAATAATAAATTTCAAATATTAGTGTTATTATCTTTGGTTATTCTTTCATTCCAATATTTGTTAAATAATTACTAAAAAATATTTTATTTTTGGCTTGCATATCTAAGATACAATAATTACTTCAAAAATAATCAATTATACGTCCATCACGTAATGGGTGACGGTTTGTAAGACAAAGATATTTATATATTCATTTTAAAAGGTTTTCAATAAACGATGTCATTGAGGCTATAAAAACTCTGAAAAATACTAAATCTTGCGGACCAGCTAACATACCAATTTACATTTACAAAGGATGTTACAATTTACTTTGTTACCCCATACAAATGATTTGTAATTTAAGCTTAAATTCTGCAATGTTTCCAGATAAGTGGAAATATGCTAAAATTTTTCCATTGTACAAATCACGAAATAGATCACAAATTAAAAATTATAGGCCTATATCATGCTTGAACTCCGTGGCTAAAATTTTTGAATCAATGTTATTCACTCAATTACAAAATCAAACTAAATTGTATATAAATCCTGTTCAACATGGTTTTGTGAATCGTAGGTCTACTATTACGAACTTAACCAACTTCACTCAATTTATTTACGATGCTTTCGATCAAAAAACGATGGTTGACGTAATTTATACAGATTTTTCCAAAGCCTTCGACTCTGTCAACCATCAAATTTTACTATTTAAGTTGAAAGAAATTTGCTTCTCTGATATGCTTTGCAAATTGTGTGAATCATACCTTTGTGATAGAGTTCAATATGTTTATTGTAATGGTTATTCTTCTGCTGAATTTGTGGCTCACTCTGGTGTGCCACAAGGTTCAATTCTTGGACCTTTGTTATTACTATTATTTGTAAATGACATAACAAATGTCACAATTTTCAAATTGTCTCATGTATGCCGACGATTTTAAGTTATTTCGCATTATTCATGATGTTCACGATTGCAACTTATTACAACATGATTTGAATTCCATTTATAATTGGTCAGTTGTTAATCGCCTTCAATTTAATATAAATAAATGTAACATTATAAGTTTTTGCAGAATAAATTCTCCTGTGACCTACAATTATACAATGAACAATGTTACGTTGGAGCGCGTTGATAAAATAAAGGATTTAGGTCTTTTACTTGATTCAAAATTGCTTTTGACATTTCATATTGAAGGGTTGATAAATTCATGCTACAAAATCCTAGGCTTCATTTTGCGCTGCACTCCCGATTTCAGGAATATCATGTGCCTCAGATCACTTTTTCAATCTTTAATTTTAAGTAAAATTAATTATGGCTCTGAAATTTGGAACCCTTCTCAGCAATTTTTAATAAAAGCTTTAGAAAATGTTCAAAAAAAATTTTGTAAATCTGTGTATTACAGATTATATCAATGCTGGCCAAGCTGCAGTTATGAAATTTTGTTATCTGAATTTAATCTTGAACCTTTATGTGATCGTCGTTCTAAAAATCAAATCTTATTTTTATACAAAATTGTAAATAATTATATTGATGATTTCCATTTACTAGAAAAACTTAATTTTTATGTGAATTTATTAGATGCGATAAAACTTTTGTGTGTAATTTTTCTCGTACTGCTTACCATTATAACTCTCCTGTAAATAGTATGTGTCGTTTGTATAATACAGTTTGTACTGAGCTAGATTTTGCTGATAGTCTTAATGACTTCAAAAATAAATTAAATTTATTAATTTAGCATTAAATATATGTATATATGTAACTACTCTACTTCACTTATATATTATTCTGTAATTGGGCTTGTCCTGTTGAATAATAAAGCATTATTAAAGCATTATTATTATCTGTATTTTACCGTTTAATTACTATTTTAGAATAACTTCTTAAACAATTACAGGTTTTGAAATTTTACAAGATTAGAGACTGATTTGAATACTTTTGTATTAAAAAAAAATACATCAAGTTAAAAATATTATTTCGAACGTATTGGGGATAATTAATACATACATACATACATACATAACGTCACGCTATGTCCCACTTAGTGGGGTAGCACGAACCCAGAAACACAGTCAACCAACAATCAATCTCCTCCAAACATTCCTATCCAGACACACCACTTTCGCCTCGTCCACATTCATAGTGCGATTCATACATGCTCGTTTATTCTTCACATTCGGAATCATTCGTTCACGTAACAAACCATCAATCATACCCAACCAGTTATTCCTCGACCGCCCGCGCAATCGTTCACCATCAATCTCACCCAGATATATTAGTTTCACCAACCTTTCATACGACATTCGCTCAACATGTCCAAACCACCTCAACTGACTCACTCCCACTTTCTTAACAACATTCTTCTCAATCTCACACTCATCATACACCAATGTATTCCGGATACGATCACGTCTTGTATACCCACATACTCCTCTCAAATATCTCATTTCTACAGCAGTTATACGTCGTTCATGCTTCTTCATCCACACCCAACATTCAGAACCATACATCAATGTAACACACCATTATAAACACTCAATCAAGCAGCTCTAGATACATTCACGTTTCGAGCAAATGTACCCAGGGCAACCAATACCTTGCACCCTGCAGACACTCGCCTTTCAATCTCCCGGTCAATACATCCATCCCTCGAGAACATACTACCCAAATATACAAATTCATTAACTTGTTCCAATCTCACACCATTCACTGAAACATTACAATCAGTCACCAAATCATTCTTGTCAAACACCAACACTTTACATTTATCGACATTCAATAGCAGATTTAAACCTTTCCCTACTTCATTTATGCTCACAATCATTCTTCTCAATTGCTCCTCAGTTTCACCCAACACCACAACATCATCCGCATAAGCTAACGCAGGCACTACACGTCCACCAATACGTACACCATCCGTTCAATTCAATGCCTTTCGTAACAACACATCCATATACAAATTAAACAACCAAGGAGACATTCCACAACCCTGTGCAACACCAACAACTATACGAAACCAATCACTCAATCTACCATCAACTCTCACCGCTATAACCACTGTCGAAAGCTGTACGTTTTCCATTGAGGGAATTTGTTCATCACTGAAATAATTTCATTTGATTCCAAAAATTGGCAAAACAAGATCGCCTCTTCGTTCCTTGCTTCCATGTCCAGTACATTGGCGAAGCAAGCTAGTCACTGCGTTTCTCGCTTCCGCGTCAGTACAAGTTTTGAGGGAAGTTGTGTGTTTCCCACTGACGAAAGTTGTATGTTTTTTTTTTATTGAGGAAAGTGTGTTAACCACTGACAAAATTGTATGATTTTATTGAGGGACTTTTTGTATTAACCATTCACGAAAGTTTTATGTTTTTTATTGGGGAAATTTGTGTGTTAACCAGTGACGAAAGTTGTATTTTTTATTGGGAGAATTTTGTGTTCGTTGTTCAAAGATTTTTCGAATTTAGCGTAAAAGTTGTGTATTTCCCATTGCTCGAAATTCAGAATTTTCTATTGAAAAAAGTTATTGTTTTCCACTAAAAAGAAATTTCTTTGTTCGCTATTTTATGCCTATATTTTCGTTATCTTTTTCACATTATATAATAGATTCCAAATTAATTTCAAAATTTCCTAAAATGATGGAAAATTTATATCTCGTAAATACCTGAAAATTGAAACGTCAAACGTGACATTCAAACTGCTATTAATTTAAAAATAATGTAAGTTTAAACGTCAAAACTGACATTCAAACTGTTATTCATTTTAAAATAAACAAACTCCACTTTCATAGCAACCCGCACACTTTGATCCATAAACCTTATTTATTTAATATCTCATGTGTATGAAAAATGTGAATTCATGAAAAGGACCTATTCCCAAACAATCTCTAACTACCGGTAAAGGTTTCACTGAAAACCGTCAAACCGTCTAGGCTCTAGAGCTGCGCACAAATTTGGTTACTAGGCAGATGAAAGTATATATAGACATATAGAAAGTGAATTAACCTTTAAGTATATTGGACTAGCGGTCCGACCTGCTTCGCAGGTCTGTCCCCTAAGCTCCGCGTCACTGAAGAAGATAACAACTGAAAATGTAGAAAAATAAATTGAATAGTCTTAAATAACTTCCAATTTATACCAAACAATTGGCAAAGCAAGCTCGTCACTACGTTCCTCGCTTCCATGTCAGTACATTGACGAAGAAAGCTCCTCACTTCGTTCCTCGCTTCCATGTCAGTGCAACGACGAAGTCAGTACATGGGCAAAGCAAGCTCGTCACTTCGTTTCTCGCTTTTATGTTACTACTATTTGGCACTTTAGTTTAAATCTCTTTCGTGAGATGTTTAATTCAATACCAAACACGTTATGATTTAAATAACATTTATAAAAAAACAATTGACGATTTACCAAAATAACTTTTTGACACTTGAGTTAAAGTATCTTTCATGAGACTTTTAATTTCATACCAAACACGGTAGGATTTAAATAATATTTATAAAAAACAATTGACAATCGTCAAAAACAACTTTTTGACTCTTGATTTCAAAACTTCTCTGCGAGACATTTTATTCAATACCAAACACGGTAGGATTTAAATAATTTTTATAGAAAACAATTGACAATCGTCCGAAACAACTTTTTGATACTCGAGTACAAATCTCCTCTGCGAGACCTTTAATTGAATACCAAACACGGTAGGATATATATAATTTTTATACAAAACAATTGACAATCGTCCAAAACAACTTTTTGACACTTGAGTTCAAATCTTCTCTGTGAGACCTTTAATTCAATACCAAACACGGTAGGATTTAAATAATTTTTATAAAAACAATTGATAATCGTCCAAAACAACTTTTTTGACACTTTAGTTCAAATCTCCTCTGCGAGACCTTTGATTCAATACCAAACTCGGTAGGATTTAAAATATTTATATAAAACAATTGACAATCGTCCACAATAACTTTTTGACACTTTATTTTAAATCTTTAACGTGAAACCTTTATTTTAGTACCGAACACGGCAGGATTCGAAATAAAAAACAACTGATGATAAAAAAATATTTCTGAAATTGATTATAAATATTTAAAACGATCTTTTTGTATTAGATAAGTAATTTAATTATTTAAATTTTACCGCTTAAAATACTTAGAAGCATCGAGGTTGTGGAGCAGAGACATCTGTTTTTGAGAAGAAAAAGAAACAATCTATGAAGTAAAAAATAATTTTTAACTTTTTGTGTTAGATAATAAGTTAACTTATTTGAATTTTGCCGCCTAGAATCCATAAAAGAATCGAGGTTGATGAACAAAAACATCTATAATATATATTTTAAATTTGAAAAAAAATATGAATAAAAAATTCAAATTTAACAAATTAGAAAATAATAATGTTTGCTCAATTATTTTAAACACAAACAAATTACCAAACTTGTCTAACTGAATTACAATGAAAGTAATTTATATTTAAAATTTCATACTGAAATGTCAAAAATAACTAGTTGCACAAAAATTTGTGAAATTTTTATTTTTTTAATTGACTTTTAAAATACTTACAAAATAGTACACATGTTTGTTCATTAATTCTAAACACAGATAAATTTACAAAACATCTTCAAGTTGCCTAGAATATAATTATGTAATTTATACTTAAGGTCAAACATACGCGTTTCTGAACGGATTTTTGAAATTGTTATTGTGTTTGTAGGGCTTCTTATGTTCCTGACAAGAATGTATAACATAACCAATCACAAAATGTCTGTAGATACACTTGGTAGGGGCATTGGCTCGCGTTCAAAAATACCATAAATTCGAACATGTAATCACAAAAAATGTATATTTATATAAAAAATGTGCACAATGGAAAATAAAAATTTAAACATAATTAAATACAAAGGTAAGTAAATCTATTTGATACTAGCTACCGAAATTAGTAAGTACTTGCTATTCATGAAACATCGCATTTCTTTCAAGATGCTTCATGTTTGTTGTATCATAAATATGGGAGAATTATAAATCAACTGGTGCAAAGCGGCTTCATCGTGGTTAAGTGTACGATCACAACGCACAGCTAGCAGTGCAAAAATGCATTTGGTGTAAACTTTTCGGAAGCAACCATGCATAAACACAATCTCGATGTCCGAGTGCGACATGGTGATGATTTCATGAATTTTGTCGCCTCGATGCCGACAGAGATCTCTCATGTTCTAGGAGGCGAAGTAAGTTGGATTTTGAGAGAATTTGTAAACAAGAGTTTGTTAACCACTGTCTGAGAATTATATTGAGCATATTTTGGCCAAACAATATACAAACTATGAACTATGCTAGAGAACCCACAAAGTAGAACATAATGATGTTTACAAAACATGGGCGGAAGTAAAACATCTCGCCAGCAACAGTCACATGGAGGCACTTTGTAGAGGTCCTATATTTCACTGAGGACTTACAGGAACATATATAATATGTTTGTACATATTAATGTAATTTATTAGTAGCTTTAAACTGTATTACATACCTAAACATCAAACAGCAACAATTGTTTATCTAGGATGTTTCTTTGACAAATTGTGCAATTCCAATCATTGGTGCATTATTCTTACAAATATTCTGAACTAAATTTCGACATTATAAACGTTGATGCTAGATTTTAACATAATATTATTTATATTTTCATGTAAAAGTAATTCTAACCTCAATGAGAATAAATGACTATGCCAGAATATATCTCTGTTATTAAATTGTTTATTATCATTTAAGAAGTAACATCGTACGCTAAATTATCCTGGTAAATGTGAATTATGTTTGCTAAAATAAAATTATAGGTTAAGATACGCTGGAATCAAATTAGTTCTAAATCAATAAATATAACAAAAAAACTAAATAGTTACACAAATTTCAAGCAGCAAATTTTGTATTCTTCATTTATTTTCATGTTCTTTATGGTCCAACAACCTGATACATTATATCTCCATCTGTCAAAATTTCATGGATTTTTTACAGTGACTGTACATCACGATGACATTTGAAGTACATTTCACTGGCTAAAAACGTATATATCAAAATAAATTCAAATGTAAATTAATTTTACTATGTTATAGACGATTATATTTATAAATATACACATTATTTGCATTACTGTAGTCGTTCATGGGAATGTGTGGCATATATTTGACTACTTTGAAAATTATGTTCATGTATAATATGTAAACAAAATTTGCTTTTTAAAATTTATTACAAAACTTTCAACTTTTATCTACAAACGCAGGTATAAAACATTATATGTTTCATTTATTATAATAATGATATATTGTTTCAAAAAAGTCATGTTCATCTTGCGCTATCTTCAGCCCGTATTGCCCCGGATGATTCACCTTAAATTTTGAAACCGATCTGTCAGAAATGATAAATTGAACATAAATTTTTGTAAAGTTAAAACCAGAATCAACAAACTCCACTTTCATAGCAACACACACACTCTGATCCGTAAACGCATTTCCGCCTTATTTATTTAATATCTCGCACATCATGTGTACTAAAAATGTGAATTCATAATAAGGCGCTATTCTAAAAAAATCTCTAACTCCCGGTAAAGGTTTCACTGAAATCCGTCAAACCGTCTAGGCTCTAGAGCTGCGCACAAATTTTGGTTACTAGGCAGATGAAAATATTGTAACGAACGCGGCAGAGACAAGTTGAAGCTTGTCGGCGTACGCCGCCACGCCGCGCCGCCACGCCGCGCTGCCGAGTGCATGACGTAACGTTGCGGGTTCGAACAAGTCGTTTGCTCCACAATAGGGAATATTCCCGAACCTTCCAGAAACAATGAACGTGCCGTATATAAAAGGAATCGCCGGCAGCTGTCAGGCAGTCAGTCTTTTGGATGACTCCAGAGCAGTCAGTCTCTTAGATGACTCCCGAGCGGTCAGTCAGTCTCTTAGATGACTCCCGAGCGGTCAGTCAGTCTTTCAGATGACTCCCGAGCAGTCAGTGAGACTCAGTTAGTCGAGTTGAGTCAGTGAGTCAGTTAGTTGACTCAGAGTCAGTAAGTCAGATGACTTAGTCGACTCCGAAGTTCTGAGGAAGAACTTGTGAATATAAATATACCGCTCGGTGTGAAAATAAATATATCGTCGTAAATAAATATCGCTCGGTTAGTTAATATAAATAATAGTGTTTATTTATAGTAGTGATAAGTGTTAGTGTATAAGTTTTTGTATCTATTATTTTAGTGTTTTATACATAGTGTTAAATAACTATTTACTCTTTATTATAATTATTTGTTATTAATAATAGTTTTATTGTTGAAATAAAAAACGTTTTGAACCCACGAACGTTACAATTGGTGTCAGGTGTGGGGTACGGTTAAAAATAAATAAATGCGTTATATGTAAAAATAAATAGTGGAATATTTAAATAAATAAGTGTTAAATAAAAGTGTAGTGCATCATGGGTACGAAAAAGTCGATGGACTTGAAAGTGAACGCGAATTAAGAAAAGAGCTTGAAGAGAGTGATGAAGATTCGGTTGGAAAAAAATCTGTGTTGCTAGAACGTCTTCGAGCAGTGCTAGTGCAAGAAGAGGAAAGTTCGAGAACTATGGAAAGCAAATTGGAAGAAAGTTCCAGAAAAGGCTTGAGATGAAATTGAAAGAAGATCTTGAAGGGTTGTCCAAGAGCGTAAACGAGAAAGTACAAGATCTAGAAAAGAAGCTGCAAGCTCTCGAAATCAAGACTGACAGTTTACCAGCCGTTAATCAACCATCACTGTATGCAACAACACAGCTGCAATAAGGGAAGTGACAACAGTCCCTGGCTGTCATGATATACCAACATACGACGGAAAATCATCATGGGAAGAATGTTTGACTCTGTTCAAGGCACTTTCCATGGTTCATGGCTAGACTTCAAGTGTTAAAGCGTCCATGTTAAGTACATCATTACGGGTATAACAAGCAATAGGGCATGTCAGATAAATGTGTCAAGCTCCAGTAAATGGAGAAGTAGCCGGAATACTGAAAATCGGCAATGAAGAATTTATTCTTCAACATAAGGACGACGTGCGGGCTCGGCTATTCCTGGCAGAAGGCGTGACTCTTTCTGTTCACAGTGAAGTGCTCGTAGAAGAAAGAGCAGAAGAGGGTACGTGAAATAGGCAAGTGGCAGTTTTAGAACCAGACTGCAGTGACACAGAAACAGGACGAGGTGTGTTGGTTGTGAAAAGCGTTATTCTAACAAACTTTAGAATACCAGTGCGACTGATGAACATCAACCATTACCCAGCAGTGCTGAAGGAAGGTACAGTTCTGGGCTATTGTTCAACAGTCACATCGATCACAAAACCAACAGATTAAGAACGGATTGACGACACGTTGGACACACTTGCAGGATCAAATTCTTTTCAACTTTGGACTTGAAAAGTGGCAAGTGGGAATGGAGCAAAAGGTTGTTGAGAAGACAGAATTTACTGTTGGATCTGGATTTTGGCATTTTACTGTAATGCTGTTTGGCCTTTGTGATGCTCCTGTAACATTTGAACGTGTGATGGAATCCGTTCTGAAAAGGTTAGCTTGGAAAACTTGTCTGGTATATCTTGATGATATAATTGTGGTCGACAAAGCATTTGAAGACCATGTAAAGAATTTAGAAGAAGTTTTCCAGAGGTTTGGAAGCGCCGACCTGAAGCTAAGTCCTAAGAAATGTATGGGTCGATTCTGTTCGCATCTGTAAGATCTGTAAGCAAATCTGTTAGAACTATAACAGCTTACGATTAAGATTGCAATTCTGATCACATCTGTAGCTTACAGATGCCCTGTAAACTCTTACAGTTATCGTAATTTCTTCCGGTGACAGAAACCCTGGCCATAAGCTTGCAGATTTTAATTTTAATAAAAATGAATCAACAACAACGATTAATATTTATTGGCATTTTACTAGAAGAAGATGAGAATAGGTTAGTTCATATAATAAATAATCGATATATTATATTTTTGTCAAAATAATGTTTGTTTATTAAAGGAGGTTAACTCGTAGAAACTTGAGACTACACAAATCTTTGCATTTCCAGATTATTTTTTATTTTAACTGTTTAAATTTAATAAAGGAGTCCTGGACTAGAGTTTAATAGTTCTGTTTGATTTTTCCATTTTTTTTATATAGTTGTCTAACGTCTGATTTATTATTTCGGTTCTGGCACATCTTCATTTTCAAGAATGATTATGAACATTTCATATTGGTCTGCTGTGTTTCTTGTATGTTTTCTATTTCCCTTACCTTTTTCCCTGAGATCTAAATAAAATTAAAATAAATATACCACCACGATATTTACTTATTACTAGGTGTGGTATTTTGGTCATATTTTCAATCAAGATATGCGGTTGTTGCTAGTCATCATATATGCACATTATTTACAATTAAAACTTTGATATTTGAAATAGGTTATGTTTTCAAAATAATCATAATTAACATAATATTTAATTACAACATATGTTAAAATAAGTGTATTTATAATGTTTATCCGATATTTATTTGAAAAGTTATAAAATACAAACAAAGAAAAATAATTCTGATTTGTTTTGACGTTTCAATATTCTGTGTGAAGTTAGCTCCAAAATGCATTTACGAGAAACCTTGAACATTTAGTATCTGTAAATCAGCTCGTTACAGACATACGAACAGAATTGCCATATTTGTAAATTTGTAAACTGGTACTTACAGACCAATCGTAAGCAACAAATTTACGACTTTACAAATTTACAGGACTCTGAACAGAATCGACCCAGTAACCTGTTTCGCAAAGAAGTTCACTATCTTGTCTCTGGAAGAGGAATAGCTGTAGATCCAGCAGCAGGAAAGTTTCGGGACGAAACAGACCTAAGGAGGGGGCAGTGTAACGAACGCGGCAGAGACAAGTTGAAGCTTGTCGGCGTACGCCGCCACGCCGCGCCGCCACGCCGCGCGGCCGAGTGCATGACGTAACGTTGCGGGTTCGAACAAGTCGTTTGCTCCACAATAGGGAATATTCCCGAACCTTCCAGAAACAATGAACGTGCCGTATATAAAAGGAATCGCCGGCAGCTGTCAGGCAGTCAGTCTTTTGGATGACTCCAGAGCAGTCAGTCTCTTAGATGACTCCCGAGCGGTCAGTCAGTCTTTCAGATGACTCCCGAGCAGTCAGTGAGACTCAGTTAGTCGAGTTGAGTCAGTGAGTCAGTTAGTTGACTCAGAGTCAGTAAGTCAGATGACTTAGTCGACTCCGAAGTTCTGAGGAAGAACTTGTGAATATAAATATACCGCTCGGTGTGAAAATAAATATATCGTCGTAAATAAATATCGCTCGGTTAGTTAATATAAATAATAGTGTTTATTTATAGTAGTGATAAGTGTTAGTGTATAAGTTTTTGTATCTATTATTTTAGTGTTATATACATAGTGTTAAATAACTATTTACTCTTTATTATAATTATTTGTTATTAATAATAGTTTTATTATTTAAATAAAAACGTTTTAAAACCCACGAACGTTTCAATGTATATAGAGAATGAATTAAGCCTTTTAGTATATTGGACTAGCGGTCCGACTTGCTTCGCAGGTCTGACCCCTAGGCTCCGCGACACTGAAGAAGATAGCAGTCTCTTTGTTCCTCGCTTCCAAGTCAGTAAATTGGCGAAGAAAACACGTCACTTCGTTCCTCAATTTCATGTCAGTATATTGGCGAGGAAAGCTCGTCACTTCGTTCCTCGCTTTCATGTCAATACATTAGGGAAGAAAGCTCGTCACTGCTTTCCTCTCTTTCATATCAGTGTATCTTAACTTCCCGTCTATAAAACAGTTCATTTAATACCTCTAAGTTAAGTTTCTAGTAATTTCCACAAAAGCAATTGCTGATCGTAATTATTTATGATAAAGAAGGTTCATCACTACTTTTTCCAACTTTTTGAACCTGAAACGTTACATTCTATACTTCACAAGCTAGGTTTAAGAGAATTTTCAGAAAAGCAGTTGCCAAGCATACTGATTTATAATAGAGATCGGTCATTACTAAGTTCCTCAATATTTCACTTCTGAAACATTATACTAGATACCCCACAGGTCGCAAATATTCATAAATTTTAAGGAAAAATAATTGCCGATCGTAATTGGTTTGGGAAAAAAATTACAACAAACACAATTAATAAATTTTCCGTGGGTATTACCAAGACCAAGTGTTTTAATTTTTACCCTGCAATAAATTTCAAGTGACTTAAAAAAAAAATTATCTGCGAACTCCTAAAACATTTCATTTCATACCTCACAAGTTAGATACCTAAAAAAAATTTAAATTTAAATTAAACACAATTTGCAATAATATTTGATCATATTATAAAGATTTTTGCCAATCTGACATTTCTATTGTCTTCTTGGCAATTTAAAATACCGCTAATAATAATGTATAATAATTTGCATTCCATATTGTCGACTTTATCTAATCTAACGTCAAAGTAGAATAAAATCGTGAAATTTTAACGGAAATTTTGTTCCTTTAAATTTCGCGGTTTTTTTTATTTTTATAAAATTTTATCGTGTAATATCAACCTTGCCCAGTCTTACGTTATCTTGTCAGTTACACTTCAAAATACAACCGAAGCGAACTTGTCTATTCAAGATTCTCATTTGATACCAAACACTATATTTTTCTGATGTCTTTTATGAAAACAATCGACAGCCGCCATTTTCTATATTATAATTTGTCCCGTCTATTTGGATAACCAGAAAGTGATTAAAAAAAAAAATAAATCAAACACAACTTAATTCATATTTGATCATGTGATAAAGACTTTTGTCAATCTGATATTTCTATTGGTAATTTAAAAATATTATCAATAATAATGTACAATAATTTGCATTCTCCTTTGTCGACAATTTGGCGGATTTACTTGATTTTTAATAAATTTGATCGTGTAATACCGACTTTTCCTAGTTTAAAGTAAAAATAGCATCAAAATGAAATTTTTTTATTGGAAATTATTTTATCATTTAAATTTCGCGTTTTTTTTTTTTTTTTTTTATTTTTTATTAAATTTGATAATGTAATAAAGAATTCTGTCAATCTGACATTTCTATTATCTTGTCAATGTTATTCGAAATAATTTTTTCCTGTCAAGTTCGCGGTTTTCTTCATTTTTATAAAATTTGGTCGTGTAATACCTTCTTCAGTCTAACGTCAGTTTGACAGTTATACTTTGAAGTATAATCATAGCAAAACATTTATTGGAAATAATATTTTCATTTAAATTTCCCGGTTTTATTTTATTTTCAGTAAATTTGATCGTATAATACAGAGTTAGCGTCACCATAACATATAAACTTCAAAATGCAATCAAAAAGAAAAATTTTATTAGTCATTATTTTTAATTATTTTAATTGACTTGTCTAGAATTAATGTAATTTGTAATTAAAATTTCAAACATGTCTGTCAAAAATAACACGCTGCACAAAAGAAATAGCTACAATTTAAATTTTTGATTACAATAATGAAAATACTTGATTACAACAATGAAACTCTTTCATTACAATAAATAATTATTTAATACAAAAAAAAAAAACAGTTAGCGAACGTACCTGTCAGCGGTAACACCTGTCAGCGAGCCGTCCGCAGTTATCTTTTGAAAAAGTGGTTTTTTTCGTAAAATATTTTACGAAATTAGTGTAAGGTGCTTAAGTGCAGTGTTGTGAACTAGTGCAGTGAAAAAATTTTTAAGGTCAGGTCTGATTTACTTCTTTTTTGAACTTTGAAAAAATTTTCACTCCTTGGCCACGCCCACCTGTGGTGCGTTTTTTTGTTTTCATTTACTTTTTTATTTTTTAATTTATTTTAATAAATTAATTAAAGGCTTCTGAGCCTTATTTCATTACTTTTCTGGCATTTAGTGCTGCAATTTATTTAATTTAAATTTTTTAGATAAAATAAAAATACATATTTTTACTTTTCGTTTCTTTGGTTTCGTCTGGGGGCTTCGGCCCACCAGACATTAAAAATGGCTTCGGACTCGGTCCCGGGGCCTAGGGAGAAGCGACCTCGCGTCAATTCCGACGACGAGGACCCTGCACCAATGTTTCTGCTAGTGAAACGAGCAAGCGGTGACTTTAGTAAAGTTAGCCCATTCCTTATTTCTCGTTTAGTGAAAACCATTGCCGGAGACGTCAAAGTCATCCGGAAAATTAAAGACGGTCTTCTTATTGAAGCAAAAAATGCTGATCAGTCCCGAAAATTACTTGCAGCCAAGACCCTAGGTGATTATGTTGTTACTGTCACGCCACATAACACTCTTAATTTTTCTAAGGGTGTTATCTACTGTAGGGATCTGCTGAATTGTACGACCGATGAAATTCTGAGTGAATTAAAAAAAGAAGGTGTGGTTGAAGTGCGAAGGATTATTAGTAGGAAAAATGGACGTGAGGAGAATACCCCATCCCTTGTGCTAACTTTTAATTGTTGTGATGTCCCAAAATATATATATGCTGCCATGTATCGTCTCCCTGTTCGTCCGTATATCCCTAACCCACTTCGCTGCTTCAATTGCCAACAATTTGGACACTCCTCGTCCAATTGTAAAAATTCTAAAATTTGCATCTGCGGAAAACCTCCACATGACGGAACCGAATGCGGTGATGTCAATTGTATCAATTGCCAAGGTAACCATCCTGCTAGCTCCAGAAACTGTCCGAAATTTAAAATGGAATACGCTATTTTAGAGTACAAAACTACTCATAAATGTAGCTTCCCGGAAGCAAGGCAGCATGTACAGCGTAATACGACTTTCACCACTTCTTATGCTAAGGTTGCAGCAAAACCTGCTTCTCCTCCACCGTTAAACGTTGCCGACATCGCGTCTCTGCTTATGCCAGAGATCGCAAAAATCGTAAAAAATGTTTTTTCTGAATTTGTTCAATTATTTGCTTCTCAAAGTCAATTCAAAACTCCAACCGCTTCGTCTCCTGCCTCTACACCCAGTTCATCTGGTGTTAAATTTGTTAATTTGCCAAGTGTACCAACAAGTAACACTCCTCAAGTCAGCCTTCCTACGACGAACAATCCCATCGTTCCTCGTTCAGAAGATACTGACAATTCTGGGAATGACAGTACTGCAACTGTCGACGGGAATTCTTCTGCCCGCAATAAGAAGAAAATAGATAGAAGAGGTTGGCCTAAGGGCAAGCCTCGTTCTTAGAGCTTGTATTCTACCTTTGAGCTCTTCAGCTATTTATATAGCACCATTTTTCTTTCTTTTTTTCCCACTTCCAATGTTTAAACTCCTTCAATGGAACTGCAATGGTATTGTCACTCATCTTCCAGAGCTTAAATTGCTATTAGCTGATCAGAGCCCCAGCTGTGTTTGCATTCAAGAAACTCATTTTAAACCTCAAGATTCATTTTCTCTAAGCGGCTTTAACATCATTCGTCATGATGTTAATCCGGACGGACGAGCACATGGCGGTGTAGCGATTCTTTTATCTTCTCCTACACCATATACAGTATGTAACCTTCAAACGCAACTTCAAGCGGTTGCAGTTCAATTATATTCGCCTAGAAAGTTTACAGTCTGTAATATTTATTTGCCAAATTTTAATTGGAATATGAATGATCTTGAGAATATTATAAATCAGCTTGAGCCACCGTTTCTTCTTGTTGGTGACTTTAATGCACACAGTTTTTTATGGGGATCCAATCAGTCTGACGGTAGAGGACGTATTATTGAGAACCTTCTTGATAACATTGATGCAGTGCTCCTGAATACAGGGGACGCCACTTATTTGAATTTGCGTTCAAATTCCTTTTCAGCCATTGATTTATCAATTTGTTCTCCTTCTTTAGCTCCGCACTTCTCCTGGAAAGTGCTTGATGATGCACATTTCAGTGATCATTTACCCATTTTGATCTCTTGTTCTCTTCCTTCTTCAGAGCCTTCTTTTCTCCAAAGACGGCGATTTGAGTCTGCTGATTGGAACAGTTTTTCCGCGGAAATAATCGTCCCAGTTATGTCAGAAAATATTCATGTTTCTCTTGGCGATATTAATTGCAGTATCTTACGATCTGCAAACAATAATATCCCATTAACATCTTCACGTTTCATTAGAAGAAAGGTCCCGTGGTGGAACACGAATGTAGCTAGTGCTATTCGTGAAAAGAAACGTGCATTAAAATGTTATCGACGTTCACCAACTCTTGATAACCAAATCATTTTTAAGAAGGCCCGAGCTCATGCTCGACGTGTTATTCTACAAGCAAAGTCTGCCTCCTGGCGGAATTATGTCTCTTCTGTCACACCTGAGCGTCCGTCGAATGAGCTGTGGAATAAAATTAAATACATGCACGGTTATCAAAAGTCTCACACTGTCAATCTTCTTCATATCAATAACATTTTAAGCACTAATCTTAATGACATCTCCGAATGTTTAGCTACACATTTCGAGTCTGTCAGTAGTACAGAAAACTACTCTTTAAGATTTCTTAATGTCAAAGAAACGAGTGAAGCCCCTCTTGATTTCTCTTCTGATGGCGATGAAGTATATAACCTTCCTTTTTCAATTTTTGAATTTGATTTTGCACTTAGCAAAACAAAAAATACATCTGTCGGTCCTGACAACATTTCATATTGCATGTTAAAGCATCTACCTTCTGAGATGAAAACTCATATTTTAAATTTTTTCAACCTTCTCTGGCGTAGCGGTACGTACCCGGATGCCTGGCGAGAAGCCACCATCGTTCCTATTTTGAAACCGGGCAAGGATGCCACACATTCTACTAGTTACAGGCCCATATCACTAACGTGTCATCTGGGTAAAATTTACGAACGTATGGTAAACTACAGGCTTTGCTGGTACTTAGAGCATAATCGCCTTTTAGATCCTTTTCAGTGTGGCTCTAGAAAATGTCATTCTGTCACTGATCTCCATGTTCAGTTAACGAATGACATTCATTGTAATTTCCTCGAACGAAAACATTTGGTTGCTGTTTTCTTCGACCTGGAGAAGGCATTTGATATGACATGGCGTTACGGCATTCTCAAGCAGCTACATGAGTGGGGACTTCGTGGTAATCTACCACTTTTTATATTTTCGTTTTTTGAAAAACGCACTTTAAAAGTACGTATAGGTGATATCTATTCATCTTCTCACGCCTTAGAAAACGGTATTCCGCAAGGTTCTACGATTAGTGTAATCCTTTTTCTAATTGCTATCAATAGCATTGCACTAAATCTTCCTCCGACCGTCCGCCATTGTCTCTATGTCGATGACTCGGTCATTTACACTTCAGCATCTAGCATTCCTGAGTGCGAATCTCGACTTCAGGATGCAATTAACACCATTACCAATGCTGCTACCGCTAGGGGTTTTCGTTTTTCTGTTGAGAAAACGAAGTGTATAGATTTCTGTCGCTTACGTACTCCTCACAACAATCCTTCACTTTATTTGTATGGTTCTCCAATTCAGTGCGTCGATAGGGTTAAATTTTTGGGTTTAACTCTTGATCCGTATCTGACCTGGAAGCCGCATATTCTAGAACTTGCTGCAGACTGCCGTCGTGTTTTGAATGCACTAAAATGCCTCGGAAGCACTAAGTGGGGTGCTGATGGAGACTGTTTGCTACGACTTTACAATTCTCTTGTAACGTCAAAACTTGATTTTGGAGCAATCGCACTCAGTTCCGCTAAACAACTCCATCTCAACCGCTTAGATGCTGTCCATAATACGGGTATCCGTTTGTCAACTGGTGCCTTTCGTACTTCTCCAGTTCACAGTTTATACTGTGAGTCAGGGTTGCCTCCATTATCCATCCGAAGAACACGACAATGCATGAGATATACTGCTCGAATCATGTCCAAACCTTGGCATTTCATGTTTAACTCTCTTTTCCAGGACGAGCGTGCACATAATCTCTTCTTTAACAGTTCCACCTCTCTATGTCCCTTGGCTGTTCAACTGGTCAAAAAGTTTGATAAACTGCCACTAGGCAAGGAAGATATTTTACCCCAGCTTATTTCGGATACACCACCATGGTGTTTTCCTCAAATAAGTACTGAGTTACTTCTAACCAAGTATAAGAAGGATATTACTCCGCCTTCCCTTTATGTCCAGGAATTCTGTCTCCTTAAAGAAAGGTACACAGACTCCATTTTTATCTATACAGACGGGTCTAAAAACAGCACCGGAACCGGATGTTCTTTCATTCTTCGAGATGAAGAACATATTATCACTTTATCGCCTTCTTCCTCTGTTTATGGTGCTGAGCTGTATGCCATTTATTCTGCTTTGCAACGTTGCTTACACGTCATCGAACGTGAACAACATATCGTTTTATGTACGGATTCACTCAGCGCTATAACGAGTCTATCCAACCGGTTTTCAACTGATCCTCTTATTCAGATGCTTTTTTATAGTCTTTGCCTACTTTCATCTAGGCAAATCCGTGTTACTTTTCTGTGGATTCCTGGACATATCTGTATCGCTGGTAATCACAGAGCTGATTATGCTGCACGTGAAGCTGCTCTACTTGATTACGTTAGGACGCACGCTCTCAGGCCAGACGATATGCTTCAACGTATATCGTCATTTTGTTTAACTTCTTGGCAGGACGAGTGGACTCGCTCCACTGACAAACTAAGATCCATTAAACCTAACGTTGAAAAGTGGAAGCTACCTATTTCTGTTTCGAGGAAGGAGCAAGTAGCGATTACGCGTTTGAGAATAGGTCACATTAAAGCCACCCATCTTTATCTTCTTGTTCGGGACCCCGTACCTATGTGCGATGTATGTGATACTCGCCTTTCTGTTTTTCATCTTCTTCTGCATTGTGCTAAATATCACAACGTCAGAAACCTTCTTAACTTTGCAAATACTCTTCCGTCAGTTCTCTCCAATGAGACTGATAGTGTTGAGAAACTTTTAAAATTTATTCATTCCACAGGACTGATAAATGATATTTTATTGTTCATTTCTTTCTTTTGTTTTTCTTACCACCATTATTTTTTATTTAATTTTGTTGGCTATAATTAATTTTTTCCAGCGGTAATGACCTCAGCAGTCGATCCGCTTAATTTCAGCAAAAAAAAAAAATACAAAAAAAGTATATTATTTTCACACTACAAATTATTATTCTCCATACCAATATTTAAAAACTGATCCTGGTCATAATGTGTCCGTATAAATAGCTGCCGAAAAATATTTCCTCTTGGAATATTAGCAGGTTGTTGACAGGGTAGAGTAGCATAGTTTTCATCATGAATATGACAACTTTCGTCATCAACTGTTTGAGATTTAAATAATTACGTAAGATAATTTAATTGAATTAAATAAGAAAACTGTAGACATATGTACTGCAATCTTCCTCTTCATGAATTTTTCTTATATTATATAATACAGCTAATGCTATATTGCTTCATTAGTATTTAATAATTTTATGCGTAATTCTATAGTTGATATCTTGTAAATACAACAAAATTTCATTTTATCATTGATGTTTGTTTTATTTGTATATGTTTTTCTCTACAACATAAAATAAAAATATATCTTCCTACTATGGATTATATTAAATTTCACTATTTTAAAATGAAGAATCAACTTTTATAACGATTACCTGTCACTTTTAAAATGATACCTTCCACTCGATGATTGTGGGCTTACACCCACACGATATACCGTTAAATGTCAAAATTTTTCACAGATTCAGGAATACATTATGTTTTTACTTTGATAGCCCTAATACATCCATTACAATTAGTTTCATTGGTATTTAATCATTTCGTACATAATTTTATAGTATTTTATAAATTCTTCCGTGAAAATATAACCAAACTTTTGGTTGATTTTTTGATGGAATTCTTGAAATATGAGTTACCTGCAATATAATCGGAAAAATATATATTGTACAATTAAATTATACACACTTACCATAAATTATAATTAATTTTTGTTTGTGTATGTAAAAAACAACATTTTTAATCAATACACGATACTTCAATCTGTACAAGGATTTTGAAATAATAAGTTGTATGCTTTCATTTTGACTGCTCCTAATTCATCCAATACAATTTGTTTTATAAGTAATTATTAATTTCTTCCGAAAATCTATAGTATTTTCAAAAATTAGTTCTATGTCCATGTAACCAAATTTCTATATGACATTTATAATAAAGTTCTTTATAATGTATTTCCTGCAAAATAATTAGGAGAATTGATATTCTACAATAAATTATACACTAACCATGAATTTCATTTAATTTCAGTGTATTTGTAATTTAGTACGTGACACAAACTATTTTTCATAAAATATTGACGTTTACAAATCAATTTGAATTAATTGCAACTGTCAAAATATGTAAATCATTTCTACCACTTTAAAAAAATTACAAAATAGTACTCATGTTCGCTCCTTTATTCTAAACACAAATAAATATACCAAACTTATCTAACCTGTCTATAATTAAACTAATGTATAATTAAAATTTAAAACTGAACTGTCAAAAATGACAAGTTGTTCTTCAGTTTGTATAAAATTTAAAAATAAAGTGAATAGACAGTTCACTTTGAAATTTTAAAAATAAATAACTTTGATTCTAGACAAGTTAGATAAGTATGGTAAATTTATTTCTGTTTAGAATCAATGGGCGTACATGCTTAATATTTTGTAAAATTTTAAAACATCAATTTAAAAATAAAAAAATGAATTTGAAAGTGAACTGTCAATACCCTTTATCTTTGAATTTTTAACAGTAGTAGCAACGCGTGTTATTTAACAAAAGCTACACGAAACAATAGATTACTTTATTTACTTAATATCTCGCACACCATGTGTAAGTAAAATCTGAAACATACAAAAGGCACTGGTCCTTGTAATTCTTTATATCCCTTAAAAGTTTCATGGCGTTCCGTCCAACCTTCTAGTCTCTAGAGGAGAGCAAATATGGTTTCTAAATAACAAGAATGAAAATAGCTGGTAAACTGCCATACAGATTGGTGATGAAGTTATGGTGCAAATGAAATAAAATAGAAATGAACTTCACAAAAGTTTATTTTATTTAGTAATATATGACAGTTCAGATGAAAAATCAACAACTCATTAGTTACACAATATTTTTATAAAACAAAGGTAAATTGACATGAAGTTTCTTGATTTTAGTTTTTCTTCATAAATTAAAAACTTCAACACTCCCCCGAAATCAAAAAACTTCTTGCAGCAGTAATTCCAATTCTCTCGCGAAGATTTTCAAATCTATGCTTTGGTAGAGCCTTTGTAAATATATCTGCTATTTGTTCTGAGCTTTGAACATATTTTACATCCAATTGTCCTTCTTCATAACGCTCTCGAATAAACTTGTATCTAACATCAATATGTTTAGATCTACTATGAAACTCAGGATTTTTAATTAAACGTATTGCACTTTGATTATCTACCTGAAGAACTGGAGTAGATGCTAAATTGCAAATTTCTTTGTACAATCGACCAAGCCAAATAGCTTCCTTAGCAGCTTGACTAGCAGCTATAAATTCTGATTCAGTAGTCGATAATGCAATACATTTTTGTCTTCTGCTGGACCAGGCAATTGCTCCATTGCTGTATTTGAAGATCATTCCGGATATGGATCGTCTTGTAACAATATCTCCAGCATAATCAGCGTCACTGTATGCTTCTAAATTGCAGGGCGTTTTTGTTGCTGTGTAAACAATTCCCCAATTTATTGTTCCTTTAATATATTTAAGTACTCTTTTTATCATTGCCCAGTGCTTCATCTTTGGACAATCTAAAACTTGTGAAAGCACGCTTACCACAAACGAAATATCTGGTCTGGTTACCACAGTCAAGTATATTAAACTGCCAACAGCTTCACGATAAAGGACATTAGCATTCAACTTTTTGTCACTTTCATCTGAACATTGGCCTTCATCCATTGGCGTAGATACAGAATTAGCTTCTTTCATCTTGAAACGTTCAAGAATTTTCTTTGCGTATGCTTCCTGATTAACAAAAATCGAACCATCTTCTAAACAGTGAATTTGCATACCCAAAAAAGAATCGGCTTTTCCAACAGTGATTTTAAATTCTTCTTTTAACTTGTTTAAAAATTCATCCAAGTAATTACTTTCTTTTGCTAAAACGAGTCCATCATCAACGTAGAGAATTAAAAATATTTTCTTATCTTCACTAATGAATAAACAAGGATCTTCACTGCTTTGTTTTAAGTTGCAATTTTTCAGAAAATTCTTAAACCTGCTGTTCCAACACCGTGGTGCCTGTTTAAGTCCATATAAACTTTTCTTTAATTTACATACTCTTTCAGTACCATCTTCAAAACCAGTAGGTTGCTTCATATATATTTCTTCTTCCAGAAATCCATAAAGAAATGCTGTCTTTACATCAAACTGTGCTATTTTCAATTTTTCATTTGCAGCAACAACAACTGGACTGAAAGTTTCTTTAAAATCAATCCCAGGTTTTTGAGAACATCCTTTTACAACCAGTCTTGCTTTATATCTCTCAATGGAACCATCTGTTTTGCGTTTAGCTTTAAAAATCCAACGGTTGTCAATTGGTTTTCTTCCTTCTGGTAATTTAACCAAATCCCATGTTTCATTTTCTGCTAGTGAATCCAGTTCTTCCTTCACAGCAGCTTTCCAGTGATGACTATTTTCTGATGACAGGGCTTCAGTAAGTGTTTTAGGCTCATCAGACATCGCCAACAAAACCATGTCACCATATCTTTCTGGCTTTTTAATACTAGACCGATCACGGAGACATCTTTTCTCAATTTGCGGTTCCTTATTATTTTTCTCAAGATTCTCTTGATTTTCTTCAGCATGCTCTTCGCTTACTTTTAATATGTCCACATCAGAACGGCAGCATGATCTTGTAGTAATTTCGTTCTTAAACACAACATCTCTGGACATAATAACTTGATCATCTTCAGGTATCCATATTCTATAGCCATCTTTATTGCCACAATAACCCACCAAGATACCTTTCTTTGCCTTTTTATCAAATTTTTTCCTTTTCTGCTTCGGAATATGTACAAAGCTGTTACGTGTCAATTTCGTAACCCATTCCTTTTTTCTGTTCATATCCTGTAGATCCTTCCTCATGAATTTATTGGGTTCCTTTCCTCTACTAACCTAAAAGAAAAATTGTGTAGTTAAAGAATTGATCCATGTAACCTAATAATCTCTTATTTTACACTTACCTGTAATGATGTACAATAGTTAAATTTGATTTATTGCCGTGCTTTAGTTACCACATTTTAGAATTATTTCCCTCCAAGGACTTATTTGTTGATATCTTGTTGACACTTTAGAATTGTTTAAACGCGCAGGCGTCATTAGTGTGTAAAGGCGCAGCTATAGCGCCGCGTATTTGATAAAACTTAGTTTAAATATTTAGACCTTTATTTTCGTTATAAATATAAACTACAGTACACCCTCGATTATTAATAATAACCCTTAAACTACCTTTCACATTTAATTCCTTGTTTGCCTGCCTTTCCTGCGAGATTGTGCATTGTATACATGCCTTTAGTTGCCGTTTTTTATTGTTGTCGCTAGTGTTCTGACACTTTCCTTGTTTCCTTCTTAAATTCGTATAGCTGTCCTTGTCCATCTCTCTCTTTCTTCAAATTCAAATTTTACACAAGTCAGTGGGAAGTTGAGAAAGAAAGATACGAAGCGAGAACAAGTTGAAGTCGTACCGAGTTTATGAGTTTGGGTTGTTTGCTAATATTGTGTCTACAATACCCAGTTTTGGGGATTTCGTTTAAACACCAAACGTAGTTCCGGGAGCAGTGTTTGTGTGATATTTCGTGTGCACTCTCCGGAATCGCTCAGTTGTTGAGGATTTAAAATAAACGGTCGGCGACCGCCATTGTTCACTCTTCACGCCTCGTGAATGCGCTCAAACTCAAACAGCGCATACCCAGCTTCCTTGGTACCCGACCAGCAGCCTTCGGCGTCCTGCGTCTCAGCCCAGACCGCCAAAGTGCATCCGCCGCGAGCCAGATCCAGTGATCCAGATATTGGTGGCCCAGTAGAGCGCGGAGCGAGGGGCAAGGGGTACTCCAGCGTCCAGTAGTGGCTTGTCATACAGCTAAGTGAATTATTATAACTGTTAGCGACTTGTTATTTCTCCCGCGAACTTTATCGCCCTGATTTTGTGTATTTGGTCAGTTGTTTCAATTGTTGCCGAGTTTATTCTGTCAGTTTTTATTATTATCAGAAACACTTTGATTGGTTTAGTTATTAATACTATTACATGTTGCTGTATATAACTTCACGATTGCACATTTTTATTAATTGTTGTAATTTCAATTATCATAATTTCAATTATTATAATTTCAATTGTTATAATTTCAATTATTATTTACTGTTGATTTCGCAACGCCTTGTCTGGGGTAATTCGAGAATCGATTTATTGTTCTTATACGTCTTATACGCTCAACCCCATTGTTGTAAACCGACGTCGATCGACCTAGGGTCATATGTTTTAGAACTTTTGTACTTTATTTGCGGGCAGTGTATAAACGTTACGGTATTTCACTCACGTCATTTACTCAAGACAGCATTGGCTGCTCTTCCTCGCGTCACCCCTACACAGTGCGTAGCTTTTCTTTGTGTTTTTTTGTTTATTACACTTTCATCCAACGCAGTAAATATTTTACTTTAACTTTTCTGTGTTTGAATGTAAGGAAACTTACCCAACCTATCCAATCAATCAGTGGTGACAAAGTGAGTGTTACTTTATTATTATTATCTCGTTCTGTGATACACAAATCACGGTAAGTATGATGAGTTACTGAGCGCGCTGGTATTGTTGTATATATTTATTTAGTGTTATTTGTTTTGTCGTGTTTTCCGAACAGGTCTCCAACGTCTTGGTTGCTGCTGACGGTTGCGCAGCGGGTGCACTCCTCGTATACCATTTCCTTGCGCTGTATCCGTTACCTTCCTGCGCGCCTAGATTATTGTTTTTGCTCCTGGTACCTTCGCGGTTGGGTACCGCTGGCTGTAAAGCGACCGCGTGGCGCCCTCTCTAATATTACTGTTGTTATCGATTTCTTAGAACCGAAAATCGACCCACACCCATCTCCACTGATCTATTTAGCTGGCCGCCTCCATCAAGGAGCACAGTTACGCCTGCATAACCACCACGGTTTTGTAGGGTAACAAGCTTGACGCCCAACGTGTGGGGCTCGACAAAAAATTTGGCAACCAACGTTGAGACCCTTCTCTTCCCTTAAACCATCGCAACAACTTAGTTAGGTCGTTTAGGCGCATTTAGTATCGTTATTAGTTAGGTTAATTTGGTAGTTTTTCTTTCATTTCGATAGTTAGGTAAATTTTTGTATCTTTTCCGGTATTATTAGTTAGTTTTGGGTTGATTAGGTTAAGTGAACTACATTTCGCTTAAAATAAAGATGGACATTAAAATTGATCCCAATCGTCTACTTAAGGATGAGCTTACTTACGAATTACTTTTGAGAGGTAGTGAGATACCGTCGACTTCTCGGGGAAAACGAGAAAAACTTCGTGAACTTCTTCGTTTAGAGAGATCGGGTGAACCTTCTCCGACTTTCGAGTCCTTTCACCTGGCGTCATCAGAAATTACAATCTGCGAAAGTATACTCAAGGATTTAGGTGCCGGCATATATAACTTTAAAACAGATAACTTCCAGAATGAATTTGCTCGACTAGGATCTCGGCTTACACACGTTAAACTCCGCTTAGGTCGTATCAAACCAACCGCTGAAGCCGACAAGGGAAAACACTCAACCCTAACAGCACGGTGTAAACAGTATTTACTTAATTTGTGTACTAAATATTCCACTCAAGCTTCCGCGTCATTAGTGAAAGAGCATGAAGAATCATTTCAAGAACAAGATCAAACGGAGATCGATGATACCGAACCCGACGCGATCCCCAATGCAAGCTCCAGTCCTCATCCACGTATAACAGATTTAGAATCACAATTATCTCGCGCTATCGACTCTATCTCTGTCAATTTAGCCGCAACTCGCCGCGACGCATCGGAAAGTACTAGGTCGGTTATACATAAATGGAATATATCGTTTGATGGTGAATCTAGTTTATCGAATTTTCTTACGCGTATAGAAGAACTACGAGTAGCCCGTGGAGTATCGAAAGCTCAACTTTTCGCTTCCGCAACCGATTTATTCACCGGTGATGGACTCACTTGGTTTAGAGCAAAAAAGCACCGCATATTTTCGTGGGACGAGTTAGTTATAGCGTTGAAGTCTACCTTCTTACCGTGTGATTATGAGGATCATTTGCGAGACGAAATCCGTGATCGTACACAAGGCAAAAACGAAAAAGTTTCGGTCTTTATTGCAAATATGGAAGTCCTATATCGACGTCTCACTGAAATGCCACCAGAGAGTGAAAGATTATCTCGCATAAGACGGAATCTGTTACCATATTTACGACAAGGTTTAGTAGGGCGGAAATTTCAATCCATCGACGACCTTGACGAAGCCTGTAGAGAAATAGAAGAAATTAATATGGAGGAATATCGACCACCACCACCAGCTCACCAATCTTATGAACCTGATCTCGCTTATCGGAAGCCGCGCGGACATCGGACAGCTGCCGTAGAGTCCGAATCCGTGAACGTTCACCCTTCACAGCCTGAGAGATCCCCAATGAAATGTTGGAATTGCGATAAAGTTGGACACCGGTCGTCCGAATGTAGAGCACCTTCTCGTAAACATTGTTTTCGGTGTGGTAAAGTCAGCGTAACGACGCGTACTTGCCCTAGATGTTCGGGAAACGGTCGCGCGGGGTATTAGAAGGTCGTGTAGTATCTCCCGTCGTTCCGAATATAACGACCAAACAACGTGAACAAAACGTAGCTATCGTTAATTATATTTTGTCTCATCTCGGTGAGGATCAGAGACCGTATCTCGAGATATCCATTTTCGGTAGGAAAATTTTGGGACTCTTAGACTCTGGCGCTACGTGCTCGATCGTAGGTAGACAAGGATGGGAATCCCTGAAAAATTTAAATATTCCGTTAAATACGTCTGAAACCCCCTCATGTCAAGTAGCTAACGGGAAACAATGCTTATCAATCGGTTCAGTAACGGTACCAGTTGTATTGATGAATAAATTGCGTCTTATTAAATTTTTGGTTGTTCCGGATGTCGCGACTCCCGTTATTCTCGGTATCGACTTCTGGTGCGCGATGAGTATTGTTCCAGACATGAGACGTGACGAGTGGAAGTTTTCCGCAAACATTGAGACCGTTAGTACCGATTCAATCATAGTATCGCAGTCTGATTTAAGCGTCACACAACAACAAGACTTAGACAAATTTTTGGAAATTCAGTGGCAGAAGATGAGTGGCTCTCTTGGTTGCACCACGTTAGTGCAACATGAAATAATCACGGACTCTCCACCCATTAAGCAGCGGTACTACCGAGTGTCGCCTCATGTGCAGAAGCATATCGATACAGAATTGGAGCAAATGCTCAAAGACGATATTATAGAACCCTCAAGCAGCCCTTGGTCGTCACCTGTGTTGATGGTGCCCAAGAAACACGGAGATTACAGATTTTGCGTTGACTACCGGAAATTAAACAAAGTTACGAAAAAGGACGCCTATCCTATTCCGTATGTGTCGTCAATTCTCGACCGCTTAAGTGGAGCTAAATATTTGTCCTCTCTCGATATTAAGTCTGCGTATTGGCAGATCCCTGTCGCTGAACATTGTCGTGAATATACCGCCTTTACCGTGCCTGGTCGTGGTCTTTATCAGTTCAAGAGGATGCCGTTTGGGCTGTCTAACGCCCCAGCAACTTGGCAGCGTCTGATAGAAAAAGTTTTAGGTCCTGATTTAGAGCCAAATGTGTTTGTCTATCTCGACGACATTATCGTCTTGTCCGAGAGCTTTGAAAAACATCTTGACATTCTGAAGAAGATTTTTGAGCGAGTAATAGCCGCTGGGTTGACGCTAAGTAAAGAAAAGTGTCAGTTCTGTCGTCCTGAGCTGAAGTATTTGGGTTATGTTGTCAATAAAAATGGATTACAGGTTGATCCTGACAAGGTTCAGGCAATATTGGATATTCCCACGCCAACGTGTGTAGGTGATGTACGTAGATTTTTGGGTATGACGTCGTGGTACCGGCGTTTTGTGAAAGATTTTTCGACTATAAGTGCTCCGTTAACGAATCTTTTGAGAAAGAAACAAAAATGGCAATGGACTCCAGAATGCCAGGTCTCCTTTCAGCGTCTTAAAGAGTACTTGATCTCTGCGCCGATATTAGTATGCCCTGATTTCAATCTTCCTTTCGTGGTGCAGACCGACGCCAGCGCATTCGGGTTAGGAGCAGTGTTGTCGCAAGTCAGTGACGGTGTTGAGCATGTGATATGTTTCCTGAGTCGTTCCTTGAGTAAAGCTGAGAGAAATTACTCCGCCACTGAAAGAGAGTGCTTAGCTGTTGTGTGGGCGCTCGAGAAACTCCGGCCATACCTTGAAGGGTCACAATTCACCGTAATCACCGACCACCATTCTCTAGTTTGGTTAAACAAAATCGAAGATCCTTCTGGAAGACTTTGTAGATGGGCTCTGAAATTGCAACACTATAAATTCGATATTATACATAGAAAGGGAAAAGACCATGTCGTACCGGACTGTTTGTCTCGTGGTGTCGTTATCGCAGATCAAGTTAATGTTATGCCGGCTAATACGGACGTAAATATCGCGGATAAATGGTATATATCGCTTAAAGAGCGAGTATTGTCATCGCCTAGAAAGTTTCCGCTATGGCGTGTCTCGGATGGTATTCTTTACAAATATGTTGCAGCAAAAATTCCTGAACTTGCAGAAGAAGATGAATATTGGAAACGTGTAGTACCTAAAAATAAACGTAGGACACTCCTGAAAGCAGCGCACGACGTACCGACTAGCGGCCATCCTGGCATGAATAAGACGTACAGTAAATTGAGGCAGAATTATTACTGGCCTCAGATGAGGAGTGACGTAGCGTCCTACATTCGTAAATGCACAACGTGCGTGGCGCACAAAGCCGTGCAACAGCGCGCCCCAGGTTTTATGGGTTCTAGACCCAAAATTTCTCGACCGTTTCAATTGAATAGCACTGACCTAATTGGACCACTTCCGCCTTCTTCCCGAGGTTACCGTTACGTCCTTGTTGTTGCTGATTACTACAGCAAATTCGTGTTGACGTTCCCCCTTCGTGCAGCAACTGCACAGTCTGTCGTTAGAAATATTGAGGAGCAAGTTTTTCTGTTATTTGGTGTACCGCAGTATGTTATCTGCGATAACGGGAAACAGTATCGTAGTCGTGAGTTTCGGCAGCTTTGCGAGAAGTATAGCGTAAAAATTATGTACAATGCTTTGTACCACCCCCAAAATAATCCATCTGAAAGAGTTAATCGCGTGATAAAAACCATGTTGTCGTTGTACGTCAGTCAGAATCAACGTACGTGGGACATTTACCTTCCAGCTGTAAGTTGTGCCATCCGCACACTGATCCATGAAGCCACCGGTCATACGCCCTACTTTATTAACTTCGGTCGCGAACACGTGATATCTGGTGACGAATTTAAGCGTAGTGCAGTTGATGAAGACGGTCGTATTGACTATGATCGTCGAAATATAGCTGAACGACGCCCTGTTGGTTTTGAAAAATTATATAATGATATTCGTAAACGTTTAGATCGTGCATACTTACACTCCAAGTCACACTATGATTTAAGACGACGTGCCGTAGAATATCATGTTGGACAATCTGTATGGAGACGAAATTTTGCGCTATCGAATGCAGCCGAGTATTTTGCCGGAAAACTCGCGCCTAAATATGTCGGTCCGTTTACGATTCGAAAGAAAATGTCCAGTACTACTTACGGTTTATGTGATCATAAAGGAAAAGACAAGGGAATATGGCACGTAAAGGACCTGAAACCAGGCCCTATTGAGGACGATACACAGTCCGAAAATTCCGAGTAGTTTATGTAGTTCATTTCCACTTCCACGTTCAATAATTGGAGTTAGTGTTTTCGTTTCTTATCTCGTTTATGTTTTGGGTAGATCCAGTTTCGGTAGATTTATTCCGCTATGAGAAAAAATATTCCTATTTTTCCTCACGGAAGTGAGAGGGGGATTGTTACGTGTCAATTTCGTATCCCATTCCTTTTTTTCTGTTCATATCCTGTAGATCCTTCCTCATGAATTTATTGGGTTCCTTTCCTCTACTAACCTAAAAGAAAAATTGTGTAGTTAAAGAATTGATCCATGTAACCTAATAATCTCTTATTTTACACTTACCTGTAATGATGTACAATAGTTAAATTTGATTTATTGCCGTGCTTTAGTTACCACATTTTAGAATTATTTCCCTCCAAGGACTTATTTGTTGATATCTTGTTGACACTTTAGAATTGTTTAAACGCGCAGGCGTCATTAGTGTGTAAAGGCGCAGCTATAGCGCCGCGTATTTGATAAAACTTAGTTTAAATATTTAGACCTTTATTTTCGTTATAAATATAAACTACAGTACACCCTCGATTATTAATAATAACCCTTAAACTACCTTTCACATTTAATTCCTTGTTTGCCTGCCTTTCCTGCGAGATTGTGCATTGTATACATGCCTTTAGTTGCCGTTTTTTATTGTTGTCGCTAGTGTTCTGACACTTTCCTTGTTTCCTTCTTAAATTCGTATAGCTGTCCTTGTCCATCTCTCTCTTTCTTCAAATTCAAATTTTACACAAGTCAGTGGGAAGTTGAGAAAGAAAGATACGAAGCGAGAACAAGTTGAAGTCGTACCGAGTTTATGAGTTTGGGTTGTTTGCTAATATTGTGTCTACAATACCCAGTTTTGGGGATTTCGTTTAAACACCAAACGTAGTTCCGGGAGCAGTGTTTGTGTGATATTTCGTGTGCACTCTCCGGAATCGCTCAGTTGTTGAGGATTTAAAATAAACGGTCGGCGACCGCCATTGTTCACTCTTCACGCCTCGTGAATGCGCTCAAACTCAAACAGCGCATACCCAGCTTCCTTGGTACCCGACCAGCAGCCTTCGGCGTCCTGCGTCTCAGCCCAGACCGCCAAAGTGCATCCGCCGCGAGCCAGATCCAGTGATCCAGATATTGGTGGCCCAGTAGAGCGCGGAGCGAGGGGCAAGGGGTACTCCAGCGTCCAGTAGTGGCTTGTCATACAGCTAAGTGAATTATTATAACTGTTAGCGACTTGTTATTTCTCCCGCGAACTTTATCGCCCTGATTTTGTGTATTTGGTCAGTTGTTTCAATTGTTGCCGAGTTTATTCTGTCAGTTTTTATTATTATCAGAAACACTTTGATTGGTTTAGTTATTAATACTATTACATGTTGCTGTATATAACTTCACGATTGCACATTTTTATTAATTGTTGTAATTTCAATTATCATAATTTCAATTATTATAATTTCAATTGTTATAATTTCAATTATTATTTACTGTTGATTTCGCAACGCCTTGTCTGGGGTAATTCGAGAATCGATTTATTGTTCTTATACGTCTTATACGCTCAACCCCATTGTTGTAAACCGACGTCGATCGACCTAGGGTCATATGTTTTAGAACTTTTGTACTTTATTTGCGGGCAGTGTATAAACGTTACGGTATTTCACTCACGTCATTTACTCAAGACAGCATTGGCTGCTCTTCCTCGCGTCACCCCTACACAGTGCGTAGCTTTTCTTTGTGTTTTTTTGTTTATTACACTTTCATCCAACGCAGTAAATATTTTACTTTAACTTTTCTGTGTTTGAATGTAAGGAAACTTACCCAACCTATCCAATCAATCAGTGGTGACAAAGTGAGTGCTACTTTATTATTATTATCTCGTTCTGTGATACACAAATCACGGTAAGTATGATGAGTTACTGAGCGCGCTGGTATTGTTGTATATATTTATTTAGTGTTATTTGTTTTGTCGTGTTTTCCGAACAGGTCTCCAACATCTTGGTTGCTGCTGACGGTTGCGCAGCGGGTGCACTCCTCGTATATTATCGATTTCTTAGAACCGAAAATCGACCCACACCCATCTCCACTGATCTATTTAGCTGGCCGCCTCCATCAAGGAGCACAGTTACGCCTGCATAACCACCACGGTTTTGTAGGGTAACAAAGCATTCAGTTCCAAAAATTTTAAAGTGGTCAACAGATACTTTCTTTCCTTACCATATCTCATAGGGTGCCTTATTTTCAACTGGAGTAGGACCAGTACGATTAATCACGTAGGCTGCTGTATTTACCGCTTCTGCCCAAAGTTTTTCTGGTAAATCACGTGCATGAAGCATTGTTCTAGCTGATTCTACCAGAGTACGATTATCTTGTTCCGCAGCACCATTCTGTTCCGGAGTGTATGGCATAGTAGTTCTAAGTTTCAATCCAGCTTCTTCGGTGATTTTCTTAACATCCACATTGTTAAATTCTGTACCACCATCAGTGAGTAATTCTTTTATAGTATGCCCTATTGTTTTCACCTCTGCTAAGAAATGAATCAATTTTTCTTTTACTTCAGACTTTTCTTTCATAAAGTAGACAGATCTGTACTTTGAGAAATCGTCCTTGAAGTCTACGAAGTATCTCATTCCTCCTAATGATTTTTCAGGCATCGGACCACAGACATCTGCATTTATTAGTTCACCTGGTTTATTTGGACGTTCTGTACGTCGACCAAAACTCAAACGATGCATTTTTCCAAACATACATGCTTCACAAATCTCAGTGTCCATGTTTACCTCGATTTCTTTTTGTTTCAGAAATTTTCGTACATGACGTTTATTTTGATGTCCTAAACGCTCATGCCAAATTTGCAGGTCATTTTTAACAACAGCTGAATATGCATTTGCAGGATATATAATTTTCATGAGTAATTTGTAGACGCCACTTGCTTGTCGAACACCGACTGCTACTGTTTTTTCATTTTTGTCCTTGAAAACTCGTTGTTTGTCATTTGCATGTTCTGTTAATCCTTTATCTAACGCAGATCCTGACGAAAAAAGATTCTGATCTCCATCAGGGACAAACCATACATTTATTAATTCACCTGGTTTCCATTTTCCTTCAACCAACAATTCTACTTCAATTATTCCCTCGCCATGAGCGTACATACATCGCCCATCTCCCAGACGTAAGGACCTTGGTTCAGTAAACGATTCGTAGCTTTTAAACCAATCAGATTTTGTAGAAATATGGTGTGAAGCACCAGAGTCTATTAACCATGAGCTATTTTCTTCATATTTTTCAGAAGCAATACTCATAAGTGCAGTTTTCTTCGAATCTTTTTCAGAGTTATCGTTTTTAAATTTGCGACAATCTCTTTTCATGTGACCAATTTTTCCACAATAATAACATTTCATCTTTTTCAAAACTTTATCTCCTTTTGAGTGATTATTCTCTTTATTCAAATATTTAGAATTTTGTTCTGTTTTCATTAGCAAAGCGACAGAACTAGATTCTTGTTTGACTGACTCAGACTCTTTTAAGCGTTGTTCGTGCAGACGAAGACGTTCAGTTAACGTTGTAATCGATCTTTCAGTATTTGGCACAGACTCCCATGCGTTCTTGAACTCTAAATATTCAGCAGGTAGTGTGTTGAGAATTCGATTCAACAACATAGATTTTGGAAGTTGAACTTTCTCTTCTTTCAGTTCATCATGTATATCTTGCCATATTTTCTGTAGGGTCGAAACGTGAGTCGCAATGTCATCTGTAGAATCTTTACGATAGCTAAATAATTGACAGTATAGCAGATCTAGCCGTCTTTCGCTCTTCTGTTCATACACACAATGCAGAACATCCCACATCTCTTTTGCAGTTTTGCAAGTCAAGATATGTTGTTTAGGCTCAGCACGCACGCTGGAACCAATAATATACTGCGCCAAAGCATCTGCTTCTTCAAAAGTTTTCACTTTTAGCATATAGTTCTTCTTATCTTCCTCATTTGCACCTGAAGCTAGTAAAGTCGGCATAGTATGATCTCCCTTTACAACAGACATTACCTTATGTACCGTTAGTTGTAAATTTATGTCAAATTTCCAGGAAGCCCAATTCCTGGCCCCTTCCAGTCTGTCAATGGATTGGAATTTTTCCATTTTGACGTGATCAATTATTTATCCTTTACTTTAAAGCAATCCTTATTACGCAACGTAATCTGGGCCCATAACCTGATGAAGTTATGGTGCAAATGAAATAAAATAGAAATGAACTTCACAAAAGTTTATTTTATTTAGTAATATATGACAGTTCAGATGAAAAATCAACAACTCATTAGTTACACAATATTTTTATAAAACAAAGGTAAATTGACATGAAGTTTCTTGATTTTAGTTTTTCTTCATAAATTAAAAACTTCAACAATTGGTACATCCAGCAATGGGTAATTAAGGTGTATTATATTATTATAACTACATACCTCGAATAATCAGCACCAGAAACACAGTATAAAATATCAGCAACATTCTTGGGCGCGAACTTCTGTCTGTGACATCACTGAACATACTAGTGGCAGTTGCGTTCAATCCTAGTTTATATCATAAATACGTGTTGATAAGAAAATGATATATGTATTTCCTTATACATTGCGACGTACTTTTGGTGGTATGTCGTAGAACGCTGGCGTATCGGTGCTCGGGCGCCAACGGTCGGATACCTGGTTTTAGAGAAGGGGCAGGATAACTCGATGTCGGGCGTCGCGACGTCGGTGACGTCGGGGTGGTGCGCGGGGTACTGGAGATTGACGGGTAGATTGCGGAGAACGGTTTGGGGTAGGTATCGTAAAATCGACGCTGGGCGTCGCGGCGTCGGTGACGTCGGAGCGGTGTCTACGGTGCTCGTATTCGACGGACGGGTGACGGAGAATGATTTGGCCTGGTTTGGTAAAAACTACGCCTTGCGTCGCGGCGTCGTCAGGCTGGTGCGCGGGGTGTCAGAAATTGACGGACGGTTAACGGATAATAACCCGGTCAGGTTTTCGGAAGATCAACGCTTAGCGTCGCGGCGTCGGTGACGTGGGGGTCCCAGCTTACGGGCGTCGAGGCCGTAAATAGCTATGGAGAACTCACAAGCTAGGTTCGGCTACGCGTCGATAGAGTGGGACGTCCGGATTTGTGTAAGTGACCGGAAAACTCGCGGTCTACACACCCCAATTCGTTTCACGGATGACTTCTCCGTGTTGCGCACCTCGTGGCCCAGGAAAACTCACCGCCGACTGTATTCGTTACGTTACGAGAGAGCTCTCAGCAACGGTACTCCTACAGCGTCGTGAAACTCGCAGTGCCACAAGAATTCGCTCCATCAAGAAGCCACGGAAGCAGTCAGCGACAATCATGATACTATAACTTAATAAGATATGCTCACGCGCATCTTTCCCCCTCCATTCCGCTAGGCGGTGACGTAGTTCAGTGACAAGTCAGCCTGATCAACCTCAAACTGAATATATTCAAGCGTTGTTTTAGATGCACTCCCAACCCGTTTTTATTATTGTTTATATGCTCAAAAAAAAAGATATATGTCAACAGTGTAATACAATTGTTTGCAAATTTAATCATTAAAGTAGCTGAATATTCAGCAGAAAAAAAGAAAAAGCTATTGAAGGTTTCGCAGAAATGGAATGAGACGGGCTGGGAAATTTAGCTGGTTTTATAGCATTTCGTTTCTGTAAAACTGAAAATTTAGGATTTATTCCTGATGCTAATGATTCTGCATTCACAGGGCCGGCGGAACGTGTGCAAGTCGGGTGGGTAGTGTCAGTGTCTTTGGGCGGTGGAGAGGGGTGAAGGGGGGGGGGGTGCTAGAATTTATTATATATTCATTTTAGACTTATTTTGTTCACATTTTCAATTTCAATTTTTAAATTCTCATACATCTTTCAACATTTCCTAGAATTTTTTCAAAATATTCAAAAATGTTTTCAAAATTTCCGAAAAATTTTCCAAAATTTCAGGTGGGTGTTTACCCACCCAAGAAATTTTCACATGGGTAGTGTGGGTAGCATGCCTTCCTCCGGCCCTGCGCATTCACATGGGAAAACTATGGCTGGTACCACGAGCTCTGTTTTTGGGTGTTTTAAAAAAAGTTTTAGCGCTGTACAAAAACACCCAAAAACAGAGATCGTGGTACCAGCCATATCTGAGGGTGGTTTTATGAAACCTAATGACGATTTTTGTGTAAGCAGTTGGATTTAATTTTCAAACAATTAAATGGAAAATATCAAAAAATTAGTATAAAACACTTATATTGTGCTCGTAATGTGGATTTAAGCGAAGATGCGAAAACGTTCTTCTTTAAATGTAAAATGTATTTTAGAATGCGGTGTCTTAACAAAAAGATTAAGAACAGTCGAATGTTCAAAAGAGAAAAATGGTAAAAATAACAAATTAATATTTTCTTTATATACATATATTTATTCTTAATTACTATAATTTGTATTTTTCATAAAAGTGTAAAATAAATATTTAAGTTCATACTCTCATTCAATTCCTCAATGATGAAATAGTATACTTTAAGTTTGCCGAAACGCTGTGTTCAAGTATATTAAGTAACGTATAAACCAAAATAAACTGAAACAATTAACGTTCATTCATTTTTTTTGCGCAATAATAGTGGTGTAATGTAACATACAAGAGAAATTTAATTCTCATGAGTTGTCACGGGATGACGTCATGCGCAGTAGAAACGAATTTGAAATTTTTTGTGAGCATATCTTATTAAGTTATAGTATCATGAGCGACAACCTTGTATGTATAGTCTACGGTGACGGTACGGTAGCAAGCGGATCAGAGGATAACTCACACTGATTGAAAGAACTCTCGGAGAAGCTCACAGAGTTACTAGCGGGTAAACGGAACGACTTGCTCACCTGGTGCTGATTGCAGAATGATACGGTGGTTTTCGGAAGATCAGAGGATAGCTCTCACTGATATATTGCTCACGGAAGAACTCTCGGAACAATGATGATTTTGTCGCCAAAATCGTCGGTTTATATAGCGTTTTGTTAATTGATTTTGTCTGGTTAGGAATAAAATCGTCCTTCCTATGCTAAAGTATATGGAGCAATGGTACAAAATGGAATCGGGATCACGGGTACGCGAATCTTGCTCCAATTAACAAAATACGGTGGCTCGCGGTGTTTAACCGTCGGATAAAAGTTTTTACGCGCGTGCGTTGCTCTATGCGTGAGTTATTCGCGGTTTACGGACAAAAAGGTCTGATTTCATCAAATCAGATCAGATTTAGCTGCTTGTGACGAATCACTTCGTTACAACATGCACTGAACAATCAAGCGCCCGGTGCTCCGTGTTTGTAAATAAAATTCAATGCATCCCTGCGCAGTTTAACCCTTGGCAATATGCTAAATTAGATGTCCGTAATTTATACAAACACAGGCAGTCCCATTTTAATATTAACAGACAAATTTCTCGAGAAATACACACTTTAAGGAAAGGTTTTTCATATGAAACTTGTCGAGTACAAAGGGGATACAAATTGACAATTTCAGTCTTCTCATAAGTGGCGCAGCAAGCGGTAAAATTGAGGAAAATTAATTTCTTCTGGGCGACGTTACTTTTTTTTTATTCATGATAGAAAGCACTTTAATGAATATCCACAGAAGTATTGCACATTGGGTAACGCAAATGCCGACGGCCTGTACACTAATACACACTCAAAGAAATACAGAATGAAAAGCGCCTATTTTCCTATAGAAAGGTGTGGCTAAAAAAATTTTATTTTCATCGAAGTTCCGATGAAATGTATTTTACCCATTTCGCTTATAGCAGCGCTACCTATAATAGTAATTAAGAAAAGTTTCGGATAAAAGTTAAATGTTACCACAGAATCATAATATTTAATAAAAAATTAAGGTTTTCATACAAGAAAATTAATTTCCTTCAATTTTACCTATTGCTGCGCCACCAATGATGAAACTGAAATTGACAATTCGTGGCCCATTTTGTTTTCGACAAGTTTCATATGAGAAACTTCTTCCTAGAATGTGTATTTCTCGAGAAATTCCGGTGTTAAGATTGAAATGGGACACTTGTATGTATTTTCACAATTGCCAACCGCCAAAGCTGAGTTACCGTGCAAAGAAAAATGATACTTGACCCCAATTGAATGGCATTATTGTGGAAAGATTTTTTTTAACAAGATGGCACAACATGTCACACAGCGTACGACTCAAACGGGTCACATTCGATGAGTGCACAATGTCACGCAATGAACCTGTAGATTGGCCTCCAAGATCTTGTGATATAACAACTTTGGAGCATTTTCTGTGGGGATTTTGAAGTCTCTGGTCTACGCTGATAAACCAGAGACGATGGACGACATGAAATTCAATATTCGCCGTGTTATTGCCCATATACAGCCTCAGTTCCCTCAAAAAGTGAACATTAGCCGCTGTGTCCATCTTTCCATATTCTAACACTAATGATATCAAATTATTTTTCCAAAAAAAGCCAATGCCATGGCCTTTGCCACGATTTTTATGTTATATTTTATTTTAGTTATATAACTCTGAAACAATACGTCATGAATAGGAATTTTCCTTAAAAAACAATCTTGTTTTTCAGTGGAATATGCAATCATGGTGATATGGGAAGTTCAATTAGATTGTACAAGGATACTTGTTCTGTCGAATGTTTGAACTGTTTAACCTAGAGAAAATATTATAAGTAATTTGTATTAAACTTCACTCCCATTTCACCATATTATACTCAGAAAGCGAAGAGTACTATTCCATTATATGGTGCAGTAATTATTCTTATTCACAATCACTATAATAATATGTCAATTCCTAACCTGTCTAAGGTTGGAAACGTGTGTCATTTTTAACTGCAATGAGAATCTCACGGATGGAAAATATTTTAAACTCGCATGGGAGTGAAACGTTTATTTATATTGGTATATGGTTACCTAGCAACACAGTCATAAGTCTCTGAAAGTAAAGTAACCAATGCTGTCTAACATATTGATAAAATCTTATGCTTACAATAAAACAATATCAATATTGAACAGAAGCATTTTTATTATAAAGTAACATAAAATCGTAATGAAATGCAGTTTTATTGGGATATGTATTTGAATTTCTTGAACTGTTGATGCTTATGTCAAATAATTGAAATAAATTTAGACATTTGTTTTCATGATACCATAAAGGATAAAATTAAAGAAAAACGTAGGCATCAAACACGATCACCAATAAATAAAACAATTCTAAACCGTGCAACACGCGAACTAAAAAACTTGCTATATGAATGGAATAACAGTAATACACAGGCATATTTATCTCATCTAACAGCTACACAAATAAGGAAAGTCACAAAATCTTTAAAACAACAAAAACAAACCACACCTCCAATACGAAGAAACGACAACACCTGGGCTAAAAGTAACAAGGAAAAAGCCGAAACATTTGCAGTACACATGGAAGAAGTGTACAAGTTATATGTCATAACTATCAAGGTAAGACTCTTTGTTCCAAGTAAAGATAGTGATAAGTTTAGATAGAATAATGCTGTATGTTGTATTTTGCATGGAGATAGGTCTTGGTTAGAGAACGGAGTTCTCAGTATTCTTTGTCATGTCCTTATTGTAACATCCTTGTAATATTTGTCTTAGCAAATAAAGTTGTTTTTTAAAAACGCAATTCTCAAGTTATAATTTATAAGTTACACCCCCCTTCCACAACAAATTAGCATCGAAGAGGAACAATAAATACATGAATTCCTACAGTCACCTAATCAACTGTTACCTCCTATCAAAAACATCTGCCTCACTGAAGTACAAAATATAATCCAACATAAACTAAACCCCAGGAAAGCACCGGGATATGATCTAATAACAGGAAGAATACTACAAGAACTCTTATACAACTCCATAAAGCTTATTACTTACATATTTAATGCAATACTAAGACTAAACTACTTCCCTTCCCAGTGGAAAGTAGCCCAAATTATTCCCATACTAAAACCCGGGAAACCATGTAACGAAGCTTGCTCATACAGACCAATAAGCCTACTTCCTATATTATCCAAAGCTTTTGAAAAAATATTACATAAACGCATACGTCCTATATTAATCAAAAGAAATCTCATTCCTGACCACCAATTTGATTTTAGGTCGAAACACTCCACAACAGAACAAATACACAAAGTAACTACGACAATCAACGAAACACTCTGCAATCATACCTCAGTGATAGATACTTTCAAATAAAATATAAAAATGAAACCACCACACTACACCCTATAAATTCTGGAGTACCGCAAGGCAGTGTCCTTGGCTCTGCACTATACACTTTGTACACGAGCGACCTTCCAACGTCTCCAAACACCGAAACTGTTACATTTGCAGACGACACCGCTATCCTAGCCACCGACAAAGATCCCTATTTAGCATTGCGCAAATTACAAGAAAACTTAGATAATATGCAAAAGTGTCTACAAAAATTAAGAATAAAAACCAATGAAAATAAATCTGTTCACGTCACTTTTACTATGAAACGCCAAACATGCCCACAAGTCTACCTCAATAATCACCCAATCCCACAAGCAGACGAAGCTAAATACCTCGGAATGCACCTGGAAAGGCGGGGATTATGGAAAAAACATATTAAAACTAAAAGGCAACAATTAAACACAAAACTAAAACAATATTACTGGCTATTAGGGCAAAAATCAAATTTAACACTTGAAAATAAGTTACTAGTCTATAAGGTAATATTAAAACCCATCTGGATATATGGAATAGAATTGTGGACAACTGCAAGCACATCCAATATCGAAATAATACAAAGGTTCCAGTCAAAAGTCTTAAGAATAATAACAAAAGCACCATGGTACATACAAAATAAATCCTTACACGACGACCTTAATATAAGAACCATCAAAGAAGAAGCAAAAATAGCCAGCGAAAGATATTTAAGACGACTAGAAAATCACCCAAATCACACAGCGTTAAATATTTTAGACAACAGCCAAGAAACAAGAAGACTAAATAGACACAAACCATTGGACATCCCACACAGATTCCTACAATAAAATAAAAGAATTGGAGACCGATGGGAAAACTACCACTGGGTAGTACTCCCCCTGCCATATAAATGTCAAAATATTTACTTATTATCTGTACTTGATAGATTGTAAATATAAAGAACCAATAAAAAAAAATGTTTTCATAGACTACTACCATACATCAACTTAGTTTGTTGGAAAACGGCGATATACGAGTAGGATGAGAAGTTAATTTGGGTAATTATGGATGATTGTGAATACAAATTATGAAATGCATCTATCTTGAAAAAGCTGATTCAGTTACAAACTTTTCGCAAGGTAATATAAGCCATGTATAATGTACTGATAAGCCAGTCATCAGATGTCAGACAAGTTGGTAACGTTGTTTCCGCTTCAAATAAACTTTCTAAAAATAAATACAAAATGAATTTATTTTTAGAAAGTGTTTAATTATATATTTGGTATAGGTGGTAGTATAGCCAACAATAGTTTGTAACAGTGAAAAACACAAAGTTATTCATCTAATTGTCGTATTTCTATATGTAAATTGGCTATTAGAAACAATTATAAGGTCTTATTTATATAGCCTTATGTGTGTTTTGTGTTGCACACTTTGTATTTATTTCGACTAGCCAATTTACGTATAGAAAATATCACAATTAGATGAGTAACTTTGTGTTTTTCACTGTTACAAACTATTGTTGGCTATGCTACCAAGACTGTGCCAATTATATAATTCAAAATGTTTAATTATATAATTGGAGTAAGATAAATTCTCTCTGCTAAATATTTATACATATTATTAGATCATATTGGAAATCCAAAATTTTTTACAACTTTAGATTTCCATTTTGGCTTCCATCAAATATTAATAGAAGAAAAAGGTAGACCAAAAACAGCCTTTCCTACTGCTTCTGGACAATACGAATTCGTTCGTATGCCCTTTAGATTAATTAATATCCACGCGACATTCTAAAAAATGATGAACGAAATTTTATCAGAATATATTAATAAAATGTGTTATGTCTACATGGATGATATAATAATATTTGTGAACATGTTAGAAGAACATTTACAAAATATAGAAAAATTATTTTCAAAATTACAGGATGCATACCTTGTAATTAAAAAAAAAGAATTAAAAAAAACTGAAACAGAAAACTTGTGTTTCATAATATCAAAAGAAGGACTTAAACCTAATAAAAAAAATCCAGACAATAAAGAAAATAATGTTTCACTAAACTCGCTAAACCTTTTACGAAGTGCCTCAAAAAGGGAAATCAAATAGATATAACTAATAAAGAATATAAAGATTCATTTAAAACTGCAAAATAATTATTAAGTAACTCACCAATTTTAGTATTTCCTGATTTTTCACAAAAAAATTCATCCTCACTACAGACGCTTCCGACTTTGCTATGGGATCTGTACTCTCCCAAGTCAAACCAATCGCTTACGCATCAAAAACATTTAACGCCGCAGAACAAAATTACAGTATCATAGGAAAAGAATTAAAATCAATCATTTAGTCAATAGATAATTTTAAACTATACCTATTTGTCAGGAAGTTCACTCTATCCGTACTGATCATAAACCCCTCACTTGGTTATTTACCATGAAAAACGCGAATCAAAAACTAATGCGCTGGAAGATAGAATTAGGCGATTATAATTTTGATATTGAATCATTGCCAGGAAAAACAAATAAATTAGCAGATTTCTTATCAAGACGAAGAGATAAATTTAAAATAGAGAAAAGAATAGGAGATGTAACGAATACAAATATTTTTGCACTGAATATCAAAAAATTTAACATTTACAAAAGGCCATTCTAGCGAAATAAATTCGAAATTTGGCTGTAAAAGTTATTGTGAAAGAAATGTACCTAATTTAAAAAATATATAATTGAAAACATAGAAAACATAATAATTTTCCATTTAAATACAAAAGAAAATTATTTATAAAACGAAAATAGAAAATATCTTAAGAAAACTCTTGCGGAATTGCAAGATTATTTAATTAAAAAAGATATATATGAAATTAATATCCCTTATTTATCATGTGGATAAGAGAGATTAAAAAAACCGGAATTAATAAAAATCCTGGAACATATCTGTAATAATAACCAAATGCAAATAAATGTATATGAATTTCCAGAAAATTTCAGTTTAGAAACAGATCAATTGGATTAAATTGTAAATGAAATATTAAGAACAATTTACGGTAATGAGAAATACGAACAATAAAGTACTATCGCAAATAGCTCAGGCGCAAGAAATTCGATTCATAGTTCTAATGAGAATCCAATTAATGAATAAAGATTTGTTGACAATAGATTGAATATCAAAAAATCATATTATACTCCATTTCTCAAGCAACCCATTCGAAATAAAAGTAAAAAAGTTATTTAATCATCAAAAACATAGGTTTATTATACATATTCATAGAGATAAAAAGAAGAACAACTATTTGTAATTGTACAAAATTATGTAGTACCAAAAATTAAATATTGAATATTAATTCCTAAACAGTTTGATAAACCATTAAATCAAATAATTCAAAATAAATTTTGAAGTAAATAAAGTAAACTTAATAAAATAAAACATGTCGAAGATGAAAACAGACTCATATTATCTTTGATAATCATAACGGTTACCTAAATCATATAGGAATAATGGTGACATACAATGAACTTAAGAAAAATGTTTCTGGTCAAATATGGTTAAATATATTACAGGAATTATTAATCATTGTAGAATATGTAAAGAAAATAAATATGACCGACACCGAATACAATTATATGACAATTTAACACCACAAACCCATTTCGAAATCATAAATATAGACTACCTTTCTTTAAATAAAGAATACTTCGTGGCTATGTCCAATCAATTTTCTAAATTTAGTATTGTTTACCCAACTTTCAATAAAATAGAAAAAGAAACAATGTTAATAATAGAAAACATTATAAACACTTTTAAACAACCAAACAGGTTCATAGCCGATCACGAATCTGAATTTCATAAATCTTTTGTAAAAACTTATTGCAATAATCACGATATAAAATTACACTTAACTAATATAACAAACAAACAAAAATGAAATTTATTATGCTTCATTTAAAACTTTGAGATCTAAGATTAAAACTGATTTGAAAAACGCTTATAAAAATTTTGTGCTGAACACTTAATATCGCAGTGATCCAAGGAAATTTTGATCTTTTATAAATAACAAGAAAAAATCATCTCGCATACCTGGTGACATGCATTTAAATGACACTCAGTTTCATGATACTCCATCTATTGTTCAAGGCTTTGCAGATTATTTTAAAACAGTTTTTTCTGCTTCTGCTAACACAGATTTAAGTGGAATCTCTTGTGAATCATTAACCCCTGATCAACTTTCGATTACTGAAATTAGTGAGGACGATATTAAATTAGCAATCACTACTCTTAAACCATCTTGTACTCCTGGACCTGATAATTTACCAGCTTACATTATTAAAGGGTGCAGTGATATCTTTATTAAACCTTTATTTATTTTATTTAATTTTTCTTTAACTACACGCACCTTTCCCGATATCCTTAAAAATTCCTTAATTAGCCCTATCCTGAAATATGGTGATCCATCTAGTATATCCAATTATCGACCTATATCCATATTGTCGAATATTTCAAAATGTTTTGAAAAAATTTTGTATAGTTATATTTATTCCAGTGTTAGTCGTGCATTATCCCCGTATCAGCATGGTTTCTTGCAGGGAAGGTCAACTTCAATAAATTTAAATAACTAACTGAGTTTACTATTAATGCATTCTTCTGAGACCAGCCTTTAATTGATACAAGCAGAATCTAGATGCAAATTCTTCGTCTACTCTCTCTTCTCTGATCAGTTCTTTTTTCAGCTGCCGCAGACGCTGAGCGAATTTCTGTACGCTCTCGCCTACGGCTTGTGTGCATGTAGATATTTCATGGTAAATTTGGCCTGGCAGTCGTTTAGGCGAGAATCGATCCACAAACATTTTCGCAAATTGTTTAAATCTTATTGTCTGGTTATGTAGTTCTGGTGTCTGCATGTAAAAGTCCAGGGCTTCATCTCTGAGTTTTATCCTTATTAAGTCTACTGTGTCAGAGTCGGACCATCCTTCAATGTCGGCCCGTATTTTTGCTTTTGCGAAATATTCCGCGGCGTTTGGGCCCGAAAAGTCCTCTAAAGCGTGTGCCACGTAGCTGTATTGATACTTGCTTGGTTAAGCTCATCCTTGATCGCTTGTGTTGTGCTACCAGAACCTTCCCCTCTGGGTGTGCTTCCCGTCGGCATTTTGTCCAGTTATTAATAAATAGTGCCAAAATAAAAATCTGAAAATTTGGAATAATTTGGAAGATAACGAAATGGGTTGCTCTCCGCGGATAGACCAAATATATTGGCTACCCTGATTTGGCAAAATTTCCCGGAACCGCTGCCACCAATTTGTAACACCCTACCGGAGTAGAGTATTAACAAATAAATTTAGTAATGGGTTCTTGCCAAACTGGAGGAGTCAGCCCTTACTCCGATAATAAATAATAAAATGAAATATTCTACTTACTGTTATTTGAAACAGGATGCTCGTCGTTGCCTGCAAAACACTTTGATCCTGGAAGGGGATGGGGTGAGGAAGCAGTTGATTGAAAACCCTCAGAGTTCGAACAATTTAACAATAACGGTTTATTTAAAATATGTTTAATGATTTTTAACACTTCACTTAAAGTCTAACTCGATAACTACGGCCACAAATAAAATACTTATACTACAAATCAGAATATCATATAACAACCGGCGACCTCGCACTCGACAGTCATTAACTACTAAAACCCGTACTCACTAACTTACTGCCCTAGATCTTATCTTTTTATAACTTATGTCGACAATAAGTCAGCAAACAATGACGCACTTCACATTTCGGCAATTATTAATTTAATTGCCGCTTAATGACATTCCTAAATATTGAAATTTTTATACATGCTGACAAATACCTATTGCGCTACCTACATTTGGAAATCTCTGTGTGGTGACTTAGCGTTTACACTTTGAATAATACACAAGTTGATGTTATTTATATTGATTTGGCTAAAGCTTTTGATACTGTCAACCACGATATTTTGTTGTCTAAATTACGTCATCATTTCAATTTTTCCCCGGATTTAATTATTCTTATGCAGTCTGACATTGGTAATCGTCAGCAGTTTGTTAGCGTCAATAATTACAAATATAACTATTTTAAACTTTCCTCAGGTGTTCCTCAGGGTTCTAACCTAGGCCCTTTACTCTTTATTTTATTTATTAATGATATTAATAGTTACATTAATTTTTCCCACCCATTTTTGTACGCTGATGATTTGAAAATTTCTTCCTCGAAACTATTTTTTAATATTAATAAATGTAAAGTTATGACGTATTCAAGAAAAAAAAATCCGTCTAACTATGTGTATCATATGGGTGCCACAAGACTTGAAAGAGTTGTTCAATTTAAAGATTTGGGTGTAATATTTGATCCTAAATTACTGTTCACACCACTCATCAATTATATTGTACATAGATCCTACAGAAATTTGGGTTTTATAATTAGAAATTCTCAACACTTTTATAATATATTGAGATAAGAGATTAAAATTTAACTCAACTATAATTGACCACCACTATTACACAATCATAAAACAACGTCTTCAACGAATAACCAACAACTAACCGAACTCTGAACCCACATCCAGGGCCAGTATTACGCTATCTACCACCACTCCGCTCGCACGTAATAGTGACATAACGGCCGATGATTTAACTATTCTCTAACAATATCTATACTCAAATCTTTATATTATTTTTTTGTTAGGCCTGGTCTTGAATATTGTCTTATTGTGTGGAATCCGTTATGTAATAACCATAGTAATGAAATTGAACGAATTCAGAAACAATTTGTTAGATTCTGTGCTCGTACATTCTGTCCTTCGTTTAACTTCATGACTTATAGTTATTCTAAATCTTTAATGGAATTTAATGTAATGTCTCTCGATAATAGACGTAAATTTGTTTCCTGTCTTTATTTATATAAACTGGTCCACAATTCTATTGATGATATTTCGAGAGTGGCCAATTTAAATTTTTATGTTCCTCAACCATCTAGAACGTGCAAATAGAAAGTTACTTTTAATACATGTCTTATTAAAACTAACTATGAACAAAGAGCCCCTATTAGACGTCTATTTTCAACAGTTGCGAGTGTGATGTTGAACTTGACATTTTCAGTTATTCATATTACCATTTTAAACATATAATATATGATTTTCTTTCTAAATAGCTTTTGTTTCTTGTATTATTTAATATATATTCTTATTGTACTACTCGTAATGTAAATCAATATTTTGTATGGTGATTCCAACCCTCTGTAATTGGGATACTTTGTATCCTGTAGAGTGGTTGTCAATAAATAAATAAATAAATAACAAACCCAAAATCAAACGTAGCTGGTGATGGCCGTAACAAAGATCTCACTGGAGTGAGTGCCGGCTTCTCAGTGCAGATGGGCTGGTTCGAATAGATTGCAGTAGCCGCGAGATCAACGAAATTGGACGGTACGGGAAGCTACACTGCTGAAAAAGACACTGATAACGGAGGATACGCAGGAGTGTGTAGGTAACGATGCTTTATAATAACAATTAACTTGTTATCAATATTTAATAGGGAAATGTTGAATAAAATCACAGGCAAGGAAAAAGATCAAACACGGATGTTCGCGGAGCTGTACAAGAAAGGTGAAGCTGGCAAAACACGGGCGCGGGTCCCAAGCCTCCACGCCAGGACCCCTAACTCTCTACCCTGGTACTATAAGGGCCTTAACCTACCTAACTGCCCAGCCGGTTTACAATAAAAATGGCAGCAGAGGTTTCGCAGGAACATGCGCAATCACGCGCAACCGGCGCAACAATTTTCAAATAACTAGAGCAGCGTCCAAGAGGCAAAGATCCGCGCTTACAAAATAATTCAGGAAAAAATAATTATTGTATAGGAATTACTAAAAAGATACGCACGTGTTGAAAATTGCTACAATTAATAAGCGCGGAAGGTGCTGAGCACATGAGTTCACAATACAAAATGAAATCACAATACAGTTCACACTTATCTGCGTCTCCTCCACAGGTGGTCTGGGGTTGGTCTAGAGTTTCAGTTACAGAGCATCCCTTTGCGGTGCGATCAGTTGTGCTTGGTAATCGTGCGGAGTGTGCGGTGGTGGAGGCGGCAGTCGCACTACAGAAAGGTGGCCCCGGATGGCTGCAGTGAATTAAGGGCCCGATTCTTTATACAAACGCAAGAATGTATGACAATGAGATTTATTGCTACAAATGAAAGACGATAAAAAATAATTACACAGCAACGTTATCGGTAGGACGACAACAATGTGATGAGGGACTACGCTATAGCTATCGCCGACGTGCCAATAAGCGTGGACAGCGGTGCAGGGGCACTGCGGCGGACGAACCCCATAAAGGTCGGAATCGGTTTAAATGACTCCCGATGAGACCTAGCAACTGTCTGGGGTACCACTCCTGTTGCAGTGTTTTGCGGTTGCCTGGAAACCACAGCTACCGCACGGCACTACGGATAGCGAATGACAACTGTCAGGTAAGCCATAACTGTTGTCTCTTACACAGGGTACAAACAAAACGGTTCAACAGTTGTCAAGGGAATTACAGCTACCACTGATCCCAAGGGACGGATTCAGCGGATAACTAAATCAAACGAAACTCTGCAGCGAGCTAATCGTGTGTTTAAAGAAACGAACTTCTCAAGTATTTTATTTCTAGTGCTCGATAAATTTTATTGAAAACTGTTATCTACGTTTTCTGTGATATTTATTTCTTGCCTGTAAGTCTGTTTTCAGCATATGCAATATTTTGTTGTCTTGTTTATTTATATCTTTGTCTTGTATTCCAATTTTTTTTCTTATAATACTCATAAATACTCAAATTTCTCTACTTGCTCAATGTTATCGTTTCTAATCTTTAGGTTGGCTGTTTCATTGTCATTGAGTATTGTTATCACTCTTGCTTTGTTAACGTTTATCTGTACATCAAACCTCTGAAATTATGATACCATACATTCAAGTTATGCTGGGTATGTTAAACTAGAACAGCTAACTCAGCACACTTAAATAAAAATACTACAAACATTAGAACTAATTAATTACCATTACAACAATTTAAGTACTGCATGTGTTAAGCATAAATCAATGGCTGTGCCTCCAACTCAAGGAAGCTGGCACAGCCATATATTTTTTTTTCAATATGGAATTTCATATAGATTGATTACTAATTCATTACTAAACAATTACTAGTATATAACTCATGAATTATTAATATGTTATTAATTACTTCACTATTAAACTTCATTGATGTTTTTGATAATTTGAAGGAATTTTTAACTCGGACTTTCACGTGTGGTTTTATATTTTTATGTATTTAAAAAAAAAACAATAATAATAAAAAAATATCATCTAATAGCCTATTCTTAGATGTCAATAGTAAATAAATTGCTGCTGTATAAAATTAATGTAAAGCTCGTGAGGACGTTCGGTATTCAATTATGAAGCACATCTAGCAAATCAGCCACAGCAGTACTGCAGTCAGCTTAGCAACACTGCGTATGATCACAAATTCACCATGGGATGTCATGTCACCAATGACACACTACACCATAATTTGAAGATGGCAACAGTAAAAGAAGGAATTAGACACCATATACCAAAAGAGGCTGGAACACCATCTCAACACACTCGCTGTAAATCTTCTAGCCCCAAAGGGGCCGCCACCCACCAGTGGGCGCTGAAACCTTCTCGGGTGGCGGATGCAATTTGGGGGGGCATTAAGGCGATCTGGAAGTACGTGGCTACTTATAGAAGAAAATCATAATATATAGTTTAAAATTAATAATTTCAATTATTTTGTAATCAGAAAATCATTGAAAATATTAATTCTGCATTATAATTCACTTTAGTCCATCAAGTTTTAAGTTAGGCTGAACTCTAATTACTACTAAATTTCGTACAAATCCGTTCGGCCGTTTTCTAGATTAACGGTAACAAAATTTTGGGCACAGACAGGAATGGACATAATTTGTTTCAATTTTTCATTAAACGCAATAGATATAAAACAAAATAATTTAAGACATGTAAAAATAAATATTTTGTTTTATTTTTAGATTCTATATAAATAAAACAAAATTAGGGGACAGGAGGCTGAGTAATTTTTCTCTCAAAAGTGGGCGATAGACCAAACAAGTTTCGAAACCTCTGATCTATACCAAATACACCCAAATACAGTTTATTTAAACATCATTTAAAAACTTATGTAATAGAAAATTGTTTTTACAAATTATGAATTCTTTTGTAAACTTAATCAATAATTTTTTTTCTCTAATGAATTTCCATAATATCTCGGGTGGGATCAGCAACACTAAACTACTATAAATTTATGTTATTATATAGTATTTCATTTTGTGTAGCTACATTTATCAATATTCTTTATATGTAATAGGAAATATTCGTCGGATGATGGATATAAAGGTAGATAAATAATTTTTACATCTCCTCGTTGCAAACGTTTCGGTAATTTATTTTACCTTCATCAGTGCTATTAAAAAATACAAAAACACAGAACAAATAACTACATAGTAGGTAGCCACTAATAAATAAATTAAACATCAATAATATTCACCTGTGAGATATGTAGGTCAAACGTAACAAGATGATATGACATGTTTTCCAGTCGACAGTGTAAGATCAACTGTTAAACACGAAGCGAAACGGGAAAAAAGTTACTGCTAATTGATCACAAAATAAACCAAAAAACACTGAATCATAAACTGGTTATAGAAAGAGAACCAGATACTAAACAAGGAGAACAAAACGCTACTTATTTGATTGTTTCAAAAGATTAAGTACATATTGATAACATTTAGACAAATTCTCAGTATCTGTTCTAAAATTAACGCTGTTTTGGTTATTGTAAATATGAACCATCTCTAGAAAATTTCTCTTTCTATAATTAGCCTCAGTGTCTAAAATCTTTACATTTTCAAAATCAAATCTGTGTTGTAGATTGATACTATGTTTTGACAGTGCTGTCTTGTCTTCATTTAACTTTTTACAGTCGTTCATGTGATTCTTGATGCGATTCTTTAAATATTGTTTCGTTTGACCTACATATACTCCATTACAGTCTTTACAATTTATCTTATAAATAACATCTGACTTTTCTTCATCATTTACCTTATCTTTTTTTTGTATTTTTTAACAGCACTGATGAAGGTAAAATAAATTACCGAAACGTTTGCAACGAGGAGATGTAAAAATTATTTATCTACCTTTATATCCATTATCCGACGAATATTTCCTATTATCTCAAGTATTTGGATACGACCATTAGAATTTATATGTAATATTATTTTATTACTGACGCCATCCATATGCATTGTACAAGTTATGTTTGTTCAATCAGAAAAGGTGTTTTTTAAAAATTTATTTAAGTTAGCAAAAACAAGATACAACTGTTCGCTTTACAAGCTGGATACATTCTAACTATTCTATCTTAAATATTACGCTGCTAAACTCCTCATCCAAGAAACTGCTGATATATTGAAATAGGAGTATAGAATGTAGTACGATCCTGTGAGAACCGTTATATAACTCCTCCATCCTTAAGAGAAACGTTATTGAAACAAAATACTTATACTTATGTTTCAATAATTTTAGATGCAGCTTGAATAATATCACTTTCCTTTCTACAGAATTTCTTACAAACATTACTAACAATAATAATAATTATTATAATTATTATAACAACTATCAAAATACTATTAAAAATAGAGTGTGAGTTCTCTTTATTTAATTTCTCTAACAATACTGGTTTTAGAGAATGTTCTTCTAAATTTTTTATTTTAATTACAGGTTCTATCATTGGCAATAATTCATGCTTATTAATATCCATCTTTAAATTTATCATCTTTCCAAAGTTAAAACTATATTTTTCATTCTCATCATTAATTTTACAATTATTTATTAAAAAGATACCCTTCAAATTCTTATTAATTATTTCATCCTCACATTCTATTTTATAACCACTATTACAAGGAGATACAAGATACTTAATATTAGAAAAATCTATTTTCACTACATAATTATTTTTATCAAGTATAACCTGCTTACAGTGAGCAGTTGGTTTATTAAAATATATTTCAGAGAGACAATTTTCATTAATATTGTTAATTTCTTTGCACATAAATAATTTCTCTCTTATAAACGTACAATATTCCAATTTATAAATTTCTTTACTAACAATGGAATAAAAGCCAGTAAGAATATTTAAAGTTATTAAATTTCCATTAATTATGGTGGGGATTCTAGTTACTTGATGGATGTTAGTTTTTTGTTCCAATATAGGAATTTAGATCCAAATTTCTAATTTTGTACTCAAATAACAAACAGTTTTCACAATTTTATTATTTGAATAATTATCTTTAAGCGATGATTTCATTGGTTCTCTAATATTTTCATTAATATACTGAGTCACTTCTTCTCTAGATATTAGCCCAAAGTATAATGTATTTAAACTGCAGAACGAAAGAGTTTCTTAAATTTGTAATAACGATAAGTAAATTTGATTACTGAAGGCTAATAAATTTTGAAATATTTGATGTATAGTATATCTTATCTATATCATCAACTATATTACCTATCACTTTTCTAAAATTCTTCATTTCTTGTTCAATTAATTTGTTATTTATATTCATTAATTGTATTTGAGTATTAAATTGTTTAGTAAAATTTTGATTTATTTGAATTTGCTCATTTAAATTATTTGTTGTAAATTCTTGATTTCTTTTTATTATTTCAATAATTTTATCATAATTTTCTTTATCTTCTTAATCTAAATTTCCGGTAATACTTTTAATTATTGAGCCCAATCCATTTATTAAACCGCGTTTATATCTTTTAGGTACTTGAATTACATGAATTTTCATTTCAATACTATTAAGTGCGTTTTCTAATAAAGTTATATCATTTTCAAAGCATGCAGTTTTAGATAGGTTATTTATTTGATAATACAGGTCATTTTTATAATTAATTAAATGATTATAATTATTGTTAATATTATCGAATGATATATTAACATAAATATAATTATAATTATTTATTATATAAGCGTTACCTAAACTTAACATGTTTAGTCCGGAGTTTTCGGTTACGTTGCGGAAGTGCTCGCTCCATGATCTTTTGAAATTAAGATATCTGAAGTTATACGAGGTCTTTTTAATTGATCCATTTTAGTTTTTAAGTTCTTATTTGTTATTATTTGTCCAGGTTCAGGGATTACTTCTTTTAAAGTTTGTTTCTTATATTTTGGTATCTCTACTTTTCCACTGTGTCATTTATATTGTTTAATATAGACCGTGTCAGGGATATGTTCGTCAATGTTAACTTGCTCACTATACTTCTCTTTTCTGTTAATTATATTTCCTTTTACTTGTTTAAATAAAGCTTTCATTACATTAGAATGTTTTATATTATATTCATCTATTACTATTTCTTCAGGTTGAATTATTTGATTAATAATTAATGTCCTAAGAGAACTTGAAATGGTGTATTTTTTATTGTGGAATGGACACTGTTATTATATGCGATCAAACTATAAATTACCTTTTCTTTTAATGGCAGAGATTTAAAATTTTGTTCATCATTTAATATACGAATAGTTTCAATTATAGAGCTATGAAATCTTTCTATGTTTCCATTTGACTTGGGATTATTAGTGCTGGTAATGTGCAACTTTATATTTTTACACAGCAAGAATTCTAATAATAATTTATTATTAAATTCAGTTCCTTTATCTGTTATTATTTTCTCAGGTAGTCCAAAATGAGAAAAGAATTTAATTAATTTAGATATAATTGTGACAGAATTTTGATCTTTAATTTTATAAGCTTGGGCAAACTTCGAGAAACTATTAGTATAGTTAAATATTTCTGTTTTTCTAAAGATAAAATATCTAAATGATTATTTGTAACTGTTTATTCGCAATTGGAGTATAAATGTTAGGAATCTGAATTGGATTTCTTTCATATTTATTTTTTAAACATATTTCACATTTATTTATAAAATTTTGAATATCTTTGATCATATTAGGAAAATAATAGGTTAATTTTAATTTTGAATAAGTTTCGTTAATTCCTTTATGAATTGATTTCCCTTCATGATAATTTCTAATTGTCATAATTTGTTCTTCTCTATCTTCGATATCGATTAATAAATTTTTACACTGTATGAATTTATAGTGCCCAGCATTAAAGTATGTTTGTAACACAGAGTTGAAGGCTAATTTGAATTCTTCGGGAATCAAGCAATGATAATTTACATGGGGAACACAGTAAGCTTTTATAAAATCTAAAATGGTTTTATTACAATTAATATTATTTATATAAAAATATATTCGCTGTTTCGTACCGAATAAATTTTGAATTTTAACTGAATTTTAATTTGATTTCTTTACTATTTTCTGATTATGACCATAATTTACTGCTGATTCCAAATATGTAAGGCCGTTGATAGGACTTTCATCATCTGAGTGCACAGATGCGGTGTCAGTTTCAGAGCATTCCACTTGGAGAGATTGGTTATCATTATTCTTATCGTCTTCGTTATTCATTACTTCTTGGGTTTCAGGTAACAAATGAATATTTATTTTAATATTTGAATTTCTAAATACATTAATTAATAAATTCTCAATTTTTGACCAATTTTTATTGTCTACTCCAGAGCAAATTTTTGGCATTTTAATTTCATTAATATCATTTTGAATAAGATACTGCAATAATTTCTTTAAACATTTTTCAATATTTAATAAAGTTGGTTCATTGAAATAATTTTCTTTTGTTAAAAGGTGAATTATAATTTTATTATTAAAATGTTGAATAGCTATTTTATCATCAATTATTTTTATTTTATCTTTAAACTGTTTAGTTTTATATAAATCTTTTACTTGAGAGGCGAATCCTTTTTTCATACAAAAATCTTTTGATATACAGTGTACCAAAGGCAGGTTATTCTCAAAAATGTTTTCAGTTTTGTAATTTATTTCAAAAGTAGGTTTGATTCTAGAGAGAGTATCGGCGACATAATTTTGTTTTCCTTTTTTATACTCTATGTAATAATCATATTCTTTTAATTTTAATTTCCAGCGAATTAGTTTCTGGTTGGGTTCTTTTAACGAATTAAGCTAAATTAATGGTCTATGGTCAGTTACAATTTTGAATCGTCTTCCGTATAAATATGTTCTAAAATTCTTTACTGCCCATACTATTGCTAAGAGCTCCTTCTCAATGGTGGAATAATTTTGTTCATGATTGTTCAGTGTTCTTGAGGCATACGCGATCGGCAAATCTGTACCTTCAATGTTCTGAGACAACACAGCTCCGAGTGCGTAATTACTCGCGTCTGTAGTTAAAACGAATTCTTGGTTAAAATCAGGGTACTGAAGTATAGGATTATTTGTAAGTAATAATTTACATTTTTCGAAACATTGGATATAATCTTTATTTTCATAATCAATTTTACTATTCTTCTTTAAACAATTAGTAAATGGTTTTGTCAATTTTGCGAAGTCTTGAATAAATCTTCTATAATATCCGAGAAGACCCAAAAATTATTTTATTCCTTTAACGGTCTTAGGCATAGGAAAATTTTGAATAGTTTTTAATTTATCAGGATTCGGTTTTATTCCGTCAGTTGTTATGACGTGTCCCAAATATGCTACTTCTTTTCGAAGAAATTCGCATTTGTCTAGCTGGATTTTTAAGTTAGCCTCACGCAACTTATCTAAAACGTCTTTCAAATTTTGTATGTGTTCTTGTAGGGATGAACCGAGTACGATGATGTCGTCGAGGTAAACGAAACAAACCTTGTTAATTAAATCTTTTAATACGTAGTTCATAAGTCTTTGGAACGTCGCAGGCGCGTTCTTCAGACCGAATGGCATTCGCTTGTATTCAAAGTGTCCATTTTCTGTCGAGAAAGCGGTTTTTTCTATATCTTTGGGGTCCATTTCAATTTGATGGAAACCACTAGTGAGATCTAATGTAGTAAAATAATTTGAAGTGCCAAGTTTACTTAAAATTTCCGTAATATCAGGTATCGGGAATCGATCGTCAACAGTATTTTCATTTAATTTTCTAAAATCGTTTACTACGCGAATTTTCTTTATGCCAGAGGCGTCTTGTTTCTTTTCTACTACCCAAATTGGACTATTCCACGGTGAATAACTTGGTTGTATTATTCCGTTTTTTAATAATTTATCAATTTCTTCATTTACTTGATTTTTATAAATTTCAGGGAACTTATAATTTTTGTGTAGATGGGAATATCGTCTTTGTTGATATTTTATGTTTTATTTTAGAGGTAAAGGTCAGATTTTCATCTTTAGAGATAATTAAATCTGTATATCGATTTAAAGTTTTAGTTAATTTCTTTAATTCTTCCGTGTTTAAGTGTTCTTGTCTAATATTTAATTTCTTTATTTCCGTATTATAAACTAGTTTAGATTGTTCATTAAAAATATTTAAATTTGTGCTTATTATTTAATAATTTAATTTCTTCCTTACTCAAATTTATTTGAGCCTGTAATGATTTTAAAGCATTAAAACCGAGTAAAATATGGAATGATTTATGGAAATTATATAGATAACATTTAATATTTTTACCCTTATATTTTATAAAGGTATATTTTGATCCTTCAGATTCACCATTCATTGTTTGAATTTTATATTTTTCATTAAATATTTTAAATTTGTCTTTATTTTTATAGACGTAATTTTTGTTTATAAAATTTTGCGAGGATCCCGTGTCAATAAGTATAAATAATTTTTGTAACTCAATATAAGGTAATTTTGATATCATATTAATCGCTAGGGTTTCAAATCTACGTGTTGATCCAAGTGAAAATTTGCATCATAAATTAAATCTACGGTTTCATTGCAAATGTCGGTGTCGACCGTTTCCAATTGTTCTTGAAATGCTATCTGGTTTTCTGTACCAGTGGCTGCGTCATCGTTTTCTACGTTATTTAATTCTTCAGGAATGTAATTTTGTCTTCCATGGGGAGTAAAATTATTTGGTTTGGTTTTACATGTTTTAAATGTGCGGGTAGAAATTGACATGGGTGTAGGTGCAGGTTGTTGCATACGTTGTGATCGTGCTGGTTGCGAAGGAAATTTATATGATGGACCAGGCTGGTAAAATTGTTGTTGCACTGGTTTAAGTTGCGGATATTTTAGCATTGGAGATTCATGTGGTCTGGTTTGGGAGTTACTCGTATTCGATAGTGATTGATTTGTATTCGAGTTAATTTTATAAGTCGTTAGTTAACAAATTATTTATTTCATCTAAAGTGCCAGGATTTCTAGCAGCTAGTTGTGATTTAATAGGTTCTCTGCAGTTTCTAATGAAACACTGCATAGCAAATTTATGTCCGAAAGTTTTAAAATCTTGTACTGATTGAGGATGGTATTTATTTTCAATATTATTAATATAAAGAAGAAATAACTCATTATATTTCTTAAGAAACTCGAAAATGGTTTCTCTATTTTGTTGCAATTGACATAATTCAATCATTAGCGTACATTCATTTCGTTTGTCTTGGTACTGAGATATTAAAAATTCTTTTAAATCTTTCCAACTTTTAATATTAGGACAAATAGTTAAATATTCACTAGCTTTTCCAGTAATTTTCTTTTTAATAGTAATTAGTGTCAAAGATTTGGTTATTTCAGAGGGATTGCTCTGATTTATAATTTTTAAAATTTCCTCATTGGCTTTTAGGAAATGAGATAACGTTTTCTTATCACCATTATATTCTGGTATAAGATCTACTACTTTTAACACATTGGTGTCCAAATTTACAAGAGCACCAGGGGTTACATTTATATGTTCATTCGGCATATTGAATTGATCAATATTTAAATTATTTAACAAATTATTTAAATCGTCAATTTTGACTTTAAATTAAACGATATTTTTACAAAAATACAAAGATAAATATTCTTACTTACAACATAAGAATTAATAAAAGCTTCATATGGTGTATGTCGATTTTCGCTCGACGGTGACGGGTGACGGGTGCTGATTTGCGCACAGCGTTGATGCTGGTCGAGACGTTGGTCTGTTAGGCCAGGAGAATGTACGAACAGGATAACAGATGATCACCTTCGACGAGTTGTACTTCTGGAAGTCCTCGGATGATCGCCAATCTGCTTGTACCTTCTTGACTGATGAACTCGTACGTTGATTCGTCCGGAATGCAGGTGTTGCAATTGCCGTCAGAATAATTTTTTGATTGTTAAGTTAATGGTTAACATCAACGATTTTAACACTTTAACGAATTGATTATCTTTTAGAATTTCGGTGAAAATCTCTTAACAATCCTACCGACTGCGCCAGTTATGTTTGTTCAATCAGTAAAGGTGTTTCTAAAAAAATTATTTAAGTTAGCAAAAACAAGATACAACTGTTCGCTTTTCAAGCTGGATACATTCTGACTATTCTATCTTAAAATACCACGCTGCTAAACTCCTCATTCAAGAAACTGCTGATATATTGAAATAGGAGTATAGAATGTGGTACGATCCTATGAGAACCGTTATCTAACTTGTACATCTTCAGATTGTTTTATTTACTCTTTACGATTCAACAAGTCGAATAAAGATATTCTATCAGGGAATCGGAGACCTACGAAACGTGAAGTACTTCACACACAAATGTCAATATATGATCCATTAGGATTAATTTCACATTTCTTGATATATATTAAAATTTTAATGCAAGATATTTGGAAATCGCTAATTTCATGGGACGAAAAGATCAACGATAATCAATTCGAAAAGTGGTTGGAGTGGCTTAAACAATTGCCACATATAGAATCAATCAATACGAATTCCAAGCTGCTTACCTACCAAATAATAGAATAGAAGAATATGAAACCCAATTACATATTTTTGTTGATGCAAGTGAAGAAGCATTTACGGCAGTAGCACATTTATGATCTTATAAAGGATCAGAAAATCAATGTGCACTTATAGGATCAAAAACGCGTGTAGCTCCGTTAAAATTATTGTCAATACCAAGGTTGGAACTTGAAGCTGCAGTCCTGGGTGCTGGATTAACTGAAAGTGTTGCAGAGAGACATTCAATTAAATTTTCCAAGAGATTCTTTTGGACGGATTCAATCACGGTTTTTGAATTCGTGATAGTAAAATTTTTTCGGTGACTTTAGACATGGTGTTTAATAGACTAATAGGACGGTAACTAGATGGATTTTCGGGATTTTTATTTGGTTTTAGGATTGGAGCAACTAGTGCAATTTTCCAGACTTGTGGAAAATGCTGGAGCTTAATAACAGAATTTATTATATAAGTGAATTGCACTAGCGCCTTCCGGGAAAGGTTTTTAAGGGCAATATTTTGGATTTTATCAGGACCTGGCGACTTCTGGTTTGGTAATGTTTTAATAACGCTAGCCACTTCGGCAGGGGTTGTAAGGAGTTTGGCTAGCGCTGTGTTGTTAGTAGGATGTGCGGAATTTATAAAATTGTTATTATCGGTTGTAATTTAGATTTGTTTAGGAGTGGAATCAGGCGGATGTGATGAAACTGTTCGAAGGTTTCAGCTAAAGCTTCTGCCTTCGATTCATCGGTGAGAAGGGTTTGATTATTATAGGAAAGGCTGGGGATGGGTTTGTGGGGTTTTCTAAGGGCAGCAGTCATTTTCCAAAGTGAGTTGTCGTTGGGATTAAGTGCATCTAGTTTTTGTTTTTGAATAATCTAATTTCTGTTTTTATCTGGGACGTTAAAGTGTTCATTTGGATTCTGTGGGCAGGATCACGTGACCTCTGCCATAGTTTGCGTGTTGTTTCGTTGTGTAATAAGTGTGGTTATGTGTTCGGGTAATTTGTCCCTGTGTGGTGTGAGTTTTGTTATTTGTGTGTGTATGTTTATTGCGTGTGTTATTGCTTGTGTAAGTTTTGTTACTTCGTTTTCGAGTTCTTGTGTAGTGTTTATTGTTGAGTTTACTGTTATGTGTGTGTCGAGTGTTTGACGGAACTTTGTCCAGTCTGTATTTTTGTATGTGCGTGTATGGTGTGCTTGCACCACAGGACCAGCCAGTACGCTGACGTGTACGGACTGACTTGAGGTAAACGTTTCTAAAGGAAATGTTTATTTTATAAAAATACAAAGTATAAATCGCACCGGACTCGAACCACCGACCCTTTGCTTGCTGATCAGCCATTGAATTGAATTGAATTAGATACTTTATTCAACTTTTATACTGGTACATAACAATACGCAATTTCCCCGCTCATGCGTGACGACCAGTCGGCAGCCTACGCACTGTGTGCAAGACGCAATCACAATCCACATAGATTTGCGGATTCGCCTTGCATAAAAGTGCCACGGTCAGCGCGATCGGCTTCGCGCATGGCAAGGGAACAGGGGAGCGTTTTAAATTATAATTATAAGTTATTCCTGGCTTGCAATGCCTTAATAACTAAATTAAATCTAAAATGATAACATTATGGTAATGGGATATGAGTGTGCTTATGATATGTGGTAAGTGAATATGATATATATTATATATGATACTTATGGGAAAAAAAATAAATAAAAAACCCATTCAAAATATTTACATTGACTTAACCTAACTTAACCTAATGAGCAATGATGTTATGGTATTGTAACGTTCGTGGGTTTTAAACTTTTTATTTAAATAATAAAACTATTATTAATAACAAATAATTATAATAAAGAGTAAAAGTTAATTAACACTATGTATATAACACTAAAATAACAAATACAAAAACTTTACACTCACTTATCACTACTATAAATAAACACTATTATTTATATTAACTAGCCGAGCGATATTTATTTATATTCACACCGATCGGTATATTTATATTCACAAGTTCTTCCGCAGAACTTCGGAGTCAACTAAGTCATCTGACTTACTGACTCAACTCGACTAACTGAGTCCGAGTCATCTAAACGACTGACTGCTCGGGAGTCATCTAAAAGACTGACTGACTCGACTGACTGCTTGGGAGTCATCTAAAAGACTGCTCGGGAGTCCACTAAACGACTCATTGACTCAGAGTCAACTAACTGACTCACTGACTCTGAGTCAACTAACTGACTCAACTCGACTAACTGAGTCCGAGTCAATTAAACGACTGACTGCCTGACGACTGCCGGCGATTCCTTTTATATCTGGCGTTCCTTGTTTCTGGAAGGTTCTGGAATATTTCCTATTGTGGAGCAAACGACTTGTTCGAACCAGCAAGCGTTGAGTCATTCACTCGGCCGCGCGGCGTGGCGGCGCGGCTTCCCTATTGTGGAGCAAACGACTTGTTCGAACTCGCAGCGTTGCGTCATCACTCGGCCGCGCGGCGTGGCGACGCGGCGTGGCGGCGTAGGCCCGCAAGCTTCAACTTGTCGCTGCCGCGTTCGTTACAGTATTTACAATGCGGTTATGATTAATTTACATTTTGTTTTGGTTGATTATGATTGTTTTAGTATGTTGTTGCTACTGTTTACTGTTGTACTGGTGCAACTTGAAATTGAAAGGGGGCTATAATTTTGTGTTTGTGTTCGTGTTTAGGATGCGTGTCACTATCACCCTCTCAGCGACCTTGGATAGTGTGTTGAGGAGACTGATTGGGCGATAGCTTGTAGTGTGTTGTGTGTTTTTGTTGGGTTTAGGTATAGGGACTACTAGGGCTGTTTTCCAGGCTGTAGGGTAATATTGCTGTTTGATTATTGCGTTAATAATATATGTAAGCTGGACAACAGCTTTGCGGGATAAATTTTTAAGGACTATGTTGGGTATGTGGTCAGGACCTGGCGCTTTCTGGTTATGAAGGGATTTTATGATGTTCGCTAGCTCGGAGGGGGTTGGTGAGGAGTTTAGCTAACGATGTTGTGTTTGTGTGTTGTTCTGTGTTTGTGTAGTTATTTACTGTCTCTGTGATGTGTATTTGTTCAAGACAGGAATCGGGATCAATGTGATGAACATTTTCAAAGGTTTCAGCGAGTGCCTCTGCCTTTTGTTCATCGGAATACAGGATGTTATTGTTATGCAATAACGTAGGGATAGGTTTGGTAAGTTTTCTAAGGAGTTTGGTGAATTTCCACAATGAGTTATCATTGGGATTTAGTGTCATGAGTTTTTGTTGCCATGTGTTGTTTCTGTGTTTTATAATTTCGTGTTCGATTTGTGTATTGAGTGTGTTAATGCGTGTGCGTAGGTTAGGAGTGTAGTGATGTGTATCGGTAATTTGTCTTTGTGTTGTGTGAGTTTAACTGTGCGTGTGTGCTTGTTAATTGCTTTTGTTATTATTTCTGTGAACTTCTTTACTTGTGTATCAATGTCTTCTAGTGTGTTTATGTGAGAGTTTATTGTGATATTTTCATTTAGTGTGTCGAAATTGATTCCAGTCTGTGTGTTGATATGTGCGAGTGTGTTTTGTCGTGTCTGTCTGTGCTACATTTGTGTGTAGTGTGCAGGTGACCGGGCAGTGGTCTGAGCTGAGCTCGTTTAGAGTAATTGTGTTGGTAATGTGTGTAATGTTTTTGTTTAGCACTAGATCGATAGTAGAAAGAGTTCTGTTGTTAGGTGGATAATAGGTGGGGGTAGGTGGGAACATGATTATTGCATTATGATTTTTTGAGTAATAATTTAATGTGTTACCATTATCGTTTGATCTGTTGCAGTTCCAGGTTGCATGTCTCGCATTGAAGTCGCCTACTAACAGCACCTTGCCACCAGCCTGTAAAAGTGTATGTATGTCTTGTTGTGTGAAGTTGCTCTGTGGTCTGTTGTATGCGGTGATGATGTGTGTGTTATCAGAGAGTTTGATGCAGACGGATTCTAGAGATGTGCGTGGTAGGCAGTGTTGCCAACCCTATCGATTTATCGGTAGATCTACCGAAATCTACAGCCTTCTACCGATCTACCGAAACACCCTTAAAATCTACCGAAAATTGTTATTATTTCCCAAAAATTAACAAATGGTAAAATAAAAGAAAAAATAATGTTTCGGTAATAAGTTGGGACATTTTTTCACTTGACTTTTATGTTGGTATTGCAGTTTGGCCCATAAATTCATCTGCCATCTACGTCTAGTTGTAGATTAGTTAGTCTTTTTTGCATTCACTCGCTTGTGCATATAATTTAAATTTGTTCTTATAATAAATTTTCTTATTATCAGACAGATAAATGTATTAATATAAATATTTATAGCTACGAAATAAAACTTTTTCCTTAAAAAAAGCATTTCTTATTATATTAATTGCAATATTAGGATAATTTGAAAAATCTACCGAAATTCTCCAAAATCTACCGAAATTTTCGAACGAGTCTACCGAAAATTTATCCACTCGGGTTGGCAACACTGGTGGTAGGTGAATTCGTGTGTGTGGGAGTGTGTTCCGTACCAGCAGAGCGACGCCGCCCGCAGGCACATATGTCTGTATTGGTCTGTCGACCCTGTGTACTGTATAGTGTTTAATGTATAATTTGTCTGTATGTATGAGTCGTGTTTCTGTAATTGCCATGATGGCTATGTCGTGTTTGTGTAAGAAGTGTATAAGTTCACCCACCTTGGAGCGGATGCCATTTGCGTTCCAGATACAAATGTAGTAATGATTAAATGTTATATGAATGAATTGATTGAATGAATGAAAATGCGGCGAGGCTGCGTGATGATTGATCTGAATTTCTTAGTACATTATTAAAATCCTTAACAAAACTAAGTAGATTATTTAGATTTATTAAACTATTTAATTCTATGAGTTCGTTTGATAATTCTGAGAAAACATTTAAATTGTTCGTATGTAGTGGGGCCTGTGACGTAGTGGAGTGTGGCTTGGTAGACAGGGATGGCTGCAACTGCGTGGCACTGCTGGGGTGAGGCGCTTGGGCGGACCGCTGGCGCTGTGCCGGCGCGCGCCGCTGTTGCAGTGGAGGGAACGCTCCCTCGCTGTTGTCCGGAGCGCTGGTCGGCTGCGACCTACGTCACATCCTCATTAACGGAAAACCAAAATTATATAAATTAATAGTCAGAAGAATTTCAGCGTGCAGAGTCTTTTCTGTTTCGTCAAGCACAATGGAACGCATTCTCAAATGTAATGACAACTTTAGAGAACAAGAGAAATTCATCCTGTAATGAAAATGCAATATCGAGAAGTCGAGCTCAATCTTCAAACTGTCACCATATATTGATGAAAGAGGAATTTTATGCATCAAAGGAAGAATAGATGCAGCCAAAAATATATGTAACGACATGAAAAGATCAACAATTAAGAGATCAGCAGCTAAAATTGCCAAGCTGGATGTAGGAGGGAGGGTTGACGACGCCGACTCAAGTTCAAATAAAATAAAATTGTAGAGTTGATAATAAAGATAATAAAAAATAAATTGTCAAAACGTGAAGAAATAAATTAATATAAATATATAAAAAAATATAAAGATTAGACCAATTTCAAGGAAAAATAATCATTCTATGTGAAATTGTTGCACACTGATATTAGTACTATTCATATTTATAGATATTTTTAGGAGATAAAGATTCCAACTAAATAAAATAAAGGGAATAAACAAAGAGCTTACATTTATTTGGCCTTGGCAAAAATATTAAAACATTTCTCAATAAGTGTAAATAAATATTTCTTGTGTAATATTCTTAGTTTATTATTTATTTGTTGTTCTTTTGTGTTTATTAATAAGTGTTTAAAATAAATAAGTTGTTTAAATGAATATAAGTGTTAGTGAATAAATTGTTTGTGACTTTTAATTGTTGATCAATAAACTTCACCGTACCAGTCAGTTACAAATGCAACATTATTTAAATTTTTTTTAAAAGGCCTCCATGCTTCATTTATAAAAATTAAGTACTAACTGATGCACTGCCACATAATTTCTCGTAAATTAAAATTTGTAACTTAAAAATACAGAAAAGAAGTTTCAAATCAAAATTATAGCCAATATAATTACATCTGTTTGAATATAATATAACTAAATATACTCTAAATCCATTATTTTCTTGAGATAAACCCAAAAAACATGATTGGCCTTCAAATAAACTACCAATTCCGGTTAATGAATTGGTGCCTAAATCTGATCAGATCATAACTTGACCTAAAAATTCAAATGAGGACATATAAAAATGATATCGTCCAGAAGTAATCGTAAAATAGTAGGATCGTATTCTAGGTATATGCTTATCTTTTAAAAACCAACTGCTTTTTATGCATAAATGATAATATATAATTAAAATATTTAAGAAAAAGAGACAATTGTCGGAGAAGCAGTCAATTTATTAAAATTTAAACACCAACGTTTCGACTCCAATTGAATCTTCTTCAGAGTGCTAGTCACAAACATACAAAAAAAAAACACAATAAATTCAGGAAGGTACAAATCAGGTACACGACTTACATAAACATACTTTAAAATAAATAAAAATGAGTCAATTGTTAAAAACATGTCACGATAATTGTCGTCAAAAAATAAAAATAAAACAAGCAACGCCGACCACCTACAACTCTCATAGTTGCTGTGACGAAGTGCATTCGCCACAATGCATTTCTGAGCATCCCACTGCATTTCACACGCACACCATCACACCGTACCTCTCATCCACACAACATCTTGAAAAAGCAATGAACTGCCGTGCAGAGTAGACGTTTTTTTGCGAGCTCTGGCGTAGTGTGATCGTCTTAAGAAAAAGTTGAAGTGATTTTTATTATTTATTTTGCATCACAGTTATCTGTTATTTTTTATTCATAACAAAATGATTACACGTGAGGATTCCGATGCTATCAAAGAAATGATAAGTGCAGCTCTGGCTCAACTTGGCCAAAATGAAATCTTTGTGAAGCTAATTGTAGAACAAGTGAATTCAGCAGTGCAAACCGTGATGGAAGAAAAAATACCCTCTCTACAAGAAGAAATCAAAGTTTTAAAAGAAGAAAATGCTACCCTAAAGAAGTCGTGCATCAAGGTGGAGAAAAGTGCTGATGATCTTGAACAATACACGCGGCGCAATAATCTACGTATATTCGGCCTCCCAGAGACTGTTGGTGAAAATATAGATATGTGCGTACTGGATTTATTTAAAAATAAACTAAATGTGGACATTAACTTGTGTGAAATTGATCGGTGTCATAGACTTGGTAAGCCAGCCTTAAATGTTTCTAATCGACCGGTTATAGTTAAATTCGTGAGCTATCGTTCGCGCCAAAAAGTTTTTAATAGCAAGAGAAAACTAAAAGGCTCCGGTATTACTGTTAGAGAAGATCTTACAAATGCCCGTGTCACACTACTTAAAAAGGAAATCGACAAATTCACTTCTAAAAATGTATGGTCATATGATGGACGTATAATTATTAATACTAAGAATATGGGTAAATCCAACAAAATCTATGTTAAGTCTATGGATGATATTCTAAAAATTTAATTCTATTTTAATGGTGTTTATATTCTATGTCTGCTTTTTTGATTTATTAAAAATTGTTCAAATCGATATATTTAAATCACTATCACTTTTTCGAAGTTTATTACTTATAGCAGCCAGAACATGCACGAAGTTCAACGAACTCGTCTTAAATCTGATTAATCTGTCCTTGATTATTTTACGTTTGTATATTCTTGTTTCAATACTTGCTTAAAAATTATTTTTTATGTCAACATCAGCTGATCACAGCGTAAAAAGTAATGCTTTGTTTACACTGGGCCAAATAAATGTTAGGTCTATTAATTCTTGTTTTCAACAATTTAATGAATTTGTAAGTGAACACAATTTTGATATTGTAGCCGTCACAGAAACATGGATCAATGAAACTACTCCATCACGTTTATTTCATATTGAAAATTATAATTTAACTAGCTTAGAGAGAACACATAAACGAGGTGGGGGTTCTACGTTCGTTCTAGTATACAATTTAAAATATTAGATACATCGTTTGTCAGCATTAATAATGTTGAGCATTTATGGATTTTAGTTCATGTGAACAATTTAAAAATTTGTGTAGGTGTCATGTACAATCCACATTCTGACTATTACAAAGATCTTACTATATTAGATAGCTTATTCACAGAATTCGCCCTACAATCGGACTACATTATCTGTACTGGTGACGTCAATATCAATCTTCTCTCAAACGATGCTCGATCTCATTTTTTTTAATAACTTATTGTCAACTAATAATATGCATCAAATAATTAAAAATTACACTAGGCCTGCTTCTGAAACTCTTATTGACATGATTGCGGTATCCAGTAAAGATATTTGTGTAGATTCCGGCACAATTGATTGTAGCGAATTTTCTGATCATGATTGTGTATTTTGTATCTTAAATATCCCTAAAACTGTAACAGCTAAAAAAACTTACACGTTTAGAGATTTTAAAGATTTTAATAAAGAATCTTTTATAACCGATTGCGAAGCAGTAGATTGGAATCACATCCTTAATATTAATGATATAAATGGTAAAGTTGATTTTCTGAATTATAACATTAGTGCCTTATTTGATAAACACGCCCCTATTAAACGTGTAACCAATAACAAACAGTACTCGCCCTGGATTACACCTGTAATAAAAATAATGCAGAAAAAAAGAGATAAAGCACTAATTGATTACAGAAAATATAATACTGAGGCTAAATTTCAGTACTATAAACAGTTACGAAACTTAACAACTGCAGCTATCAGACGAGAAAAACAAGCTTTTATAAATTACAACGTTAACAACAATATTAAGGATTCCGGTAAACTGTGGAGCAATTTAAAACGCGTGGGTGTAAATGCAACACAACATGAAAATATTAATGATTCTTTATGTAAGCCACAGCAGTATGGACAGCATCTACTAGATAAAGTCAGTACAACCAGAGTAAATCCAGATACAATTAACTTTTACAATAATTATACATTTTCGGATAACCTAACACCAACTGATTACTTTAGTTTTAAATGTGTAGATACTGACACAGTTGAAAAAATCATTAAAAATTTAAAATCTGATGCTATAGGTGTCGATGGAATTTCACGAAATATGATATTAATTATGCTCCCTGTAATTTCAAAATACATTACACACATTATAAACACATGCTTGCTTGATAATGTAGTCCCGGAGTTGTGGAAATCTGCAATAATAAAACCGGTAGCTAAGCGCGCAAATCCATCTAGTTTTGAAGATTTGCGCCCGATTAGTGTTCTTCCTACCCTATCAAAAGTCTTGGAAAAAATATGTTATGAGCAAATTGTATCCTTTGCACTCTTAAATAATATATTTCCATCCACACAATCAGGATTCAGAGCAGGGTACAGTACTAATACATGTCTTTTAAATATTGTTGATTCATTAATTCATAATTTTGATAATTCAAAACTATCTATCCTTGTTCAAATTGACTTCTCCAAGGCTTTCGATATGGTGGATCATAAACTTATGCTTGCTAAATTACACTATTATATGTTTTCAGACAGTGCATTGCAGTGGTGTGAAAACTATTTAGCTAATAGGCAATTTTTTATAAGCATGTTGCACAACTCTGGAAATTTGAATTCAAATGCATTTCCCTTGAGCTGCGGTGTTCCGCAGGGAAGTATTTTAGGACCATTGTTCTTCTTATTATACGTATCAGATATGCCCTCTACTTTAAGTTTTTGTGAAATGCATTCTTACGCCGATGATACACAAGTTATAGCAACTGTAAGTCCTGAAAGAATAAATGAAAGCTTCTGTCGTATCAATCAAGATCTGGATAATTTAACCACGTGGGTAAGGAACAATGGGCTAAAAATAAATGCAACAAAATCTTCATTAATAGTATTTGGAGCATACAGCACTCCAGATGTAGTACTTGATGGTGTTACAATTGAACGTAGTACAGTAACAAAAAGTTTAGGAATGTACATTGACGAAAACTTAAATTTTCGTATACATTTGAAAAATAAATTAAAGGCAGCTATGATTAAATTACGTCATCTGTATCAATTTCGCAATTTACTTTCTACTCAAGTTAAATTACATTTAATTAATACTTTAATTCTACCCATCTTTGACTACTGTTCCTGTGTGTATGTTCCTAATCTAACTCAAGCTGATAAACACAGAATTACAGTTTTCCAGAACTCCTGTCTCAGGTATGTTTATGGTGTGTGTAAGTATGACCACATTTCTCAATATAGATCACTTGCAAATATCACATATTTCGATAACCGAGTAAAAATTGCATACATTATTCTCACACATAAAATTTTAACTACTGGTGTCCCATCATATTTATATAAAAAACTTAATTACAAAGACTACAGCTACGGGCTTAGAACTAAAGATTTATTAGCCGTACCTCGTTTCAAAAAATCTAAATATAAATGTTGTTTTTCATATATTGCACCTACGATGTACAATAATGTAACAGATGATTTAAAATCTCTAGCGTTAAACTTATTTAAAAAGAAACTAAAAACTGTTTTGTAATATTATCTATTTTGTTGTTGTTTTTATTTGGCATCCATGATTGCTTCATAACAAATAATTTTGCATTCGAGTTTATTATAACATTTGTAACCATATGTATGTATATCTAATGTATTGTTCACATGTTTCGCTTGAATTTGTATCTTAAACAATCTTAAAAATATTTGGCAAGTATTATATATGATTGTTATATCTCATTGTTTGGCATTCATTGTATTTCTTATGTTTATTCATATTTGTATTGGTTGGGTGGAAGAGCAGCCTTGGCTGAATCCCGCCTTTGACGTGTGTCAATAAAGTTTATATTATTATTATTATTATCTACGTCACCAAACCGTATAATTCCGTTTTAAACATCCTTAAACCTGCCCTATTCCTTAGCCCTATATAAACCCGCGATTTCGCGACTTAAAATTATTCAAATTCGTTCTTCGATGCAAGTCAGTTCGATCATCCGATTCCGCTTCTTTGATATATTCCAATTCCGATTCAACCGCTCCGTTTTGAATTTACCGTAAACAGCCGACCGATCTCCGTATCTGCCGTACAGCCGAACAGCCGCGCAGCGATCGCCGAGGTAAGAAATTAGTTTCTTATTTCGTCCCATGCGGGTTTGTGCCATGAACTTCTTCCGAGACTTCACGCTTCGTTTGCTTCGTGCCTGTCGTCCGTACTCGTGTATCTGGTGTACCTAGACCTTACTGGCGTCCCGATGCTCTATTTCGGAGTATTCCACAGAGCAAATGGGCGTTACGTTTGCGTGGGGTCCGCCAACACTCCACCGTGACACTGCCTTGCGTACATCGCGATCACCGCGTTTCCAGCGTCACGACGCCCGGCGTCGTTGTCCGACAAATCCCGTTTCCGCGATACCATACCAGCACCGCTGTACACATTGCCGTCTCGGCCGGGTCTGTATCTCAGCAACAACACCAATAAAGAATCAGACTTTATTTTTTCCAGCAATATTCTGTGTTTTATTAAACGATCAAACGAACTTACCTTAAGTGAAGTTCGATCGTAATTATATGAAGCGTCCAGTCCGAATATATAGATCACTATGTAGTCCGTCTCTGCGGCTACTTTACGGTGCACCGTATTCAAAGAAACTCTAAAAGCGCTTGCGCCATGCTATCCCCTCCCGCTAGCCACTAGGCACTCCGCTGTCGCTAGTCGGCCGAGAGATCATTCTTTAAAGGATAAAACATTAATTGTCCGCAACCTGAGAAGGGCTCTAGAACCTAGAAGGGCGGGTGGGAATGGATATATTCGGACTGGACGCTTCATATAATTACGATCGAACTTCACTTAAGGTAAGTTCGTTTGATCGTTTAATTATATTCGCGTCCAGTCCGAATATATAGATCACTATGTAGTTGTTTAAAGCATTGTGTTGCGGATAAATTAATGTGGAGACAATAAGAGAAGGTGAAACCAATGATAATTTAGACTAAATTGAAACATCCAATTTAGTTATCAAGGTAGAAAATAAATAAAAATTTATGTGATTAAGCAACTAAGTTAATTAATTAACTAAATGATGGCCCAAACCTCTTTGGCAAAAAACGGTCTTGTCGAAAAGAGGTCGATTGTAGAAATTAGCGAAGGTGTCAGTGTGATCTGACTAACTCGCTGACCTACAGATTGTCTCCAGTAGAGCTTCTTATCTTAGCGCGGCGGATGTCGGTGAATGCCGAGTGGAATGAGGTTTACACGTGGAGGTGTCGATTCCTGCTAAGTAGAGCGTCTGCTTAACCCATCTACTTTTTTGACTGTGAGGAATGTTATATCTTGGACTTGTTTTTTGAAGGATTCAGTCACTTCAATATACTTTTTCAGGGTTGTTACGATACAGAGAGTCGATTTTTTCCTTAAAGATAAGTCTACGTAACGTAGATTACTCCCTGTTCTCCGCAATTTTCATAGGGTCTGAAATATTAATTTGAGAAGTCCAGAGTGGGACAATCAAAATTCCTTCAGCTTTTCCCGGGGTTATGTTTTAAAGGGTTATAGTGTTAAATAAAAAGCGAGGAATGCCCTATATAAATAAGTCCATTCTGGATTGAACGCGATAACAGCTTAACACCCTGAGCCTCTGTACCAGGAAATATATCCTTCACCTTTAAGGTTGATGTGGGACGCGAACAAATCTACAACGTGTGAACCAAAAACGCTTTTTATCGTTATGTAATACATAAAATATATTTTGCTCATAATTTTTATAAGAAATTAATATTTAAAAGTTCATAATTTAACCTAAAACCGACCACTGTGCTTAGATTGTCGAGTTTATACGAATAGTATATGACGTCAAGTTCCTAGCTGTCATGTAAGACATTAAACTCTATAAGTATTTGACGGTATATTTGCGTTAAAATATGCTCTGCTTTAACATTTTATTATAAATATATAAAGGCAGAGACTGGCCTTATCAAGGTACAAAGCAATGATTTGCCAAATATCGATGCCTTAATGTCTATGTAATTGATTAAACATACATTTTATACTGGGGAAGAAATTCTTGGTGTTAAAGCATAATAAGTATAATAATTATATTAACACGTTATCTGCATTATTGGTCTCTGAAGACCGGTGCAATACTATCTTTTTAAAGAAGCAATATTAATCTTTAATGCTAAATACCTAGAAAAATATATTAAATCATAACAGTCCCTAAAGAACTATGGCGCACTGTATATAAAAAAAAAAAACATAACTTGCTGTATCGGTCATCCCAGATACTATTTGCTCATTGTTTGCAATATATGTTAATGTAGTAGTAAACTTCGAGACTTATGATGGTAAACTATGGGTTCCAGTGCAATAATATTCTTCTATGACTTAACATAATGAAGAAGATCAAAGTTTTCTTCCACAATAGTTTTTAGTGAAGCTCTTTTAATAATTTTAGTTGTTCTTTTAGTTTAACAATATCATTTTTGTTATCTACTACAGTTTTCTTTACTAATAAAGAAACTATAAAGCATCATTCAGTGTTTTAGTCATGTCTAAAATTACTATCACCCTGGTGCGGCTTGGGTTATCGGAGACTGATACACTTCTAATAGTAATATGGAAGAAGAGGAAGAATAGAAATACTTCACATACATGACCTTCTGATTGCTGTGAGATATCGTTTTTATTTCGTGTCATTGCTTTTAACAACAATATTCTACTTTTAAATTATTTTATTTATCAATTTTGATATATTGTCACTTTCGCATTCAAATAAACCTTCAAATACACATGAAAACACACGAAAACAGTATGCTATACAAGCACAAGTTCTTTGTGAACAAGGAAAATGACGTTACGACAGACAACGACACACTCTACGATCGTTTTTGTGCGTTATTCGAAACTAGTTTTTAAAATATTAATTTTTATCCCTTTAGGATAAACAAATTTGTCTGTAGATACAGGGAGAATAAAGTTCACTTTAAAATTATATTTGAAAATTATTCGTGTCCCCTATTGTCCTTGAGATTTACGTAAGACGTAACGATACAAATAATTCTACCTCGCACCAAATTACATAACTCTGGGAGTTGAATGCTGCCCATAACGTTATGTTATCACCTGTTAAAAGAGTATCGCAATTTGAAAAATTAAAAATTGCTAGCCAAACATATTAAGTCATAGCAGATAGCATGTAATTCTAGAAAATTGATGTGAGCATCTAGATCCGTGTCTGATAAGGAGACATCGGTAAAGATCTTAACTTCCTAAACATCATTTTTAATGTTATGTAATAAATAAAAATATATCATCGCGCCATTTTCCTTTACAGTGTGGCACTCTGCTAAACGCAAATCTCGGTATTGAAATAAATTTGCGCGCAAAGTGTGGTTACCAGCCGTCAAATCACGGTCTCCTAGGATACTAGTTTTGGTGAAAATCAAAAAGAAATATTTTAGACTTACTCGGAGTTAAACGGCTCTTTACTGTTCACCGTGGAACCTAAGGAATCCTTAAGGTTAGTAAGCTCTTAGTATTTATTAAACGGTTTTCGACAGAATCGTCTGAGTAACTGTCGCACAGTGCATCTAATTGACGTAAATGCGAAACTATCGGTTTCGTTAATTTGGTGAAGCACAAAAGGGGGGCCGAAGCTTCCCTAGAATCTGACATTGACTCCTAGGGTCAATAGATTCTTTATGGCCAAATCGATGAGGGTGGCCTCGTTGCCAGAAAAAAAAAACAGGTTTAGGTGGAGCTAATGTAAAAGGAGGTTCAATATAAAATTGAATTTTGTATCCTTCGATCCGGAACAAAACTGTATTGATATAAGCCACTGTTTTCGAGTTGTTTTTAAAAGGTCGTAACGCCCTGCGAAAACTGCTTAATACTCACAGTTTCTCCTTAGAATGAATGGTTAATTGTGAGGCTCGTCCTATGTATGGGCTTATCTCTCTCTATTACTGTTCCGGGCGTCGCATATTTAAATGTGCATTATTTGCCACATGCTGCTGTTTATTGCTCCGCCCCCTCCCCCTCTCCTCTTTTTCTAAATGCCGAAGGAAACAAATGGTTAAGGCTCTGAAAAGGATGACTCGGTTGATCTGAAATCTTTTCCGACTCTTTCTAGAGCTTCAAGACCAGGTGGTGTATTTTCCACTAAACTCTTTGATTGTTTGTTCCTTAGAGGAAAGAGGAGTTTTTGTCGATTGAGTGACATTTATATGAGAGAGCTTGAATAATGATCGTCCTGAGTCTGAGGCCATGTCATCGTTTGCGCCATACCATTCAGGATACGATCCTCCGACTCTCTAGCAACTGGCGCGGCCGATGCTGACTTGACTAAATCGACTGTGTAGTCAAGTCTTGAGAAAATTTGTCTTGTTTTGACCCTGTCATTGTAGACGCTGCACCACACTGGATGCGGCCGTCCAACTCACCAGCAACTGCCACAGTACACGGCACGCGGTTAGTGCTGACTAGACCTCCTCTCCTGCAAAAATAATTTGCGGAGAACTGTCTTGATCTGAGCTCGTGATCATCTTAGACGCTGCATCGCTCGGGATGCGGTCATCCGGCTCACCAGCAACTGCCACGGCGCACGGCGCGCGGCCAGTGCTGAATTGATTTCCTGGACTACAAAGTGACACCGCTGCTGTGCTCGAACTGTGGCTTTCCCTATTGCTCCGAATTGTAGTAAGAGGCCGTTTGACTCGGAGAGCACCTTCATGTGAGGTGAGGAGAGCAGTAACGGAACTAGATTTATCTCTGCGAGAACTCGCCTCGCACGGAGAGCGACCTTCTCGTTAACGAGATCGAGAGATATAGCGGAACTCTTCTTATCTCTGCGAGAACTCGCCTCGCACGGAGAGCAACCTTCTCGGTAACGAGGTCGAGAGATATAGCGGAACTCTTCTTATATCTGCGAGAACTAGCCTCGCACGGAGAGTGACCCTCTCGGTAACGAGATCGAGAGATATAGCGGAACTCTACTTATCTTTGTGAGTAGTTTCCTTCCTCAACTGAAGCAACTTTCTCCGAAGATCCCTATTTGCTTCACTTAAAATTGTGTTATTATGTTATATGTAATTAGATTATTAGCTATAATAAATACATAATATTATTAGAGACCGTCTGGAACGGCTTTGTTTATTACCCTTGGACCTTCCAACGTTGTCCAATCCGCCGTGCGCTAAGCTAAGTGTACTGTGTACACCGTAACGTGCACAGAAAACGAATGATCTCTCGGCCGACTAGCGACAGCGGAGTGCCTAGTGGCTAGCGGGAGGGGATAGCATGGCGCAAGCGATTTTAGAGTTTCTTTGAATACGGTGCACCGTAAAGTAGCCGCAGAGACGGACTACATAGTGATCTATATATTCGGACTGGACGCGAATATAATATTTTTCTACCCTACAACCTCCGACACAGCTGTCCGACCGATTGGCGCCCAAGCAACCCGCGCCGCAGTGTTTTGCTGCTGAGCCCGCCATAGCTCGTCACATTGTTCAAACACTAACAAGAAGCATCAGGTAAACTAAATAAATAATTGATAAACGTTAAAAAAATAAATATAACAAATAGCCAATCACAGCAAACACAGCTCATAGTTACAATAAAAATATACAAAGAAAAAACAACCACAATAATAAAATCAGCAATGTAATAAAGATGCGTAGTGCTTAATTAAAACGCCACTGTAGATGGAACTAAGATTTTTTTTAGGATGTGTTGTCAAAGTCGAGTTCGTGAGCCTCAGATTGAGCATGGTGAGCCACAGCACATTTACCGGCATTGTTGGATTTGACTGCATTATGTTGAGGTTCTTTAATTTTTGTGTTGAGATACCTTTTTGTTTGACCTATGTAAATCTTATTACAATCTTTACACGGTATTTCATATATGACTTCCAGGGCCGTATTTACGCATGTGCATCCGGTGCACGAGCACAGGGTCCTCCACAATTTAGGGGCCTCCACAAATTTCCGGAAGCAAAAAGATTCCAACTAAAATTTTAAATTTATTATTAAGAAAATAAATGTAGGTACCAATATTGGAGCAGAATATAATTTTATTTTGATTTTACCTCTAATATAATTAGTATTGATATATCAAATTCTCATTCTACTGAAACGAATGTTGAATGCGTTCTTTGCGAGGCATAGGTTTACGTTAGCGCAACGAAGGTTTGTCGCCAACGCCAAACTAAAGTTGAACCGATACAAACAGACGATAAACACGATAGGATAAAATATAGGAGTCAAAATTCGTAAAGCGGATTTCCCAAATATAAAGTTGCACTTTTATTTACGATAAGAAAGTTTCTACAATGCTAGCTCGATGCGCAAAACAAATTGCGAAAAAAAAAATAGCATTTTTCGCTAACTAGAATTAAATTTTCAGGCCTTTTTATTCTCACTTATTAATGGGGGGGGGGGGGGGGTTAGATGCCTCTACTTCTTCCACTGCACCGGGCCCCCACATTTGTAAATCCGGCCCTGATGACTTCAGATCTTTGATCTTTGTAGCTTGTTAATCGGGTATTTAGTCTTGCTAAACAGTTGTCCAACATTTTTATGTTGATAGAATGTAACATTAATTCAAGTTACGAGAAATAGTATGTTTTATTTTATGAGACAGATTTTCAATAAACGGAATAGTATAGTATGGAGAATCTTGTTTATTTTGATTAGAGTTTGCTGGACTTCAAAATATTTAAGGTTTATAAAATGCTAAGAAGCATAGGTTGTTCAGTGGTAGAATGCTCGCCTGCCACGCCCCGGGTTCGATTCCCGGCCGATGCAACATTCATTTTATAAAATTACGACTGTTAAATATCAGTTGTTTCCTCAGTTGTTTCAGTTCAAATCGGTCACGTGTGCAGGTAGGTTGGCGCCGTGGCTTAGTTTGTTAAAGCGCCTGTCTAGTAAACAGGAGATCGGGGGTTCGAATCTCCCCGGGGCCTGGGCTAACTCTCGATTTTTACATGTGTATGCTGGTGACGTCACACTTTACCTACGTTCCGAGCGATTAAATTACATCTTACAATTAGCAACCGGTAGAAGTATCTTTGAACTATAGATTTTAAAATATGAACTATAAGATCTCAATCTCACACAGTAGCGAAACTAGCTGTTTTGATCTTTATGTTACATCGACCGATGAACGTTATCCTTAATCCGAGCGGCCATATTGACAATAAACTATACGGCGGTAAATTTGAAAAGCTGTCAATCGCAAATAAGATAAAATCTAAAAATATCATTTTACCTGCACTATAAAAGTTCCTACAATTTATCATGATTCAAATAAGTTAAACTTAACATGAAAGAAATAGTGTGGCTTGATATTTGACAGATACAACTGACACTGAGATTTTGCATACTATACCCCGTTTTCTATGGTTATTAAGATGTCAACCTATGAGCAGATATTGTGGCCATCTTTTCGGAAGCGCAAAATTGAAATATTGGGATCATGAAATATGTGAACTCTTTATACTATAATATTATCATACAATACCATTTTTGGAGTCACTGGTTACCATAGTTGCTGTTTATTACAACTTGCCAATTTATTTTTATTTTGGCAACCTCAAAAAATTCTGGTTGCATTATACCGCTAGTTTATAATTTTAATAATAGTTATTATTAATCGATATACGAGTATTTGTTATTGTCAAAATTTGTTTGAAAAATTTTAAAGTGACATTTTTCAAAAACAACTATTTCATTGCTATTGTTACTAGATCCAATTATGAAAATACATGAACGACTCGTTAACTTACGGAGTAGTAAAAATGAAAAAAAAAACTGCCATTTAGAAGAAAAAGTCAGTGTAACATCCTGCATTAAGTGGAAATGACATCTCTCGAAATAATGTTGAATCAACCATTGCAACAATTTGATTAAATAATTATAAATATAGTAATATTGGTTATATGAGAATGAGATATATAATTTATGTCATATATCCAAATCACGTTATTTTCCCATTTGGTAAAAGAAAGGATAGGTATGGTGCTGTTTGACATTTTTGACCGAAATGAAGAGCATGTTATTTCTGTAGCTCTAATTGTAGCGATTGCAGACTTTTCAATCAATACTTATAAGTGAACGACGTAATTTTGTAGGCATGAACGTTACTGTTGATTCCCGTAACTCAAAGCGCAACTGCCAATTTTAATTTCAAATCGTAGTTGGTAATTTAGTAGATGTAAACGCAGCTTAAAAAACAGTTCGCCCAACGTGGGGCTCGAACCCACGACCTTGAGATTAAGAGTCTCATTTTTTTTAATGATTTTTATTTTATTTATTTTGATACAACACAATTTATTTTGATACACACAAAATATAAACGAATTTACAATAATTAAATAATGGAATGGTTGTGAATGAAATGAGATGAGATGATTGACTTAATATTAAGGGAAAACTTTACAAAAAACCCTTTTGACACAATTACCTAAACTAACTTAAAACTAGATGAGTGACGATGGAGATAATATACAATGCGGCTATGATTGAGATATTACAAATTGTGATTTAAATGTTTGAGTTAGTATGTTGATGCTACTGCACTGGAAAGGGTTGAAGGGAAAATATAGGTAGGGTTTGATAGGGTAATCTGTGTTTGAGAGGAAAGGGTGCATTGTACTCTCTGATGTCTGTAATTGTACTTGTTAGTGGATTGCTGTATATTTGTGATGAATAGAATTTTTGTGATATGTTTTTAATTTGTTCGTTTAATAATGGTAAGTTTGTGTTTTCGTGTAATTCTACGATTCTAGAATAACTATCTGCGTTATTAATTAAATCAATAAAATATAATTCTTCGGAATGCAGTCACATATATATATATATATATATATATATATATATATATATATATATATATATATATATATATATATATATATATATTAAAAATACCAAAAATCCGACGTTTTGGTCATAACTATGACCTTCCTCAGGGAACTACAAAATATATCCATTAGCAACTAGAGCAAAAAGTACCATATGTGTGCTTACATTTAGTGTTGACCTTAATATGTAACAAGGGTACGTTGTCGCCTCCAAAGTAGATACTGAAGAAACGTTGTCACCTCATATATGACGCTGTCACCTCCGACTTCGGAGGCGACAACGTTTTTCCATATTCTCGTCGGTTTTGGCCTTAGTATACCCTCTAAAGCCCTAAAATAAAAAATAGGTCGGAGGCGACAACGTAGCTTCCATACTTACAACAAAATTTTTTAGTTCCGGTATATACCGCTGGCGCTAGTGTTGCGCAAAATATATAAGGAGGGCACGTTGTCGCCTCCGATTATATAAATCTCATTTTTGTATTACATATGCTACTTTGCCGCCTCCGCTAAATGGCAATGCCGTAGAAGAGGTGATAAGGGTGTTTTCATATGATTTCATTTCATATTTGCAGCTCGCGAAAAAAAATTCGTGCAGTGATAGTGTAATCTGATTATGATGTCATCAAGGACTAAGTTGCTAAGTATTACCAAAAAGCCTTTCAGTATTACGCCAACAAATTGGACATGTGTATATAAATACTATACTATTTAAAATATTTCATAATAACGTCATACGGTGTCTGAATGTTTTCATAATTCCCATTCGTTTTTAAATTAAAAGGCATTTAAATATTTATTAATTGATAATTTGTAAGGCTTTAATTTAAAACTGGTCGCTCGGTCCGTGCGCACCATAATTTGGGAACGCTTTAGGCAATCATGATAAAATTTTGTACGCAGCTTCTGAAAAAATTCGTAGATCTAGGTTTGTGAATGGGCCAAATTGGCCCTTTGTCATTACTTAGTCATTTATAAACCGATCGAAACCTTTTTTTAAAACGTACTTATTGTGACTTATTTCATGTAAAAACATGCTCGAATACCAAATTTGGCAACTATATTATAATTACAAAAAGTTTTTTGGTTGTTTTTAAAATTAAAAAATTTGATGGGGCCAGCACATAACCTCCCACCCAATACTACTCTTAAACGATATACAAAATACTACTTGATGATACTGAAATATACCTTCTTATTTATTTATTTTCTATTTATATTTGAGAAATTTAATTTTATTTTGTACTTTTATTTTATTTTTTGACAAAGAAAACAGCTTCACAATCAAAATGACATGTCACATTTCCTAAAAAAATTTAAAATTTTTAAATGTTTCCATGGTGTACGAGTACAAGAAATTCAAGATTTGTGAAATGTAATTGCTTTATATTTTATTATTTCTAAATCTAATAAAAATTAATAAAATTAGTGTAATCAAAAAACATGCAAAATTAAATATTCTTCAACTTTCAAAATAACATAAATTGTCGAAAAAGGAAATTTAACCGTGTTTTTCACGAAAAACTGTTAAGGGCTTCAAGTAAACTGCTACTTCTGGTTTACCAATTTTATCCAAAATCTAATCAGCTCTTCATTTAAATATAAGAATAATAATAATTAGCAATAATTCACAAAATTGTTCACAAACACACACACACACACACACACACACACACACACACACCTAAACACACACACACACACACACACACACACACACACACACACAGTAAAACCCTAAAACGTGCTTATTCATTGAAAACTCACTATCCAATTTTTTGACCCAAAAACAATACCTCCCAGTTAATTATAAACCGATTGTGACCAACTTCGCAGCATGTTTATTCAATGTGAAACCATGACCGTATAACAATTTCAATACCAATATTTTCATTAGAAAGTGTTCTTTCAGCATTTTTCAAAAAGCTGCAATTTCTTGAAAACCCCTTTCTTAGACTATTGCCACAAACTTTTATGGGCAGATTCTAATATAATTATGGATTACTATTCAAATGATATATTAAAGGAGACGAAAGAAAAAATTTCAGAAGTACGAAAACATGACACAAATTATTTCGGTAAGGTAATTGAAAACATTAATATTGACATAAAACAAAAGTATGAAGAAGAAAAAAAAGCGATGATGATCCAAGTAACTTAGTTAAGGTAACTGATATATAATATACATCTATTTAAAAAAAATTACGCAATTTTCAGAAATGGGTCGAATTTAGTGACTTCACACTTTTTCAAATTCCAAAGATCCCAATGATAATGACGAGTCAAACTCAGATAAAAAGAATATGAGGAGCTTTTGCCTTTGTAAGATCATGTTATTCAAACACCTAAGATATGTAATATAAGTGAAGCATCTAATTCATTCTCCATAGAAGTCCGTAATGCTAAAATTGGATCAAATCCTTCTAAGCGGTCAAAAGAAATTAATGTTCGTTAATCATGTAATTTGTTCAAAAATTTGGTACACTGCCAGCTATATAAAGGAGCTATGCTTATAATTTAAGTAATTTACTTAGCTAGGTTTATTTTACATACATACTTACTTACTACTTTTGCTACAAAAACACTGATACTGTCAGCGACACTCACATGGGGAGGGATCGCATAAATAATTTGATATTCTATGAATTTAAATTTGTTTAGTTACGTATTACAAATTTTAGTAGCTACTTTTTTATGGCCAGCAGTATGCATAACAGAATTAAGTGTGAATTAAAATGCAGAAAATTCAGGCCCTTCCATTACTAATATACAGCCTTTTTAGTCTAATCAACTTCCAATTGCAAAAAGCAGTATGGACTTTTTTTACGAACAATAGTTTTATTTCATGATTATTTACGGGCATATCATTGTTAGTCCAGTCAATATAGACGAAAAAGACATTTCCTTGCAAAAGGTCGGTGAAAGTTTATACTTGGCAATTTTGTTTATTTTGGGGCCCTAATGAAATCCTGAAATTTGTAAACCCAAAAGGTTGCCGCTGGCGCCGCCATCTTGGATAATGTCGGCCAAAATTGGTTTTTTCAAAAATATTTCGTTTCCGCTGCATTTTACTGTAAAAATTGTTATATACAAAGTTGTAGAGAATGAAATTCCCTATAACTTCTGAATAAAGCAATTTTTTCTCAGGTCAACGGTCTACAAGTAATGGCAGAAGAATAGTCCAAGAAATCTACGATTTTACACAAAGAAACTGCAATAAAAGTTTTTTTTTACGGAATCCTGTTCAGAAAAATGCGCTTAGCACTTAGCAAAAGTTTCCGGAAATCGGACCATGGGAACCTCCCGCAAATTGCAAAAAATGGCGGGTTTTTCACCATTTACTCGATAACAAGTATACAAAATTAAAGCTCAATATTTTTTACACAAAAAAAGATTCTTACACTTTTTACCTAGGACGAACTGTTAAAGAGATAAGTTAAAAAATATTTAACCAAAATAACAATGTATGAAAGAAATTTAAATTACTCAAAAATATACAATATTACGAATTTAATACCTGGTCTAACAGGTTTCACTATTTATAACAGATTTCATTCATCGTGGCATCAAAAGAAGTAAATTATGTATGTGTTTTTATATTAAAAATCCAGAATGCATATAAAGAGGTGTCTATGTGACCTCCGATAATGTGGCAACATTGTTGGAGGCAACAACGACTACAAGGTGTACGCATATATACGGTTTTCGGAGGTTACAGCGTACTTTCTGTGCTCCCCATATATGACCCCATAAAAACTTTAAAATCTTTACCCCTCTCAAGGAATTCGGATTGATTATCATTTCAACACCCCATATATACATTTTTTGTCGATGTAGCTCAATGGGAAGACCCGGAGGCCAGGTCGCCTTTTCCATACACCGGAGGCGACAAGATACCGTGCATCAATATATATATATATATATATATATATATATATATATATATATATATATATATATATATATATATATATATATATATTTATATTAAAAATACCAAAAATTCGACGTTTCGGTCATAACTATGACCTTCCTCAGGGAACTACAAAATATATCCATTAGCAACTAGAGCAGAAAGTACCATATGTGTGCTTACATTTAGTGTTGACCTTAATATGTAACATGAAATTTAAAATTGTACAATTTCGTCAAAAATTAAAAATACACAAATTACACAACACATTAAAAAAATAAATAAATAAAGTTAAAAATATAAATATTCCACAGCAATAATTTAAACGTAACATATACTTAAAACAAACTACTAAAACTGACTTGTTAGGCGGGAAATTGCCTTAAAATAAGTAACATTAATAAAACTTAAACCAATCAAAACACATAAAACAATTAAACCTTATAAACTATATATCACTAGACACTACACCTTTCAATATAATTTTTTATTTTATTATATTTTAAAATGTTATGATAAATAACACTTAAATTGTCAATATCTGTTTGTGCGTTTATATTTTTTTGATCTGATTTTATGTGAAGCATTTCTAAAGTTAGTCTTTTATGTAGTGTTGGTTCCATACCTAGAATTTCTGTTTTTTCAAAATTAAATTCATGCCGTTTGGTTTTGACATGATCCACTAACGCACATTTTATAGTTTTATTTGTGTTGTTTGAATTTCTTCTATGTTCGTCTTTTCTAGTTTTTAGGTATCTTTTAGTCTGTCCTGTATAACATTTATTACAGTCTTTGCTGGGTTTTTTTATAAATTACATTTGATTTTAAATTTTTATTTGTTTTATCTTTGAGGTTGCTGAAAAGTGAATCTATTGTTTTTTGTTGTTTAAATGCGACTTCTAAATCTAATTTTTGTTTTAGTAACTTTTTTAATTTTGGTGCTAATTTATGAATGTACGGTAATGACATGTATCTCACTTCATTGTTTATTTGTCTGACATTAGTAACCTCTGTGTTATTTATGATTTTATTTATTGTTTTTTCTGGGTAACTGTTTTGTTTTAAAATCGTTTTTAATTTTATTTTTATTTCACTGTGGTATTTATTACTGGACAGTTTGAGCGCTCTTGTTTTTAAGTTTTTTGCGATGTTGATTTTTTGATGTAATTGATGGTGTGAGTTGTAATTTAGATATCTTGTAGAAGAGGACGGCTTTTTATACCATTTTGTGTCAACAGTGCCATTATCATTATGTATCAACAATAAATCTAAGAAGGGCAATTGCTTGTTGTTTTCCATTTCGACAGTGAACTGTATGTCTTTATGTATACTGTTGAACATATTGGTAATCAACTCAACTTGGTCAGCTGGAACTATTGTAACAATATCATCAACGTATTTTTTTATGAATTTGATTTTGAAAGGTATCATTTTTAGAACAGATTCAACGATATGGTCCATGACTAGATTGGCAACTAATGGAGAGAGCGGTGACCCCATAATAGTACCTGATACTTGTTTATAAAATTCATCATCATATGAGAAATAGCTGCTATTGTACCAGAATATAATCAGGTTCGTGAAATCTTCTTTTCGAATATCCGTTTTTTTATTTATTATTTCCCAGTTCTTGTTGATGAATGATGAGATCCAACGGAACTTTAGTGAACAAGGACACGACATCCAAGGATATGAAGACCCAACCATCGGGTATCTGTATATGAGGAATCATGGTCATGAGATCGTAGGAATTCTTCACATAAAAGTCGTCATTTTCCATATGGTTCAAAATTGTGCTTAAAAATTCAGCTAGTTTATAAGTAGGGCCATTAATTCCTGCGACAATAGGTCTCATCGGGTATCCTTGTTTGTGAATTTTAATTAAACCGTATATTTTTGGTGGTACTGCATTATCAATGATTAATTGTTTTTTTGTAGCTTCATTTATATAGTTGTCATACATTTTTTTTATTAGAGAATTGTTTTTATTTTGTACTTTTTTAGTGATGTCATTGTTTAAAGGTTCGTAAGTGCTAGTATCATTAAGTAATAGTTTAATTTTTTCTTTGTTTTTATTTTTTTTTATTAAGGATAACTCTTTGCCAAATGGCTTAGAGTCTATTTACATTTATTTACATATATCATTAATCATTATGTCAAGTTTAGGTAGCTGTTTTTCATGTCTTCCGCTTCTTTCCTCTTTTTTTGTATCTTTTGAAACCAGTTTTTCCCCGTTCCCCCTTCATCTAGTAATGTTTTCTCTGTTCTTTCTTCTCTTCCTAGCTCTCTGCAGAATAGTCTCATATGTTCCAGCGTTTCCTCCTCTCTTCCACATAGCCTGCACATACGATCTTCTATATTAAGCCAGTATTTATTAGCATTTTCCTCGTTTCCACAACGGAATCTTGCTATTATTTGTATGTTGTTTTTCTCTTGTAAAATATATCGTGGTATTCCTATTACTTTTATTTCCTTAAACCTTGTGTTATATGACGATTCTTCAATTTTATTTTCTTGAAGTTGCATTTGGTTTTCCCAGTCTCTTTGTTGTACCGATTCCCATACACTCTCTTCATTTTGTCGTCTTCTTTCTATTTCATTTGTAGAGCATCCGTTCCTTTCATAGTATTTTTTTCTTGATTTTCCCCAGTTTGTTAGTTTGTTTTTGTCTTCTTCCCCTCTTTTGATATTTTTCCAGCACTCTTGTAGAATTGGGATTTCTATTTTTCGTACCCTTTCTTCGAATTTGACCGCCCTTTTTCCAGTCTCTATCCTCAGTTTTGCTATTTTCATTTCATCCATTACTATGTAGCTCGGCGTACACCTGTCTAGACCTAGAATCCATTTCGCATACCTCAGTTGTACATCTTCTAAAATTTGTTTTTCCTCCCATCCATACACCTCGGCTCCATACATCAATATGCTTTTCACGATATACTCGAACATCATCCATCGCACCCTCATATTGTTTTTGAATTTTCTTTCTCCTAACCCCCAAATTTGTTTCATTGCAACAATTGCTTTCCGTGTTTGATGTTCCAGATGTTTAGTCGGTTGATTATTTCTCTGAAACGTATAACCCAAGTATGTGAATTCTTTTACTTCATCAATAATTTCTTCATTCCATTTCCAAACTTCTTTCGTTTCCCTGCCTCCTCCTTTTTTAAACTTCATAATTTTAGATTTTTGTACATTAAGTGTTAGTTCCTTTTTCTTTAAATATAGTTGAAATCTTTTCATCATCGTCTTCATACTAGGTGGATCTTTTGCTACTATCACAATGTCATCCGCGTAGGCTAAAGACCAAATTTTCTTTCTTCCCATTACTATCCCGCCAGTCTGTTCTTTACTGAGGAAGTCTTCCAAATCTGCCAAGTAAAGTGAAAACAGTGTAGGGCTTAAAGGGCATCCTTGTCTTACTCCTTTTTCTGTCCAAATTTCATCTGTGTGTTTGTTGTTCACCTTTATCACCGAAATTGTTTCCTTATATATATTTTCTAAATTTGCGATCAAATGCCCATCTATTTCCATTTTCTTTAGACTAGTGAAGAGAATATCTCTGTTGACATTGTCAAATGCAGCTTTCAAATCAACAAAAAATGCATAAAGTTTTCCTCTACCATTGCAGATTTCATTTTCTACAATTTGATTCAATATGTAGATATTATCTGTTGTTCGTCTTCCTTTTCTGAATCCTCCTTGGTTTTCTGGAATCAGACTTTTGGATATTATTACCTCTTCAAGTTTTTCTTGTAGAATCATGGCGTAGATTTTGAACGACGTATCTAGTAACGTTATTCCCCTGTAATTTTCTACTTTGTGAGTGTCACCTTTTTTGTGAATTGGGTTTATTATACCTTTTCTCCATCTATCGGGTATTTCTGCTGAGTGCCATACCTTATTTATGATAGTTGTTAACTTCTCAATTATTTTGTCGTTCGCGTACATCCATGCTTCATTTGTCACTTCATCTTCTCCTGCCGCTTTTCCTTTTTTTAGTTTCTTAATTTGTGCTTTGACAACTTGTACTGATATTGTGTCTGTGGTTCCTTTTGGTTGTTGATACTTTTCTACTGGACTTTGCCTTTTGGTCAGTTTGCCATCCAGAAGTTGGCAGAAATAATTTTTCCAGTCTTTTTCTGGTATTAGTTTTGATATTTCATTCCTATTTTTCCTTTCTTTACTTATAAATTTCCATGCTTCGGCTTCTGATTTTATATTATACAGTTGTTCTTCAATTTCTTTCTTTTTCTTTTCCTTTTGATTTTCACATAACTCTTTATATTCTTTTAATTCTTTTTTATATCTTTCTTCCGTGGTTTTTCCATCTTTCCACTGTCTGCGTGTCTTCCGCATTTGCCGTTTTTTCTCTAAACAGTTTCTATTCCACCAGTTGTTTCTAGTTATATTACCCGATTTTATCCTTATTTCTACCTTATGTGTAGCGTTGTTAACGTTATCTATTAATTCTTTTAATTCTTCCTCGGTGTTGCTCTGTTTTAAATTGATTTTACTTGTATTATGTTTATATGCTTCGATGTCTTTTTCTTCCCACAATGATTTTTTTATTACTATTGGTTCTTCCTTCTTTTTTAGTATGTGGCTTTTTAGTTCTACGTGTAAAAGTTGATGGTCAGATTCAACGGTGTTTATTATTTGCATGTTTAATATATTTTCCCAGCTCTCGTTGTTTACTATTACATAATCAATTACTGTCCTCTCTCCTCTTTTACCTATGTATGTGAAGTCACCCTCTTCGTCTCCTTTTATGTTACCGTTTAGGATAGTCCAATCTCTGTCACCACATTCATCTGATAAAGTTTTTCCTTCTCTATTTATTGTTTTGTCTTTTGTATGCCGTTTTTCTCGTTTTCTTGTATCGAAATTCCATAATCCACCTTCTTCTCCCACTCTGGCGTTAAAATCTCCTCCAAATATTAGATGATCCTCCCTTGTTTCATTTATTTTTTCTCTTAACTCTGTGAAGATTTTATTTATCTTTGTGTCGTTATACACAGTCAATATTCTCCATATTTCTTTATTTATTTTGACTTTTCTTTCCATGATGTTCTCTTCGAGAGTTTGCTCTTGTATTTCTTCTATGTATTTTTTAATTCCTGTAATTATTCCTCCCTTAGCTCTCCCTTTTTTATTTACTCTTTTTGCAAATTTAATTTTCCAATTAAAATCATTTGACATTTTCATTTTCCATTTATTCCAGTCTTTTTCCTCCAACCAGGTCTCTGTTAACCCTATTATATCATAACTATTTACTAAGTCCCAAAAATCATTGTCTTTTCCCTTTATTCCCGCAATATTCCAAAATCCTATTTTTACAGGTATCTTATTAGTATTCATGTGCATTAGTTTTTTGAACTTTTGACAAGATTTTCGTTCTCATCATTCCATTCATACCAATCAGCGCCAATTTTAATTTTCCTGTATCCAATTTTTACTGTTTTGTTCAACGATTTTTCTTCTTTGGCCCGTTTTAAAATTTCAATTTGAATCCTCCTTTCGTTATACGTCATATCGTGATCTATATATATTTGCGTGCCTCTTAATCTGTTTTTATTACTTATAATTTTCATTTTATTTTCCCAAGTATCGATTGTTGCAAACGTGTATTGTCTTTCTTCATTTTTGCCTATTTTATGAGTATTAATGACTTTAACTTCTACTCCCACTTTGTTCTTTAGGAATTTTTTCTTTGTATTCACCTTTATTCATGGCTACTGTTTTGTTTGTTTTTTCTGCTTTAATAATTATAAGATCTTTATTTTGTTTTAAGAACAGACTAAAAGATATCTAAAAACTAGAATAGACGAACATAGAAGAAATTCAAACAACACAAATAAAACTATAAAATGCGCGTTAGTGGATCATGTCAAAACCAAACGGCATGAATTTAATTTTGAAAAAAGAGAAATTCTAGGAATGGAACCAACACTACATAAAAGACTAACTTTAGAAATGCTTCACATAAAATCAGATCAAAAAAATATAAACGCTCAAACAGATATTGACAATTTAAGTGTTATTTATCATAACATTTTAAAATATAATAAAATAAAAAATTAATATTGAAAGGTGTAGTGTCTAGTGATATATAGTTTATAAGGTTTAATTGTTTTATGTGTTTTGATTGGTTTAAGTTTTATTAATGTTACTTATTTTAAGGCAATTTCCCGCCTAACAAGTCAGTTTTAGTAGATTGTTTTAAGTATATGTTACGTTTAAATTATTGCTGTGGAATATTTATATTTTTAACTTTATTTATTTATTTATTTTTTTAATGTGTTGTGTAATTTGTGTATTTTTAATTTTTGACGAAATTGTACAATTTTAAATTTCATGTTACATATTAAGGTCAACACTAAATGTAAGCACACATATGGTACTTTCTGCTCTAGTTGCTAATGGATATATTTTATAGTTCCCTGAGGAAGGTCATAGTTATGACCGAAACGTCGGATTTTTAGTATTTTAATAAATATATGACTGCGTTCCAAAGAATTATATTTTATTGATTTATCATCACAGTCGATCATCGCTCATTCCCGTTATTAATTAAGCGCAAACATTTATTCTGTAATCGTTGTAGCGGTTGCAGTGCTGTTTTCGAACACCATACTGGGGCTGCGTAAGTTAAAATGGGGCGAATGATAGACGTGTGCAGTAGTTTTTTGTTTTGTTGGGACATATGACTGTTTCTATTTAGGAGGGGATATATGGATTTTATTACTATTGTGGCTTTCTTAATGGCTGAATTTATGTGTGGTTTGTAATTTAGTCGGGGATCTAGAGTGACGCCAAGATATTTAGTTGTGCTTTGTGGTTTTGTTTTGTGTCCGTGTAGTGTGAGTGGTGTGTATACAGTGTTGTTTGTCTTTTTTCGTGTGAAAACGATGGTTTCGGTCTTCGCGTGGTTAATGGAGATTTTCCAAAGTCGCCAGTAGGGTAGAAGGATATTAAGGTGGATTTGGATTTGCTTATTAGCAACCTCTGCGCTAAACGAGTAGGCATAGATGGCCGTATCGTCTGCGTAGAGGGCGGTTTGTGTTTGTGGGAATGTTGGAAAGTCAGACAGGTAAATGGTGAACAATTTAGGGCCAAAGACGCTACCCTGCGCCACACCGGCTACAAGGGGTCTAGGGGTAGATACATTTTCATTAATTTTGACCCTTAGGTGCCTGTTGGATAGATAGGAGTAAATTAGTTTAATTAGTATGGATGGGAATTTCGCGAGAATTAGTTTGTAAATGAGCCCTTCTAGCCATACCTTGTCGAAAGCCTTTTCGACGTCTAGCAGGGCCAGTGGCGGCTCGTGGTGTAACGCAAAGGGTGGGCTACGTATACAAAAAAAACTTACATTTTAAAAAAACAGTTTCATTTAAATCACATGCATAAGCACACACAAACAATCTTCTCATATTTTAGTTAACATTTGTCAATGTTTTAATGTGTATACGTAAAGTCTAGTCACTAGTCTTCTGTTTTTTATTGAAATATAATGTTCTATCACTTTTCCGTCAAAATTTATGATGTTATGCAACAAGTTTTTATTCACAGGTACCTTTGCTAATGCATTAAGCAGGTCATCATCAATCGAGTTCCTTAAAAAGTCTTTATTCTCTTAAGAGTTGAAAAATAATGCTCCTAGTTATAATTATTTTTAATAATTAAATTATTTCACTGTAGGTTTCTTCTAAGTTGTTCTGAGTCATTAGTGATAACATATTCAATGCACCGACGATATTTCTAAAGTCTTCTATCTTCTCTCTGGTATATTACTTCCAATTCGGTTTTTATTTGTCTAACATTGGATAAAAACCAACGACCGAATGTTAGTTTTGAAAAGTTCATCAAATAAATAAAAAATTTCCCTGTATTTAGTAAAGATGCAGCTTCTAAATGATCTCTGTATGAAAATATTTTTTTCATTTGAAAGATAATTTATATCACAAATTTAATTTCTATTTTTTTAGCTAAAAAGAGTCTCGAAAAATTACTTTTAACATTGTTTTTGCCATATTTATCTAATATAATACTCGCCCGCACGCCCGCAAAGCAAACCGGCGCTGCATACAGTACACAACAGCGATATTGGGCGCTCGATCCGAGCGCCCGTTTACATGTTAAAATTGCGTATCGTCTCTAAGACGTTCAGCGTACGGAAACGACCGAAGTGGTCCGATTATGATTATTGCAAGAAAACGTGATACTGAGCCAACTATCTCCAGCTGGGCGCAATATTCTGAGCCGCAGCGCGAGAAACTAAGTTGAGGGAACGTACAACTTAAAACGAGCTAAATAACTGCATGTTTTTTATTTTATAAAAAAATAGATACATAATTATTTATGCCAAGAGACCTTAATTTGAAATTTTGAATTTTTATTTAGCGCCCTCATGGACCAGCCGCCACTGAGCAGGGCCATCACAGTGACTTTCTTTTTGTTGAAGTTTGTAGATATGTCAGTCACAATTGTCGCTACTTGTTGGACGGTGCTGTGTCTAGGACGGAAACCAAATTGAATTTGAGGGATAATTTTGTGTTTGGAGTCAAAGAATTGGAAACGCGAGACTATTACCTTCTCAGCAACCTTGGATAAGGTGTTAATGTCTCATGCTTTTTCGACTGAGCTAGTCGGGCGCACATTAGTACATTACAATCGAACAGAAATAAAACTAAACGAAATGTGCTTGAAAAAACATTGCAATGAAAGTTTATGTATTAGAGTTAAGATCTCCGGTAGCCGTGATCGTCTAGTGGTTAGGACCCTACGTTGTGGCCGTAGTAACCCAGGTTCGAATCCTGGTCACGGCAATGTGTACACATTGTCACTGGTGAGATAAGTTTTTATATAGCCTGGTTCTTATATTACTACTAGAATCTTTAAAAATATATATTCAGGACAATCGTTGTATCATTAAAATGAACAACTTCACTTTGTGTTGTATAATATCATATTTTGAGGCGTAAAATGGCACTTTGGTTGCGAGTTGTGAACAAATTTTAAAGGATAGGTATAAAATGCAGAAAAAAAATAAATTTGAAATTGTAGCTAGTAAATTTACTAAAATTTTTTGATACAGCAAAATTTTACCTAATTCAATTATTTGCTGAGATATGTATGAAAACCCCGAACTAGTACTTGTTGTTGGTTGCCAGTGGTCAAAACCTAATCAGCTCGTAATTCGACTTTATAAATTCAAATGAAATATGAAATTGATATCGTCCAGACGTCATCGTCAAAATAGTGAAATCGAGCTGCGCACGTCATCAAAATGCAAAATGCTCGTCATCAAAAAAATAAATAGCATTCGTGACATCAATAACAAGACAAGATACATGTTTTATGGTGTTAATTAATTCCATATCAAAGAAAATTTCCTGTATAACTATGATTTTTAGATATTTATACAAACCAGTGTGTGTATTTTATTACAGGATTAAATGTATGTTATTTTAGAAATGAGAATATTTTTATTAAATTTGTATATCAGTGACTGGATTATTTATTTCTTACAACATATATTCTTATATACCTACCAACACTTCAGCTGCTAAAATTTCTGTTTGAGAAAGTGTAATATTTGACACATGGTGAATATTAGGGCTAGGGTCTAATATTTTTCTTTCGCTTCTTTTTTCAAGCGCGAACTTCTGGTTGTGCTCGTGCTGGCCGTGCGTATTGACTTGCTGGGATTTTGATTGGGGTGAATTAGTACTTGGCAAAGCAGTTTTTTAAACATTTCTGTTTTTCTGTATTACCTCGCGAAATAATATATATAAGCTCAAATTTCTAGCTTGACAATATAAAATACACTAACCTTTATTAAAATAGTCAGTGTCTTTGAAAAGAGATAAACAAATCTTCATAAATTTGGACACGAGTTTTCCGATTTTAATTTTCAAAATTCAGGCTTGCCGTCTATTTACTTTATCAATAGTTCCGAAATTATTAACTATTGAATCTTTTTCTTTTCCACTGTGAGAACATTTGGATGTTTTCTTAATATTTCAAAATTTCCATGTATTTACCATTATTAGATAATGTCTTGGAAATTTTTTTAATGATTCGAACTATGTTATTACATATTTAATAATATATTTCAATAATCTTAGTTACAATGGGAAGAAAAACTAAAACATTTTTAACATCTATGTCAGGGGGCTGACAGCAGTATAGGATTTCTTGTGATAGAAGTTTTTGATTACTTCGGGTGCTCTAAACATAGATGGAAATGCTGTAGCGTTTGGTTAATAACTACAACAAGTGGCCGCCGGACAAACAGTTGATTTGAAATTTGAAACTGACGTTTGAAACATTGAAACCGTTACCGTTACCTTGTGTTTTGTGCAGAGACAAATATCTAAAATTTTGTGTTTAGTTAGTAAAGTGATTCAATTTACTTGAAAGGTAAGCATTTTTAATTTATTACTTTCTTTGTTATTATCTAAAATATTGTTAGAGCATTTGCATGTTCCTTCAAAGTTTTATTTAAATTTGAATTTTCGATTGGTTTGTATATTTTTAAACAGTTTAACAATTTATTTTCACCGATTCAACAAAATAGGCGTTCACATAATCTAATAAAATGATCGTTATTTTAATATAATAAATTTGTTTCAGAACATGGAGACCAAAAGGGGCACTGAACGGATAGTGTGGGTCATCCAGACATTTCCTTGTTCTGCTCACCAAAAAACCCAAGTTTATGTAACGTGTGGATGCAAAATTTGGGGATTTCGGTGCTAGTGGAAGCCAAGTCGGACGCTGCACTTACACACGTGCAAGTGTGTAATTTGCATTTTGAAGATACGTCCATCCAAACGGCGTTTAAGAAAAAGCTATATAAATTTGTAAAGATATATATGTATTCATTAATTAAAAAATAAATTTGTATACATGAATTTATATTTTATTATTTTTAATACTTTGAAATTTGAATTTCATTAATTTCCCGCATTTTCATTTCAAATATCGCCTTAGTTCGGGTGCTCTATTCATAGATGGCGCAGAACTTCTATCACACTTAATTTTGCTGGGACTGTCGCGTCTCTCTTTAGATATTTGTCTCTGATCTATGTGTCAAACGTGACAAATAATTGGGAGTGTCCAAAATGTGTGTCGTTTGAAATATTATAAAAGCAATATTTGTATTATCAGTAAGAAAGAGTAGATATTAATTAATACCTATTTCATTATAAAATTATAGTTACGAGAAGAAAAAATTAAACAGGTTTATCATCTATAATAATTCTCAAAATAAGTCATACGTGTTGGTTTTATACTTTTATATAAGAAAGTAGTGTGATGCCCACACCAGATTTTTTAAATAAGGTATAATGCCATTTACTTTAGGTTCACAAAGTCAAAGTTTTTTGAGTCCAGTCGATTGCAATCAAAAAGCCAGGTGTACAACTAAGTGTTATAACAGTCCTAAATACAAAATTTCAACATGAACATTCTACTACTAATCGTTTTTGAGTTATGCGAGATATATACGTACATACAGACCGAAACTGGTGAAAATGGTTTGAGGAAAGGCCTAAATGGATATTTCCGTTGAAATAAGCAAAACCGAAATTTTTCGCGATTACAATACTCGCTTTACTTTGTACAAGGAAGTAATATCGATATTAACTTCCTACAAATTTCCGGATACATGTATATAAAAACTTTTGTTTGTTTTCTTGTTCTAACATGTAATATCTACCCATAATTTATTGAACCTCATTTTCTGAACATCTTGTATAGGTGCGGGGTCAAAACTATGGAACAGAACGCATTCATGAATAGATCCTATTACATTTCAGTCCTTCCAATGCGTACTAAACTGTTAGGTTATTTTAAATGACTAAAAGCGATCGCCCGCCCGTGGGCTCGAACCACCAACCTTTCGGTTAACAGCCGAACGCGCTAGCCATTGCGCCACGGAGGCTCTTGCTGACTTATATTAATCATTATGACACTGAATTGCTTAAATTTTCATTAAAATAATGTTATCTTGTTATCATTGATATATAAATTCAGCCTTCAATATTTTGGTCAAAGGTTATTTATAATAATATGTTTATTTAAATAGCAAAGCTAATACAGACATGATAATAATAATTTAATTTACAGGATACATGAAATTGGTGTACTACAAATATAGTTCTTTAATTTTTTCCTTAAATTTTTGTTCAGAATTACAATTTTTTATATTAGCTGGTAAATTATTATAGCTTATTAAAACATTATGAAAAAGTGACTTATTTGTTAATTCTTTTCTCTTGGTAGAAACAAAAAAATTATCATTGTGTCGCGTATTGTAATTATGTACATCTTTCATTAATTGAAAATTATTTAACATATAACTAAGACATATTCCTTGAGACATTTTAAAAATAAAAATTAAGGTATTGTATTTACATAACTGTTGAACATTTAACCAACCTAGTGTTTTTAACATGCTATTAATGCTTGTGAATCTATTACAATGCAAAATGATTCTCATTGCTCTGTTTTGTAGTATTTGTAATTTATCTAACTCTCTTTTATTGCATGAAAACAGTATTGTACTACAATAAGTAAAATGTGGGAGAATAATTGAATTATAAATTTGTTTTCTTGTCCACATTGATATAACATCACTAATTCTGTAATAGCTATTAACATTCCTAGTGATGTTATGAGTATCGTAACTGCCGCAGATGTCAGTTGAAATACGAGCTCGTAGAGCGAGGATTTTAAGACATCTAAGGCCTGTTATGACTCATAACTTCCGTGGTTTGTTCAATAGTTTACCGGTTTCAGAATATGAAGACGTTAATGTTATTAATAAATATTATTTATTGAAATTCTTTTATGAAAAACGTCTGTCATAATTTTAGAAGGTGACCAAGTAAGTCTGTTTGTTTTTATTTAACACCATGGTTACACTTCTTTTGTATCATATTTAATATTATTTTTTTACTTAAACGTCAAATGTGTTCTTCATGGCTAGATAAAAAGTGGATTTTGGCGATGCTGAATTGCCTGAAAATATTTGGAACGCAGCAGGTGAATCTCTGAACAGCTTAATTCCGTGTGTATTAATAAATAGCGTTATATTATCATTGTGTATTATTTTCATTTTCTTGACTGTTTTGACAGGTCAGTAAGGTAATATTACCCTACAGAATAGAGTTATGACATACTTACCCTGCCTACTTTTGTGCATGTAAACATAGGTTTAATCTCCTGAAACCGGTAAAAGAAATTAAGCTTTTTGGCAATTTTTTTGCAAATATATTGAATATATAAATGAAATTTCAGTTTTCTATCTATTATAACACCCAGATATTTAGTATTATCTACTATTTCCAGTATTGTATCACCTATTTTGACACAGTAATTGTTATTTTGCTTTATGTGTTCATATTTTGCATCATTACAAAGAATCATTACTTTTGATTTTGCAGTATTCAGCTTTGATTTATTAGATCTCATCCAATTATCTACATTTTGTAATTCGGTATTAAGTGTATTGAATAACTCATCAGTATCTTTAGAACTGTAATAAATAAAAGTGTCGTCTGCAAAAAGATGAATAACTGTTTAAATTTTTTACAATATCATTAATATACAAAAGGAATAAAATTGGGCCTAAAACACTACCTTGAGGTACTCCCATATCATTAACAATTGGTTGTGATAAAGTATTTTTAATTTTAACAACTTGCAGCCTGTTTGTAAGATAACTCTCGAACCATTGATAAACAATATTTCTGAAGCCGTAGTGATAAAGTTTTTTTTTAAAGAATAGTACGGTCAACAGTTTCAAAAGCACGCTATAGTTCTAAAAAAATTGCACATATTGTATCATTATCCAACTTTAATTTCCACTCATTAATTACAAAATTTAGTGCTGATTCGCAAGAGTGATTTTTACGAAACCCGGATTGTTCTTTTACTAAAATATTCATATCATCAATATATTTCATTATGTGTCTGTAGACAATAACCTCCAGCAATTTTTCAATTGCGGGCAGCATATTTATTGGACGAAATTCTTCAACTTGCTTAGTACCATGCACTTTAGGTATAGGCTTTATGGTTGCCAATTTAAGTTTATCTGGAAATATTCCATATTCTAACGATTTATTAATCATTGTTAATAAAGGGTAACCAATTATATAAAAAACTTTTTTGATAAAATCCATTCCTATGCTGTCCGTACTTCCTTTATTTTTTTGACTAAAAACTATTGACTTTAATTAATCAATAGAAATAGGTTGAAACGAATTTAACAAAACGTTAGATTCCGGTATGTGTTCGTTATTGAAATTTACAATATAGTCCTGGTAATTATTGTCTATAGAATCAATAATATCCTTAATACTATTTACATAATAATTATTAAAAACATTTGAAATTATTTTGATATCTAAAGTTTGTTATCATTATATATTATTTCATCGAAATTACTTAATTTATCGCAATTAAGTAATTGTTTTAAAGTTCTCCACATTAAATTAGAATCTTGCTTACAGTTATCTATTAGGGAATTGTAATACAATTGCTTTTCTTTTCTGATAACTGATACAGTTAGATTTCTATAATATTTGTACATATTCCAATCATCCATCATTCCAGTGAAAATATATTTATTGTACGAATCGTCTCGTTTTTTAATTACATCGGTAACTTTAGCATTGTACCATATATTTTTATTATTTGTCGTTTTAGTTTTGATTGTGGAACTATCACTTATAGATTTTAAAATATTTTCATGAAAACTATTAAAACAAATATTAACATCGGTATTCTCATATTTCCAGTCACATTTTATAATACTATCTTCTAACATTTCATAATTAATATGTTTTATTTTCATTTATTGTCTTAACTGTTTGAGGAACATGTATTTTTAGAATATCATGGTCTGTAATTTTTGGTGTTCTTAACACAGTACATTTTAAGCAAAAATTGTTAGTTATAACTAAGTCAATTAAAGATTTAGACTGAGAAGTTATTCGCGTGTGTTCTGTCACTAATTGTTTATAGCCGAAAGATTGAACTAAATGTTTCAATTTTGTTGGAAAATAACCACAGTCAGACCTGTCAATATTGAAATCACCTACTATTATTAAAGTATCTTTAATGCCACTATTATTTTCACACCAGTCATCAAAAAATTCAAGAAAGTCTGTAATGCTGCTATTCGGTGATCGATAAAGTACAAATATATAATATTTTTCTACTTGAACTGTTACATACCACCAATGAGATTCAGTAGCACTATTTTCTTTAACACAGAACTTAACATCTTTTCTTATGTAAACTAAAACACCTCCTGTCCTTCTGTTATCGGAATCGCATCGAATAATACTGTAGTTTGGAATACTTAGTTCGCTGTCCAGAATATCACCAGTTGTACGGGTCTCAGTAAGGCATATAGTTAACGGCTTCTCATTTTCGGTGAATTGAGATATTTCATTCTTATGTGCTACGAAACTTTGTGCATTAAGGTGAACAATGCTGGCCTTCGAATTTCCCACATTATCCTTTAATTGCTATATATATATTTGGTTCTATTTTTCTGAATTTCAATTTTCTTACAATAAACTGGGCATTTAACGTCTACAGCTGAGTGATATGTATCAAACTTTAAATTAAATTTTTTGTTCGCTTGAATACAGTTGATGCAATTGAGAAGATTTGAGCTATATTCTTTAAATTTATGTTCGCCACCACACTTCGAACACGGTTCATTATTTTTGCATTCATTTTTTTTATGATTGTAGCCACTACACTTGAAACATCTAAGAACATTGAATTCTTCATATACTGGACATCTCTGCCATCCAACATTTAATTTACCGTCTCTCATAATTTTATCCAAGGGTTCACCATCAGTTTCAATAATTGCATTATATTTTTGCCCCCTTTCATATATCTTTTTGACAATAAGAACTGTTGAGTCAGTAATATTTTCATTTTGGCTTCGTGAATATTGTACAATTTCAGTTTCTTCCAGGTTATCATTCAAGCCTACTAGCTCGAACAAAAGATTTTTTAGTGTACTTAAAGATACGTTATATTTTTCTCCTAATTTTTTAGAAACTACACCTTCTAATTTCTTCACATCTTCCTGTTTCTCACAACGAATAGCAATACCACCATCTTTAACATTGTTAATGCCCATTATTCATACGGGTAGTTGCGGCGGACTAATATTTTGTTTTAAGTCATTTCTAGTTTTTGCACTCTTTTGTTCGGCTTTAGGCTTAACAATAATAGAAGGCTTATTACCAGTAACTTCAGAAAATGATTTTTTATTTTGTGATGTCTTCTCAATTTCATTTTTATCAACTAGCTTGGTCACAAATTTTTTTAAATCTTGCATTTCATCAATATATTTTTTCATAGCTGCATTAATTAAATCTTTAACATCTTGTAAAGGTATTAAAGAGCAAGCGGTACAATACCATTTCATTCCAACACATGACTCAATTACAGCAAAATCTTTATCTTTAATTCCCACACATTTAATGTGAAACCAATTCTTACAATTGCCATCGCATCCAATTATTTTATCTTCATAAAATTCCTTAGTGCACTTCGCACAGCTTTTAGCTTCCAAACTTTCTTCAGAATTATTTGTCATTGTTCACAAATTTTGATAGTCACTGGTTTTAACACCAGCGCACAACTAGGTGCAACACCTTTTGTAAAAAAGTAGGGCTTAAATCGAATTTATTCTCTAAAAACTTGCTACCGTAACAAATTGCTATTTCGCAATAATGATTCGTTTTTTGACAGCTAATCAAATATTTTGCAAACTATCTAGTTTATTTAAACGACATGCTAGCCAATTAATAACTTAATCAGAATGAAAAAGATGAATCACTAAACCCTCTGCAAGGTTATTGAACTTTCTCCAAACAACTTAAGCCATTATGTTGAGATTGCACATTCTAAATTCGAATTGTCGACATATATTCAATTCCATGTTCTTATTATGTGCAGCTTTCTTCACTACGCACTATAAAACGAACAGCCCGAGCCCGAGTAGCTCAGTCGGTAGAGCATTGGACTTTTAATCCAAGGGTCTAGGGTTCAAGTCCCTGCTCGGGCGATTTGTTTTAATTTGTAATGATGTCAAAATTTGGTGTGGGCCCCTCGGTGGGCTCCGCTCGACTCTCTTAAGCCGGCGCAACACGATGTGGTGAACGTTTGTCTCAAATGTTGGCTTCCAACGTTTAGATCAAATATTGAACGAATTACATGTCAAGTGCCCTGCTACACGGTGGAACGAATGTTCGATCCAATAATACGTTTGATTCCAATACTGTTTCAATTTTCGTGTACTTCAGTACATTAATAGTTATTTGTATACCAAGGCCGCGAAATCACTCTTTAGCGTACCGAGAGAAACATTGTCGCCGAGGCCGCTTGCGGCCGATGCAGGACAATCTCGAGGGCGATAAAGGATTTCGCGACCAAGGTGTACACACTATTTTTTGTGCAACCGTAAATAGTTGTTTACATTATACGTGCGGTAAGTTTAGTTTTACAGCGCGAATTTTTTTATTGAAGCCCGACGCGCAGCAGAGTGCTTTAATAAAACTTAGCGATGTATAATAAACTTAACGCACACATAATGTATTACATTTTCTGGCCGACATACCTTTTCCTAATTGATATTTATAGTAAGCTGTGCATCAAGACGCTTTGAAAAACTGTGGAACGTGAAAATAATCAACAATTTGTATAAAGTGTCATAATCAAAAGTAGAACCACTCCCTGAAAATATAAATTACGTTAAAAGATATTTCAAGTTTTTGTGGTTTGGTGTGACGAGAAGAAAGGCAACAATTATTACCTAAAAAATATGACAATTTAATAATTCCCGCATAGACTACATGAGCGATTCACATGTTACCTACCTTTCTCGATATTCTGTGTTACAATTAATTTAAAATAATTGAAATAAAATAAATCACCAATTCTCATCAATCCAATCAATCAGTTTTATCTTTTGACATTTTATCAGATATGTGACAGTTACCAACTGTGAAACATCGGCACTTAGTTAGGATAAGTGTTAAGAGATGGTGCTGCTGACAAATGTCATTTTTATATAAAATTTTTAGTTTTATTTATTTCTTTGTTACTTTATTTAACGATTTTAGCGGTAACTAGAGTTTTTTTAATCATTCTTTATTATTAGAAAGTTACTTTGTATTTTAATGGCCTCAAAAAGCTAAAAAATATCGGTGCGTGTTCCCGCACCGCGGTGTTTCAAAGAGCATGGAATCTGTAAAATCGTAGTTACCGCAAACGTAAATGATGTGTGATTGTTATGTTTACAGTTCAGGAGGCCAGAAAAATATATAATTAAAAATATTATTAACTTTAAACAATTTTATTGTAAATAGAAAGTTAACATTTAAAGTATCAAAATGGTTGTTTTGTACCCTATTTCGAGGCCGTTACTATAACAACATCTGTATTGCGGTTGCGAAATGCTTATTTTTCGTCTGGTTGCATAAAAAATTATTTATCATAAAGAAATTAAAATGGAGCAGGGGCACGCTGTCCTGTGTCCAGTGTATTCGCGAACACAGGCGCCGAAACGCCTTAAAAATGTACCTAAATTCAAAACTCGTTATAGGTGGCGATTAAAATAATTTAATATAACCTAATTTTTATTTTATTAATTTATTTATGATCTCAGTAATTATTTTTATTATTGTTTTAAAATGGTTTGTTTGTTTAGTGGTGTATAAACATATATTATAATTACGGTGGATTCTTAATATATCGATATCTTTTGGTGAACATCATTACAATTAACCAGTTTTACTAGATGGTAACTATTTAGAAAGCAAAGAAGTTACAAAATGTCGTGGTGTGCTAATTGACGAAAAATTAAATTTTAGATTTCATTTGAACAACAAATTGCAGAGTGCTAAACTTAAACTTAAAATATGAATAAATATAAATACATTTTATCTCCTGAAAATAAATTATATCTAATAAATTCTTTCGTTTTAATTGTTTTCGATTACTGTTCTACCGTCTCTGTACCCAATCTATTCAAAATTGATATAGGATTTTACTTTTTCAAAATTGTTGTTTGAGATTCATTTAGAACGTCCGCAAATATAATCATATATCTTCCTTCAGAATTCATGCAAAGATGTTATCAATTGATGACAAAATTCATGAAACTTACTTAAATCTCATACATAATATATTATCAACAAAAATACATGTATGTCTCTATGCTAAATTAATACCTAAACTTTCACCTTACTTGCTTCAATTTGATAAATTTCCTATTTCCAACTTCAGAACATCAAAATTCAGAGCATCTTTCTCATATCTTGTATTCCAACAAACATGAAAACTCTATCATTGATTTCATTTAGGCTCAAACTTAAACTAATTTTGGATCAATTATCGATTTAGGTAAATTACATATTTTCACATTATTATTCTATATATTTATTTATTATTAGTGGAGTACCAACAGTCTACAAGACCAATAACAGATACACACATATTTACCATAAAGAATACTGTATACTGATACACAATTAGATACACGTGTTTTTTATCAGCTCCTAATTAAAATTGTTTTTTTGTGGTTTTTTCGTTCAGTATCTGTCTCAAATTTTGCATCCAGCTTTAATAAATTGAGTTTAACACAATAGCGGTACTCCGTTATTTGTAACCCTCATCACTTCCGAGTAATTCAGTTTTTAAATCTAGTGCATCTGTTTGAGTAAAGATCTAAGTAAAAATATTAATTAAACAAGTTAAGTCAACTCAGTGCATCATGTCAAAGCAGTGCGGCAAGTGTCAACCACCTGTGAATAAAAGAGGCGGACAGAGTGTTGATTGTTGGAAGTGCCAAACTTCTTTTCATTTGTTGTGCGCGAATATTACTGAGCAACAACTAGGCGTGCTCAAAACGTTGGACTCTTTGTGGGTCTGTGAGCTGTGTCGCCCATCACTCCGACCGGCAAATTAATGATAGTGAAGCAACTGAAAAAGTAAACATGCGCGCGCTCTTCAATGACTTTAAAAAAGAATTAACAGCTGAGTTTGATGAAAGATTTAATAGCTTAATCAAATCCATTGAATTTTGCTCGGATAAAATAACAGATTTTGAAATAAAATTAAAAACATTCGATGAAAAAATTAAAGAAATAGAAAATTTAAAAATTGAAAATAATTTATTAAAAACTCAAGTTATTAATTTGAACCAATCCATTAATGATCTTGAACAGTATTCAAGATTAAATAATTTTATTATTCACAATATACTGGAGATGCGAGATGAAAAATGTTAATAACATTGTTATAAATCTAGGGAAAGCAGTCGGTGTTGAGCCAAATGAATGCAACATAGATGCCTCGCATAGACTTCCGCAAAATTCAAAAACATCAACGCGTTCAATTGTTGTGAAACTAACGACTCGCTGTCTTCAAGATAAACTCTTAGCTGCAATAAAAGCTAAAAAAGTACTTAAATCAACATTGCTATATCCTGATAAACCCGAGAATAAAATTTTTGTCAATGAGCATCTGAGTACAAAAAATAATTCCTTGTTTAAGTTATGCCGCGAACAACTAAAGCCGAAAGATTTCAAATTTATTTGGACAAGAAATTGTAAAATTTACGTCCGTAAAAATGAAAACACTTCAATACATTTAATCCGCACAGAACAGGATTTAAATAAATTAATCTAAAAACTAAAATAATTACTCCACTTTAATTTATTAATATATTTCATTAAAAATATGAACCTCTCGGTATATTATCAAAATGTAAGAGGTCTTCGTTCTAAAACAAATGACATTCGTCGAAATTCGGTATTGTACGATTTTGACATTATTTGTTTGACAGAAACTTTTTTAAATTCTTCGGTGTATGACGCTGAAATTTTGTGCAGTGAATACAATATAGTTCGACGCGACAGGGGTATCGATACGTCATCAAAGCTTGATGGAGGCGGTGTGCTGATTGGAGTTCACAAAACACTTTCCTACCTCGAAATAAATGACTGGTGTTCGAGTGCTGAAGACGTCTGGATAAGTGTTAATTTTAACAATAATCGTTTTTATGTCTGCTGTGTGTATATTCCACTGAATGATAATGTAGCCTTGATGTCATTTTTACACAAACTTTCTTCAATCGTTGAAAAAGAACCAGACAGTAAATTTGTTATTTTCGGCGACTTTAATCTACCTTATCTGCAGTGGGAATATGAGCACAAAACTAATATTTTAATGCCAGCTCCTTCTTACAGCAGACCATCCACTGAATTTGTTGACATTGTTACATATTGTGGACTTTCTCAGTTCAATGGGGTAAAAAATGTAAATAATAGAACTCTAGACTTAGTTTTATCGAATTATGAAAAATGAACGGTCTTAGAATGTCATATTGATTCGCAGCACCATCCTCCCTTAAACATAAGTATTGATTTAAAAAATTCCGTAAATATGGAAAAAAATCTAGAAAAATATTTTTATATAAAAATGCAGATTTTGAGCAAATTAATACTTTCTTTAATGATGTCAATTGGAGTGAACTATTAAGCAATCAAAGCACAGAATACTGCGTTAATAAATTCTATGAAATCATTTGGGAAAGTATTTACAAATATGTTCCTCAAAAACAGTACAATCCTAATAGTTATCCTCCCTGGTTTTCAGGTGATCTAATTAGGTTAATTAGAGAAAAAGATAAAGCTCATAAAAAGTATAAACGGTTTAAAACGCAGATTTATTATAATGTATTTGCACTAATGAGGAAAAGAGTGAAAATACTAATTAATACTTGCTATAATAATTATGTTAGTAATGTTGAAGAACAAATATCCATTAATAGTAAAAAAAATTGGACAAATGCAGTATAATAATCTGACATCGAGCAATGGTACTGAAACGTGTAACTTTTTATCGGATTATTTTAAATCTGTTTATACTGATGGTTCCTTAAATACCAATGTAGTGAGGTCATTGCAGAATCAGTCTGATTTCAGTAACTGCATTTCATCTATATACATTGATGAACAAATAGTTCTAGATACATTACTGAAACTAGATGTTAATAAAGATCTGGTCCAGATGATATTCCAAGTATCTTTATAAAGCAGTGTGCCACTTCCCTGAGCTTTCCCCTTGCAATTATTTTTAACAAGTCGCTTGAGGAGGGACATTTTCCACAAATTTGGAAAAAAGCATATGTAGTCCCTATATTCAAAACAGGTAGCAAAAATAATGTTGAAAATTATCGGCCTATATCGAAATTATGTATAATGGAGAAAGTGTTTGGATTCATTATATATAAACAACTTTTTTCCAGTATTAAAAATTTTATAATTCCTTAACAACATGGATTTTTCTCCGGCAGATCAGTGGAAACTAACCTTCTTGAATATACGGACTACATACTGCAGGCCATGGACAAAAGGATACAAGTTGACGCTATTTACACCGATTTCAGCAAGGTCTTTGATAAAATTGATCATAACCTCTTGATAAAGATAATTGTTGGGATTGGTGTGAATGGTAACTTGTTAAAATGGTTCATGTCTTATCTGACTTACAGATCGCAGTGTGTAACCTCTGGCGTGACGCAAGGGTCCCATTTGGGGCCATTATTGTTTAATATCTACGTCAATGATATTGTTCAATGTTTTCCGTACTGTAATTTTGTTTTATATGCTGATTATCTTAAACTATATAGAACTGTTACATCTGAATTTGACTGCCATTTATTACAACAAGACATTAATAAATTTGTTACATATGCAAGTTAAAATAAATTATATATTAATGTAAATAAATGTTTTCCCATTAGTTTCACGAGAAACCGAACTAAAATAAATTTCAATTATAACATTAATAATAATATTATTAATAATGTTAAGCTCATTAAGGATCTTGGTGTATCACTGGACCATAAATTATTATTTGATGTACATATCGACAATGCAGTGAAGAAAGCTTACAGAATGTTAGGATTTTTAATACGGACTTGTGTTAAATTTAAGAATCCATCTACATTAATAAAACTATATTGTTCATTTGTTAGAAGTCACATAGAATTTGCTTCAGTTTGTTGGAATCCCCACTATACAATTTACGTAAACAGTCTCGAAAGTATACAAAATAAATTTTCATCCTATATGCATCAAAAATTTTATACAACGTTCAATTTAATTAGTTTGGAAAAAAGACGAGTGGTTTCAGATATGTGTTTTCTACATAAATTATTGAATAATTCAATTGATTCTCCATTCCTTATTTCTCAGTTATATTTTCGAGTGCCTGGTTATGTTACCAGATCTAATATTTTGTTTGATATTCCTTTTTTTAGAACCAACTCTGCGGCAAATTCTTCTGTGAACAGTTTAAAATGCACCTACAACAAATTGTACGAAAAAGAGAACTGTCTTGACATATTTAATGTTTCTTTACTAATTTTTAAACGTCAAGTTATAAGAATTATTTTATAAAAAATGAATGTATATTTATGTATGCGTATTTTTGTATTTTTGTGGTAAAATTTGATTTCAGAACATTTACAAACATTTTCTGTGTATCATATACAGGGTGTAAATCAAAAAGCGGGCCATAGGCGTTTAACATGGGAAATCAGTTTTTCCGTGCGCAAAAGTTCCCAAATGGTTTTAGACAAAAATGGTTCAAATAAAAATTTTAGAGAATTTAATTCTGCATCTAAATCACTAATCAGATTTTATTTATTTATTAGAAAATTCTGAAAGTTCATTAAAAATTCTGTGTTCTTTAAATTTTACAATAAATCTTCTAGTTTTACTGAACATCTTATTAATTCTGGACACTCTTTTGATTTTTATAAAGATTTTAATATTTTACATATTAGGGAAAACAGTAGAGTTCTTGACTTTTTAGAAAATTTAGAAATTAAAAAGTCTTTTATTAAAAATAAAAATCTGTGTTTAAATGATCAAGTTAATTTAAAATCTAGACCACTTTTCGACCTACTACTTTTTTGATTTTTTATATTTTTTGTTTTTCAATTTATTTATTTTTTAATTATTATCTTATCACATAGTCATTGACCCGTCAGTTTTTTACATCTGTCATATCATTTTATATTTTACATTTTTATATTTAAATCCTTTTTCAATAATTGAAGCGGTACGACAATTTCTATATATAATTTTATTTTAATTGTGTTAATATTGTTTTCTATGGCCATAGTAATATTTTGTTTTGGTATCAATACTGTTTTTTTTTGTGTGTACATTTTTTGTGGTTTATGCTATTTTCGGAAGGCTCCGAGGGCTGAGCGCACGTGTCCACTACGTCATGAGATGACATCAGCCCGTTAGAAGTAAACAACTTAACCGACGTGATGGGGATCTGTGTGAGATCTGCGACGTACTACCGCACCGGCCACTACAGGCGGCAGGCAGTCTACTACAGGCGGGGTGCAGAGGATGACTGACTGCGCGTGGCACCCTGGGTTTTTCTGAGGGAACGAGAGGGAATATTTTGTATATATACTGTAAAATCTGCTTCAGTCGAGGAGACCATGCGTGGTCTCCACTCTGACTCCATGTTAGCGTGGGTCTATGAGTTCTCACCTTCCTGATACTGCTCTAGTTGCTTTGGCCACCTGAGGCACGGAGTATCCTTTTACCCATCTGCTGCTTTGGCAACCTGAGGCACGGAAATCCTTTTACCCATCTGCTGCTTTGGCAACCTGAGGCACGGATGATCCTTAATCCTTTTACCCATCTTGTTGCTTTGGACGCGAAGCACGAGTGATCCTTAATTTACCGATCTTGTTGCGTTTGGCTATCCAATATTTTTTGTTGTGGAACTCTCGACTCAATGACATGATTCAGTTTTAAGAATGGTTATTTCTAACAGAAGTAACAATTCATTTTGGGGCAAGATTAGTTTGCGATACTGACAACGGCCACAATGATATAATTGTTGAGTTTTGAGTAATTCTTTGATCGAGTGTTTTCTGTTTTTTATGTGCAATAAATGCACCAACGATTATGTGCAATAAATGCACCAACGATTATGTGCAATAAATGCACCAACGATATCAAACTTCTCCATGTGGAGACACCCTGTGTGTTGCGCAGGCTACGAATTTCTCTGTAAAGAGACAACTGTACATGCAATTACACTTGTGCAGTATAAACTACGATAACAGAAAACACTGATTCACCGATTTAACAGTAAATAATCTGAGTGTTGAATACACTATAAAATTGTTGTGGTTCGTTTGGAAGTATCAATGTTGGTCAATTTATGAGATATTTAAATTTGATAAACGTCATATTAATTCGCTGAATTTCAGTAATATTTTTCATATTTATTGATATTTATTTTATTTGGGTCTCTCTGCTTGAGGTTTTTGTCGTGGTTTCCCTCTTGCGATTAAAGGCGAATGTCGGAGAGTTGTTTTAGTTTTTCCACGACAGAACTTTGTGTTCGAATCACTCTGTTCGTTCTAAAATATTATTATAATATTATGATGATTTTTCTTTTGTTCTGGATATTTATTAGATCAATAAATGCACAAGGTGTGACTTCACAGTCATGTCTTTTGGAAGGAATTTTAACTATTTCATTTCAACTGAACCTATCCCGATTCCTCCAGTATTGATGGCTACTTCGTATTACGGACACTTTTGGGGTTACATTTATTTTATTACAAACACAACGTAGGCGACGATTAATAGGTAGATATTTTTTTTATACTAGACGATTGTACTGTTACATAATATGGTTTTATATTCCTTTTCTGCATTTATGTCCACCTGTAGATCTTAGTGTAAGTATTCTCTTTTTATATAAATTTGTCCTGTTTTGTTATATATTTTATTTTTTCGTTTCTTATATTTTAGTCTCACCGGTTACCTGAAGATGACCATTAAATGGTCGAAACCGGTCGTAATTGTGTAAATAAAATAAAGAACAGTATGTAAAAGACTAGAGTTAAAAAATTTTTCTTTTTCCTTAATAGAATTATTGAATGAAATATTAAAAGTCTCGGACCATTATCATTTACAACTGCCATTCAAACCTAAATAAGAAAATTTACTTGAATTTGAATCGTTATTAAAGGTCAGCTGTAAAATTGAGCCTACTCAAATATCATATTTTATTTCTACACCCATTAACTTTGAAAAGAATTTTGAGCTTTATTATCTATATCCAATCCCAACGAAGTACGATTCAGAATTTGTGACAATTATTCCAAATTCAATATATTATTTAAAATCCGATAACGAAATAATTCCCATAAACGACATGTGTGTTCAAACCACGAAGTACAATATAGATAGGACATGGCACTTGTGCGGAGCTAGCGGCACGGAATTTTACTATTTATGATTGATGGTTGGGAGAGGGTAGGAGGCCGGTTGTTGTACAGTACGCTTTTGGCTAGAATATAATTTTTCATTATTTTAATATAATATTATTGTTACAACATACTTAAAATATGACTTATATAAATTATGTTATTTACTCTAAGAAATCTATAAGTTTTCGAATTTTATATATAGAGTAGAATACAAATAATTAACCAGTCTGATTTGTATCTTCTGCCTTGTTTCCTTGTTTATTGACTTATTTTAAGGCACTGCATTATTAATAATTTTTGAATTGATAGCGTGTTTAATTCATTTAATTTATCATGCAAAACATTTTCATTTATTTAACTGTTTTTTCATTTTGATGCAAGTGCATACTTTTTCTACGTACAAGTGATTTTCTTTCGATGATTTCGTAATTTGTTTTTACCACTTGGAGTTTTCTACTGTTTCTTTTGTTTAAATTCTAATTTAAATATTTACAAAATCTTCACATATTTTCTATACCATTGATTGTTATAGTGTATTCTTTTGTGACGTAAAGTATCCAGAACTATTTTCCAAACTTTACTATGCAATACCAATTTAATTGCTTTATTTCAAGATTTAGATATTTCTTTGCAAATATCCAGTTTGTCAATAGTATATATTAAATGTCTTGAAACAGGTAATATTATTAGCATTATTTTTATATAATTGAATAGAAATAAAATTTTTATTATGTATACATTAAAAATAGCGACTGATGAACTTTTATATGGTATAGGTTCATTTCTATTTTGACCTGGGCACAAAATAAAAATTATCAAATTAAATCCCTTGAATATCTTATTTAGTTATTTACATACCACTGTCCCAATTTAAATAATTATTTATTTAATCATAGGTTTTTTTCTTGTATGCAATGTCACATTTAATAATTTTCTTATTTTTTATTTGTTTTTATATCTAAATAACTGAAGCAATTTGGGAAAACAGTCGGAAGTGCACCTGCAATGGTACCTACAAATGTATGTACACTTTATTTTAAAATAAAATATATTAATATATTACACTTGTGGCTCCGCAGGTCCATTCCTTAATAACATCGTCCGCCTTAAAATGTTTTTCACACCGAAAATCTTTTGAACTGAGCAACTCTGTCTTTACTGGGAATTGTTCTCCGCCAGAAATTTAAGTCTATTTCGTCTTTAAGTGCACTAAATATTGTAATTTTTTTTTATTTGTCGCATATCCGCTTGTACAATTTGGAACAAAGCACATTTTGTCCATTTTAATTTAATTAAATGTAAATAATCAAAAAAAGTTCAAAACACAAACACTTCGCTGTACAAATCAAACATAAACAGAACACAGCGATGGCCTCCTATCCCCACTACAAGCTCAATTTTGGTACCGCTAGCTTCATGGGCCTGCCGCACGAAGTGTCATCTCCTTTCTATATTATACTTCGTGGTTCAAACAAAAGTATACCAATATTCAACCAGATACTACGGTCACTTCCTAAAACTTGTGAGAAACAAATTCTTCAAGAACATACTTCAAAACACTGTCATTACACGAAAATAAATATGAAAGAAAATCACTTAGAAGTCAACCCGGAAATCAACAAGTACCTAGCAATCTTTCCGATAGAAGAAAAAATTATAATTAAATTTTTAAAGGAAACCAACATTAAGCCATTAGTTGGAATCCATTTAATAAAAAACGAAGAAGATTGAGAAATCAGATTAAAATAGCAAAAATTATGTTACGTGTCAAACTCATCATTCATCCATTGTCATTTCATTACATTCGTGATGTCGTATTCTTCATTCCTTCGTGCCGTAATCATTCATTATCCGTACTATCACTGCAACCCAGTCAATATTTATAAACACTTTATATATTTGCAACGTAACGTACCTACTTACAGATTAGTTAACCTCTGAATCGTATCAACAACTTGTTGTTATTAGTTTCCGCTATCGTCATCTTATTAATTCCATTACAATTTAAAGATAGTCATGTTAGTGCCCCATTTTATTACTTACCCCGTCCAGATTCCCTTTCATTATTCATTCATAATTCATGTTTGTTTACTTTTGACGTTCCGTTATTCGCCACCTGTTTGACAGTTCTCAGGCGACAATCTGTTGTCGAGCGCATGCGCGCAAGCCTGCATACAAGCGTAACCTTATTATCCCGTCACGTAGGCTACCGGGACAACATACCAGCAATGTGGGACACTACCCTACCCTTTTCTTGCATTTTAGTTCATTCCGGAGTGATGACTCAGATCAGTAATTGAACCAATGAAGGCAGTTGCAATCTGCATTTTAGAGATTTTGCCCTCTTGTGAAAAGTAACGTAGAAGGTACTAGACCTATTGTGCATTTGCTGAAGACAGTAATTTGGTTTTTTGAAGTATCGTACACTGGGCTTTAAGCACCCTTTGGGGATATAGAGTACGTACATATTTTAAACTTGAACTATTGTTGTTGTTGTTGCCTCCTCCCCCGTATCCGCGTTCACGTTCCTGACGGCTTGTCTCTCAGCCGTTTGGCTCTGTGTATGAGTGACTGGCGCCCTATCTACTACCCTTATTTCAGCAACGACGAACCACCCCGTCTCCACTGTTTAGCTGGCCGGAGCCCAAACCTCGCTCGGGAACACACTCCTGGGTCCAAGTTTGGTTTGTTTTGTTATACATACACCCCCAGAGGTCAGAACGGCCTCGGGCCACGTTTATGTCATAACAATTAATATTCCTAGACACCGAGCAAGGAAAACCATTTCTCCTACCCAAATTAAACTATGATATCCCATCACATCATATCTCTAATTATTCCATAAATTTAAATCCTGTAAAACTTAACGATACATCCTTCAATCCAATCGTACCAGTAAAAGAACATTATTCACAGATGCATATTTCAAGCCTGTGGACTACTTAAGTTATATATATATATATATATATATATATATATATATATATATATATATATATATTAGATTTCCGAAAAATCCGGAAAAAAGATGAGCATGGATAAAAGCAGTTAGAAGAGTTCGGTGGATCCAGTGTTGATTGTTCCTGCGAAGTGAAGAATGTTTTGATCGAACACCAATATCATGTGTTTGATTGCGTAAAACAGCTATACCAAAAATTTTAAAATCACATCCATCATATTTGCAACATATGTGTATTAATCAATATTTTAGGTAATATTTTGAGATGTTATAGATTGTATATTACTCCTAATGTATAATTGTGTAATATATCTGTAAATTTTTTATAGAAACCGAAAGTATCGTGACGATCTCCACGACAACGACAACTAGAAGTATCTGGAATCACCCCTCTAACATCGGATTCTAGGCGTATAAACATTGACAATGTTGTTCTACCTGGCCCTTCTAGCAACAGTTACACTGAACTGCTATCGCAGGAACAATGTAAATCACATCTGGGGTAGTTAAGTGCTACCCGAAGATGATCTCGCGTGTAAATGGAAAGCACCTTAACTGACTGACTGACTGCTCCCGGTGATTCGCTCTTTTATATTGCTTTTATTGTTCATTTTGCATCTCTTTCTTCAACATCAAAGTTCGAATTTTCAGTAACAACACCAATTAAAAGAACATACTCAAATTCTAACGAAACTATATTAGAAGACAATAATAAAACTTTAGATGAGGTTCCATATTTAACCCCAACAGAATTTTCGTTCGAAAAAAAATAGTGCAGAAGTCTCACATAAATTAAACATAAACACCGTTGCCAACACCTTCCTACAGGAAAGGATACCGCATTATTCAAAAATTTATTTTATAAAATTCAAGCTACGGACTCAAAAGAACGAGAATGTGTGCTCTTATTCGGCGAAATGAGTATTCAACAATATTTGCAATTTGATTTTGATCAATATTTAATAGAAGGTTTTGAAGATTTAGGTCAACTTGGTAGACCTTATAATTATGCCAATCATGCAACTGTTTTCATTGTTCGAGGAATTATGCGAAATAGGAAAATTCCTATATCATATTATCTTAACCGTAATAATATTAAAGCGTTTAATTTAGTCACGTTGGTTAAGGATAATATAACGAAATGTTTAGAAAGTGGTCTAAATATTCGAGCTATTGTATGTGTCCAGTGCTCAAATAACAGATCTACTTTTACCAAATTGGGAGTGTCTACAGAAAACCCATTTTTAAAACTTAAAAAACATAAAATATGCCCTGTACGATACTCCACATTTAGTAAAAGTATAAGAAACACATTATTATCATCTGATTTATATAATCATCTAAAATATTGATTCAAGCTCCATGAATTTTAGAAAATTACAGATACACATATTTCACCAACTACTTTCCAAAAGATGAATGTAAAACTAGCACTTGAAATTTTCAGTCGCACTATGTTCACTGCAATAGAAATTGGAATTTATACAAAAACAATTCAGTCAAATTCCGCGAAAAATACTGCTATTTTTGTAAAGGTTTTACCGACTAACACAATATCGCCGACATTTATCTTCTTTCTCTAAAGCTATTATCTCCGATATTAAACTAAATTATAAATATTTCGAACTTTTTAGATTGATTAACATGAAAGTGTAGCACAATAGTTTTAAAAATATCCGTTACAAAATAAAAACTGATGTTAAACGAGCTCATAAAAATTATTTAAAATCTATTGAAAATAACATGTGTATTGAACCTAATAAAGTTTGGTCATACTTAAATATAAAAAGAAATACTTCTCGTATTCCTGGGCAAATGCACTTAGCTGACAAAACATTCACGGATACTCCATCAATTGTCCAAGCATTTTCTGAATATTTCGCATCTGTCTATGAATCTCATAATACCAGTCCTACCAATTCTGATAATTTTCCCTCTACTAATATTTCTGATTGACTTAATATTCCCCATATCTCAAAATTCGAAATTCTTACATCCATTAATAAACTGAAACCTTCCCGCAATCCTGGGCATGATAATATTCTGCCGTGACATATTCGTAAAACCTCTCTATATTCTTCTTAACCTATCCATTTCTTCGAATATTTTTCCTTCTATCCTTAAAAAAACATACATAACACCAGTCTTCAAGTCTGGTAATAAGGAAAATATTGCGAATTATCGACCTATAGCCATTATATCGAGCATCTCTAAGGAGTTTGAGAAAATTACTTTCATTCATATTTTTAGCTCCGTTAAAAAACATATCTCCTTACTAGCATGGTTTCATGCAAGGTAGATCCACCTCTACCAATCTCACCACATTCACAAAATTTTTGGTTACTTCATTTAGAATCAATTGTCAAATTGATGTTATTTACACAGACTTCTGTAAAGCCTTTGATAAAGTTGACCATCAGTTACGTATTGTAACACACATTTTGTGTTCAACTAGAAGCAGATGAGATTTCGTGCCTAAAACCAGAAGAAGCCATGCTGTGCGTCATCCGGCTAGTGTAAAGATATTTTTTAGAGATTTGTAACGCTTCAAAAATCGCTTTCCCATTGTATTACAGTTTAGAGAATTTCAGATAATTGCCGTTTAGAGTTATGTGACAGATGTCAAGTAAAGTCGGGTTCAAGTAAAGAGTAAGTTATTTATGATTATTGCCAACGAAGCGAAGGCGGTTTTTGGCGGGTTAGTGATTGTTAAGATTTTCGAAGATTCAGTTCTTAGAAGTAAAAGTTCGTTAGTCAAGTTCCGCACCCTTCCAACCCCGAGAAATCTAGAATCACTTGACCAATTAGATTTTGTTAAAGAACTGTTTAGCCAATTGTGAAGTAGTTTTAAGATGCTCAAGTTAAGTCAAGTGGGGGTGAAATCACCCATCGAGGGTTTATGTGTGATTTCACTTCGACAGTCTTGTTTTAGACACTGATCGAAACAGTTTTACAAGTTTGTGTTCATCTCCTATCGTTTTTAGAGTTGTGAGTAAATAATTGAATATTGGGTAAAGTTTTCTTGAAAGATATTTGTTGTTGCGTTTTGAGAATTGATTATTTCGTTTATCGAGTCGAATTAAGTTGTTTGTGTTCATATTAAGTTGCGAAGTCTAAACTAAAGTCCAATTTAAATCAAGTAAATTTCGGGTTAAGTTGCTAATGCTAAGTTAGATTAACTTGAATAACTTGTTTAATTGTGCGTTTATTTTCGCGTACCAGTGCACGAAAGAACGGCAGTCAGCGAAGGAATGAACTGTAAGTAGATTTATAATTTGATATTTGTACTTGTGCGTACGTTGCGGTGATAGCATATTCGAAAGTTGATAATAGATTCAAGTAGGAAAACTGTGGTTGATCGTGTCGAGTTGAGCAAAGTAGTTTAATAATTTTGTAACCTATTTATTGGGATTTTTTCTATTTTTATTTTGTTAGTAAATTGTTATTGTTTTGAGAATTTGATTTTCATTTATACTGCCTTACATCCAAGTTTAGTGTTGAGATTATTTAGTGAGCCTTGTCCTACCCAGTAATTAACGACGTAAGTATTTTATCTCATATTTAACTCTTCAGAACCGAGTTATAACTGTTCTGTGGTGGCCGGCGGATTTTCGCTACCCTTGGTCGATTAATTGATTAATTTTCTAATATTTTGATTAATATTTCGGTCAAGTAAAATAAACACTTGTCAGTACTCATTGGCACTTAGTGCAGGGTAGCTGTTACAGTATTGAAAAGATTATTAATAACATTAATTTTTCTGATAACTTTGCTATGTTCATAAGTTCTTATTTAACCAATAGAAATATGTACGTCCACTATAATAATTTTACATTTCTTTCATTTCTTGCTACTTCAGGAATTCCGCAAGGCTCTAATCTAAGTCCTCTTCTGTTTATATTATACATAAATGATGTTACTACTTGCATTGAACATTCCCAGTATGACATTGATAATCTACTTGCACGGTCGGAGTGCAATAATTTATTATTTAATATTGGTAAGTGTAAAATTATGACGTACAGTGTAAAAATATCTAATGTGTCAAACAATTATAATTTAAATAACACCGTACTGCCTAGGGTTCCGCAATATACTGATTTGTGAGTTCTATTCGATCCGAAATGTCAATTTACTCTACATTTTGACCAGATGATCAAATCGTCTTATAGAAACTTAGGCTTTGTTATTAGGAATTCAAAAAATTTCACTCAGTTTGCCACACTTAAATCATTATTTAATTGCTTTGTAAGTACTAAATTGGAATATTATTTCCCAATATGGAATCCATAGTATAAAATTCAATGAGAGCAATAGAAAGTATTCAAAAAAAAATTGTCAGATATTGTTGGTTCAGATTTTCTGGACCAAATAATAATTATGCTGGTTACCACTACAATACTGCTCTCATTAAATTTAACATAATTACACTACAGAATCGCCGGTCCCTGCCCTCTTGTCGGTTTCTTTATAAATTAATAAACAACACTATTGGTGATATTAACCTATTAAAACTTATAAATTTACACGTACCAAAGAATTGTAACCCTAGACAGAATCAAATTTTTTTTGTACCTCCAACAAACACAAATTATGAACTCCTAACCCTTGTTAGGCGTACCTGTTCACTTTATAAAACTCTTTGTACTTGCATTCCTGATATTGATATATTTTTTTTATTCATTTTAAGTTTTTCGGATGAAATTACAAAAATATTTTTTATTACAATAATAATTCTTTTTTATGTAAACAAATATGTTATATTTTTCTGTGGAATTTTTCTCTTTTGTCAAAATTACTAATAAGTTTGTGTATTATGATATGTTTATGTACTTACTCTTCACTCTGTAATTGGGATATTTTGTCCTGTTGAGTGATACATTATAATTTAATAGAATGGAAATAAATAAATTAGGTAAGACTACTGGATGACAGAAATCATGAATATCAATTCGATTAGAAATCTTCGTCTTCAAATGAATTGTACCAAATTCATCGATATAAGAGCACAAACTAGCTAATTTGGGATCATCTACGCCAATAAATGTGTCTTGCTGTACTAACTGAATTAGCTTGCGCTCAGCCACAATAAATTCTTCGGAAGATAGATCCCTACTACGATCGGTTTCTTTATTAGACAAATTATTTTTAAATCGTAACAGCCAACCAATTAGTCTAATAATCTTTCTATACTTGGAAAAATATCTGTAGTACAGTGCAAATCATTGATGAAGTAACACTTCTTCTTCTTTCTTCGTTTATTTCGATCTCATTGTAGCTCACATCGAAATTAGGAATTGGGAGAATTTTTTTATCCAAATTGGTCCCTCCCACCATCTGGATAAATCTAGTTTTCTAGCAATGCATCCACTAGAAGATAAGTCTGCAGGATTCATTTCCCCCGAACGTATCGCCATTCACCTCCTACGGTAGGTTCTCTAATTTCGTTTACTCTATTTACCACAAATACCTCTCATGTCTCCAGTCGACTAATCCATGCCAACACTGTAGTAGCACCTCTCCAAAAATATGTTTTTTGGTACTCTTGCTTTGGCTTGAACCAGCTGTACTTGAACACCAGTTTCTGTTTCTGTTCGAATATATGCAACTACCGCATACGCCATTTTACTTGCATCGCAGAAGATATGTAGGGTCAAATTGTTTGTATTATTTGTTCCCGTTAACTATCTGGGTATTTTTATTTCTGTATCATCTCATTTAGCCAGTTTAAGAATTGGGATTTCATATCTTTATTAACTTCTTGATCCCAACTTATTTTCAAATCCCAGGCTTGCTGAAGTAAAATTTTCGGTAAAAGTGACACACAACTTGTAACTCCAATTGGATCGAAGACTCTATGGGCTACTTATACAATTGTTCTTTTCGTAATTTTATCCAAAGTTATCCACTTAAGGCTTTCTAGATTAATTTCTAAAGTAATTTGCTGCCGATTCCACATTAAACCCAAAACGTTTGATATGCTATCTTCTTCTTCTATGTAGGGTTGAACATTGGTGTACTCCCACCCTCGAAGTTCGAATTTGCCAATATTAAATACTGATGTAGCTTCATCTACAAATAGTTTCAAATCCTGTTCATTAACGAGGCTGGTTATGCAGTTATCCACATAAAAACTTCCCATGAGTTTTTTAATAATATTCTCATTAAATGGTAATCTTTTCTCTTCACGTTGTTTCAAAATGGAATTAAGATGGTATTGTAAAACAGCTCCTAATAAAAATGGGCTGGAAGAAACTCTAAAAACTATCCGACAATGTCGATATATTTTGAGCTGTCCGTTTTTATCAATCCATAAAAATCTGAGAAACTCTCTGTCATTGTGAAATAGACTGATTTGCAAGAAAGCTTTCTTAATATCCGCTATTATACCGTATTTCTTTAATCTAAAACGTAACAAAATAGCAGGAATTAGCTCTATTAAGTTCATACCTTTTTCTAGACAGCTGTTCAAATAAGGATTTTGTTTTCCTTTCGCTGACGCATCAACGACTGGACGGATTTTGGTCGTACTGTTTTGTTTTACAACAGCACGATGTGGTATTGACATTCTTCATATATATCTTCCGCCTTTAGCCTTTTTACTGGATTGTCCAACCTTTTTAAAGCTAAATTGTAATTATCTGAAAGCGGTGCATTATATTGCACCCACGGTAGGTGAACTTCGTACCTAACATCTTCATTAATTTCAACAGTTCTCAAAAATTGATCTACAGATTCTGAATGCAGCTCGTCTTTTGTTTTCTTTTCTATCGGATCGCATATACCCAATACATCTAGAGCCCATTAATCAGATATATTGGCATCTTGGACCATCATCGATGTAACCACTAGTGCAGTATTGTCTATATTTCGGTAACCAGGTAACTTTCCCATCAATGTCCAACCAAGTTTAGTCTGCAAAACACACATCCAGTTTATGCTCTTTTGTCGTGGTTGTGAGCAAACCAGTCGCAGTAGGTATTTCATCCACAATAGAATTTATTGGTTTGAAGCTTCGTTCCCTTTTCTTAGGAATTTTATTGGAAGTGACACCGAAACCTGTTTTGGCCAAAATAACATTTTGTTCATTTAATACTTCCGCTCCAATAAACAGCATTAATTGGTATAAACGATCTTTTGCAGTTTTAAAAAAATCTAAACTGTTACTTCCTTCTTGTCTCACCGAGGACTGCGTGTGTACCACTGACATTACGGTACTGTTTCTTTGCCACATGCGTAAGACATCCTCCGGTAAACACGACTCAACTAGAGGTAAAAGCATGGACGCACATTTCTCGGTAGTAACATTCAGTGTTTCTAATGCCCTCAGATGACACTCTAGTTTGTCGTAAAGTGAAACAAATGGTATCGAATTTGCTGCTAATGTATTTTGTTGAACTAGAGTCAACAGTTCTCTGATATAAACTACAACTAATAAGTCTATTGCTTTGGGATAATTACCTTCAGTTGCAGGAAAACATTCTACTAACTCTCTAGCTTTTGTTCCTGAAACAGTCGCTTGAATTAAGTATTGAAATTTGTCACCTGCTTCTATAGCTTCATCTTTATCGATTTTCTTGAACTTTGTCCAAAATTGAAGCCATTCTTTGAGGTCACCACTGAACTTCTTTAACTCCAACTGTGGTAGTTTAAATGCTCGTCTCTGATTATTACTAATGTTACTTCGCATGATGCTTCTGCCACTTGCAGTAGCCACTGAACACTGGTCTTCTTCTATTTCGAAAACAGCAGCTTTCATTCTACTGTAATTTATAGCGTACTTGTCTGCTGTGTCTTACTCGTCGTCCAGCCCTTCCTGTGCTGCATCATTTTCTAACAACAAGTTACAAATTTCAGTATCTAACTCCAAAATTTCTCTATACCTTTTCTCCAATAATTCAAACAATACTGTGATCTCTCGAATAACTTTTTCATTTTCTTTCAGCAATTTATTAATTTTGCCTTGAGTCTTAGTGAATGAACCACGCAGGATTCCACGTGATTTTATTGCCTTTTCCATGGTTTGATAGTGTCCTGTCACGGTCGCCAGAATGTTGGAAATATGACAAATAAAACACTTTTACTTTTCGCATATACTTCAGACAAATTTTATTGCACAATTAATACAAATAACTGTTTAGGAAAAAACTATCTAATTGCTGACAAAACAAAAACTGTAACATGTCAAAAAAACTAAGGTGACTACTTATATTTAACCGATTGAGTCACCTAAAACAAATCTCTCTTGTAACATATAAGTATTTCGTATTGCAAACATATTTACATGACAAAAGTCAATGATTTATTTGATACTTTAAATATTCATGTATTAAATGATTCCAATCCTTACAAATTTGCATTGTCAGACAAAAATTCAGTATTAAAAAGTACTTAAGAAGAGGAAGTTTTGTTCTTAAACCCTTTAAGAAATATGGCAAAGAGAGAAGAAATATTTATTATTTTGACGGTATGGTGCAAACTATAACTGTTCTATTAAATTTGTTTGAAGACAATAATGAAGAAAATTGATTGTTTCTTCTTACAAGCAGATTATAACAAGATGCTCCTGAAAATCTATTCTTCGTTATCAGAAATAAAGGAGGTTAAAATCCGAATTCCACTACCGGACAATTTCATCAATCTTTAAAGCATTGCATGAATATTAGAATATTAGATATAATTAATTCAACTAGTAGTAATTATGAACATGACAAAGATGAAATGCTTCCGATATCTTTAACAAATTCAGAAAATAATTTTGAAACTATTAACGTTGATGATGATAATTATAATGATAATGATAAATTTGAGAATGAAAATAATATTACTCAGACAAATACAAAAATTAATTTTAATGCATTGGAAGAATGTTTATTCACTTATTTCATAGGCTAAATGGTATTTCGCTGTTTAAAAATATAACTGCGAAACATGTGTAAATTCTTTACAAAAAAAGAAGAATTATTAATTGACAGAAATGAAATGTTAATATCGTAACGGGCCAATACGGCCCTGGACAGGCAGCGCAGAAGCATCGAGGACAGTCTGGGCTAACAACAGATATATAAATACGCTAGCCTACCCAGTGAGGCATTCGATTCCGATACGCTGTTTAGGAAACATCGAATATAGTGGAAATAAATAAACGTTTGCATAGTAAATATAAATAATGAAAATAAATAATTATTTTGCAATATTCTTAGTTTATTATTAACTTGTCGTTGTTTTGTGTCTTTTGTATTTATTAAAAGTGTTTAAAAATAAATAAGTAATATAAATAAATATAAGTGTAAGTGAATAAATTCTTTGAGACTTTTAAATGTTGTTTTAATTGTTGATTATTAAACTTTACCGAACCCAATAGTTACAAACGAAATTTTGTATCTCACTCGACCTGATAATTCTTTCTTAGATAAAATGAACAGTTGCGTGCAGTGAGTTTTGGAGGAAGGGAAGCTGTAGATATATTTTAAAAAAATAATAATTTAAAGAATATAGCTAGTAATAAATAATAATATTTTACACTTACCAATGGCAATATGTAATTCCAAATAAAAATAATAAATATAACCCCTAACCTTCGATAAAGAAAATAAGAAAAATTTATATACGTATTTATCAGTTATTATCAGTAGAAGCAAAAGAGATAAAATCGATATTATTCTACTGGTAAACCAAATTGAAAAAAAAAGAAACATAATTTACAGTAAAACGAAGCAATCAAACTAAATAATAACAAGCAAGAAGATAACTAAAAACGGTGAAGTCCACATAATAACTAATTCCCTAGTAAATCATACAATTTACTACTCACAAATTATTTAGCCTGAGTTATTATGTTTAAAATAAGTGTAGGTTTTTTATTTTTAATAGAATCATCACTTATATTGATGATTTTCTGGGGTCATTACTAATTATATCATTTTTAGTCGCATATTGTAACCAGTATTAATCTATTTTCACTGATATAATACATAAACTGTACTTTGCAACATTATTTAATACTTAAAACGCAAGCAATGCAGCGCAGAAGCGTTTTTCAAAACGCTTCCACAAGCAGCTAGGCGCGAACGATCCTAGCATCAAAAGCGCATGCGCCAACTACACTACAGTGGTGAGGCAGGCAATGGAACAGTGGAAGCGATTTGAAAGCAGCTTCCATGGTGCAGCATATGTGGTTGAGCTCGGACGGATTCGGCAGCTGATATTTGATAGCAGAGGCGCAAATTTTTCAACAAATTTGTTTTTCATAATTTTGTAATATTGAATACAATTGTTTTAGTAAATTTATATAATAGAAATATAAATATTAAGTGTTGCAAAATTTCTAAGGGATGCGCCGCCTCCAACGCATCCATGGACGGCACGCCACTGAAAATGAAAAATAAATAGCTCCATAGAAACACATCGGGCTCTGGATTGTTGCCAATTTAAATTTACCCCGGTGGTTTCCTCTCCAATAACATGTTTCGGGGCTATGATTTGAAGGCTGGTAAACACACTTCATACGAAAGAATATATCACTTACCGAGATCTGCACAAGCAGAGTGCCACACCCATAACGGGTAAAAGGCGTGATGATATATTTATTTTATTTTTTATTTATAAAAGATTTTCTGAAAATATTTATATGATTCAAAGAAATATTCGCGTAATATAACTAAAGAAATATGTTGTGGGCAGCACAATACCTCCCGCCACAGATTTCTTATCGAACAATGCAGGAATATCAAGAGACGCTCATCCTTTCAAAAAATTATGGCACATGTCAAAAAATGATATTTTCAACCGTTGTTCTGTTTTTTCAAAAAACGCAGGTTAGCAGATTTGGTCAATTCTGAACATTTTATCTGTAAGATCGTAGATTCGTAAATCTGTTACCTACGATATGCCCGTAACTAAAACTTTACAGATTTACAGTTCTGGCAATTTTCGGCGTGTATCTGTTAGAAGACAACTTACAGATCAACTTTATGGTCACAAGACGATTATTTTACGACATGCGCCTATCTTCAGAATCAGGTATTTTTAGGTGACATGTCACAGATAAAATATAATAAAGGTTTACTTTTCATAAAATATAATATTTATACTTATCCATTTGTAATGAAGGAAGTACTGAAAATACTTAAATTAATATATTAACTCTCAGACGAAATTAAATTATTTGTTATTTGAATATAAGGAATTACAAAACGAACATTTGTATATTGCTAACCTATATGCACGTTTCAGTACCGAAATTGAAAGTAACTTAAAAAATAAAAACCCAAGCGGATGATCATTGTCTGTTACTGGAGGCTCTAAAGTTTCAATGTAACAGTGCTGGGCCGAGCTGCTAATGTGTAAAATACTAAAACACCTTTTATAGCGAGGAAAAAGGTAACTTTAATATAATATTGAAATGATTAAACTAAATAAGAAATACAAATATTACAATTGACGCAAACGTGTAAATATGTTACAGAGTTACAGTTACCAAAATATTACTTTGTAGCTACATCTTGTAGCGGTGTAGAATTATTTCGACTGTCAGAACATCACTCTTTGACTTGCAAAACATCACTCTTTTCGGATTGCCAAAAACTGTCCTTTTAAACAGCTAAAAGTATGTCATCAAGTTGATCGTGTCATCATCAGCTGTGTCTGCAAATATTTCTTTGCATACGCAATACTTGTGCACTAATTACAATTGACATTTGCAATATTCGTACAAGCGCGGTTATTGAACTACAAAATGCTGAATAAACAATTTGGAAAAACCCGCTTGTTACAATTGGTTTATGTTATTAACACTATATATTAATAATGGGATTTTGTGTTACCCCATTTATAAAATATTTATGTAGTAAGAAATTTTATTACTTGAGGAAATAAATGTGTTGCAATTACATAACTTTTTTTACATTCTACTCACAGACGACTGAACCAACTGGATTTTGGAAAGAATCACTACCCACATCATATAAAGTTACGAGAACCTTTAAAGTATAATTGATATTTTATATAAATAGGAAATGACAAATATCTGTATCATTGTGGCTCTCAAATTTATATATTGACGCATTATAATTAAATTTAGCGACCATATTCTACTTCAGTATGTAATCCAATAAATAACATCATCTATTGATTATTCATTTTTAACTGATTTTTACTTAGAAATCTCTAGCAGAAATAAATAATAGTAGCGATAATATGTTATTCATAAAATAATTGTGAATTTTCGCATTCAACAGTGACCGTAAAATCTTTCAGTCACCATAAACTTCTACAGATATCTGTAACATATTTACGATATCTGTAAGATACAGATGGTATCAGAATTGCATTTAACCTGTAAGCATTTACATATCTTACAGATTCTCTTACAGACCTTACAGAATTACTAAGAATTGGCCTATTGAAGGAAAATATCAAAATATAATTTTTTTAAAGTGTCATTCGTAAATGGTGACAGTAAGAGGAAAATATTTCAAACAATAAATGCAGATAATAATATTTGAAACATTATTCTAATAACAAAATTTTCATTAAACAAAACATACAATTCAAATAGTTGTATTATTTAAGTTTGACGGAAGTCTTTATCATAAAGTTTTAAATTAGCGTTACAATTGTGTTAAATGGTAGGTAAATGTGTCCATGATTACTGAGATGTAATTTTATCAAATCAATACTCATTAAAACTATGCCAAATGTTATCTGCCAATCTCAAACAATATGACTGTTTGTATATTTTGTTTACCATGGCACTCTGGAAATAGGTAAAAATTATAAATTTTATTTTACGTCTATCTCAAGACGGAAATGGATTACATCATTTTGATACAGTTTTTGTATTTGAATACATTTTGTATTTACACTTTTGTTCTACGCCGCGCCGCCGGACTTAAGTGTACTCAATGCAGGCTCTGGTTCATTATTTACAACTGAAATAAATACAATTAATCAAATTAGTATCACATAAAATGTGTGTACTGGGATGTACCTATACATTAATTGTAACATACGTTATCTTATTTTGTTTACAAAATTTGAATAACATATGTTACAATTAATGTTACTATGTACTGGAGCCCAAATTTTATCTCAGAACCTTATAAAACGATTGCTATTATACATGTTTTTTGTGGGATAACGTTTTTGTACTTGGCCTGAACTTTTCTGTTTTACTGATTGGGGTTTATTTGGTTTTCAAGAAAATATATAATTTTTGCCAACATCGTACAATGATAAATTGAATTATTATTGTTATAAAGAAATATCAATATACATGAATTTATGAAATAATTAAAGAAATAACATACATGTTCCAAATTGTCCTCCACATTCTCCCCAATCGTTACCATTGCATCGGATTATATCTCTCAGAGAAAACCTGAACGTGTAGAAACCACTAACAAGATTTGTGAAAATACACTCCAAATCATAATTATAAGTAACCTAAAAAATGTGTATGTTTGATTAGAATCGTTTCACAATAAATATGATTCAAATAACGCTATGAAATATACAAAGAAAAAAAAAACGCAAGTTCGTGAACGTACCTCACATGATATGTCATTTTGTGTATCATTGCCATAACAGGTATCGTATTTGCCAGTTCTTTTAGAATTCTAAAAATATTCAAAGTTATTAAAAATACATCCTACATTTCATTTAAATAAAATTATCAACATATTTAGTATAAGTAAAATAAATATATCATCACGCCTTTTACCCATTATGGGTGTGGCACTCTGCTTTCGCAGATATCGGTAAGTGATATATTTTTTCGTATGAAATGCGGTTACCAGCCGTTAAATCGTAGCCGCCAAAGATGTTAGTGAAGTGGGAACCACAGGGGTAAATTTAAATTGGCAACTGTCGGCTGTGGAATTCAAACTGAGGATCTCATGAACCACAGTCCGACGCGTAAGCTTCATTAAAAAGCAAATTGTTTTTAAAGAGGCAAAGCTTTTGTGATACAGCCCAAGACAAAAGTTACTAAGAAACATCACCAGATCACTGATAAATGTGCAAAATGATTAGATATTTCACATTATTATTTACATTTTAACTGGTTTCAATTAACTATTTTAAAGATCGTCCAAAATTAATTTTTGATATTTTAATGTTGCTCTCCCCTTTAAGATATATAATTTGATACCAAACTCGTTGGATTTAATTAACTTGTATAAAAACAACTGACGATCATAATAAAATAATTTTTTATGTTTAAGTTCGTCTCGTCTTGAAACACTCAATTTGATACCAAACTCGGTAGGATTCAATTAACTTGTCTAAAAAACAATTGACAATCGTACAAAATTAATTTTCGACATTTGAGTTCAAATCTCCTTTTTGATACCAAACTCGATAGGGTTTAATCAATATATTTATTAAACTTATACTTCGTACAGGTTAGTAAAAATTATTTTTGTATATAATTCGTACTACAAGAAAGCTTGCAGCTCTAGTCAATATTTATGAATACAATATTAGTGTTATCAAGTTTAAAATATATTTTCTGTTGGGAATACTTACGTCCGATGGTGGTGTAAGCTGATACTGCCCGTAAGATGGCTTACTACAATTTCTAGTGCATTCTACTTCCAAATAAATGTTTGGGTGTTGTTTTAAAAAGGGATGACCTATTTTCAAACTTGTTTCAAAACTGAAAATATAGGTTTCATTACAAACAAATATTAATTCATATATAGGTATTTAATACTCATTACTTACTCCTTTGGTCTATGTTGTATGACCAATTTGACTGGAAATTTGAAAAATGTTAAATTTCTTTCAGGTAATTCAAAATATAAATTGGAAAATTGTACTTGATTTGTACTAAACTTATTTTTATTCTTATTATACGATTCTTTAGAAAATATTATAAGATAACAACCAGTGTACATGTATTTTAGTGTTATTGTGGCATTCTGCAAATTAAAGAAACAAGTATATTAAATCATATTACCTATAAATTTTTTTTGTAGATATTTGTCACTAGTATTCAAAATGGAATAATGAAACTAGCACTTCTGATTTTCAGCGTCAGCCTATTAAATTAAAAATTTACAAGTGAAGAAAGGGTAGCTTGCGAAACAAGTATGTTATCGTATCACTTATAGTACATTGAATAGCATTTTGATAAAATTTATTGAATTTGTGCTCAACAATAGTAGGAACCACAACGACAGTAAATAAATGTTAGATTACACATTGCCATCTTCCATGTGTCAAACATAAAATATTATACGCAACATGTACATAATCGGACTTTATAGACTCTATTTATCATATACAACGACTCGTCCAGAAAGGGCCTAAATGATGTATTTGTTAGTCTTGATACATAAATAGTTATTATAATCCAGTCAACTTTCTGCAATGCTATTACATATTATAATTTAAATTTGAATAGTTAGAACTACTTGCTTGCTACTATTATAACTAATAGATGAAGAAAATTTTCTATTTTAGCGTTTCTTTTGAAATTAATTAAGGAAGTAGAACGTAAGGAATATTCAGGTTCATAAGCCTGTTTCGCTATTTCCATTCTTGGATTATATAAAATAATAAAGATTAAATAGAATTTCAAATACCTTAGAACAATTCGGAATAACTTCATTGCTCACATTTGTTCCACTAAAAAAGTATTCGGAATGCATAATGGATCCGGCATACTGTTCATTTTTCTCACACTCTGTTCTATCAGTTGTTCCCCAACGTTTCAATGTTAACTTATAGGCACAATTAGGTTCGTATGCGAATTCGACATCAACTGTTCCCTTTTCTTCGTCTGGTTTCTGTATTGTTACATCTTCCTTAGTTAGTTCGATTTCACATCGATGCGTTACTTGCTCAAAACAGTGATACGTAGCTTCATCGGTGATACTATTTCGCCATGTATTACACTTATCGCTTATTGCAGATTCAAACATTATAAGTACAATTATTGCACAATAAATTTGTGATATCATTTTGAATAGTTTGCGAAATATATAATAATTTTATTTAAATTTAATGGTAATATAATAATAACTTATCTTCAAACACCGCTGAGTAGATTATTTTCTTATTTCTTTATTTCACGTTGTCTACAATTATCCATTCATTAAATAACTAAATAAATATACTTTTATTTTTATAAAAACTATACATGTATAAAAATTACTGACGTATGTAAATTTCCATACATGTGTACTGTTTGGCGCTTCAGTAACAACTGAGTAAACCAACCTTGAATGATGACTTATTTATCATAAAGTTGTTTATAAACATTCGCTATAATCTTATATGCACTGTTATTTAAACATTCCTTTAAAATATCGATATTTCAGTTATAATTTTGTTGCTATTAATAAATTCAATGTTCTTAATAATAATTTTATTATGTTTCCTTTTGCTTCTTCTTCTTGCGCCTAAACGGGACACTTATAACATGTTGGTTGTAAAGCACAAACCTATGAAGGAAATATTTTATTTCTACTTTTAATTGTGTTTAAATTAGTATAGGTTCTCATTCCTGGTTGTTGATTAGTTGGAATATTTCATAAATATACTGGGATATAAACATGTTTCTGGTTTGCCCGCGAACAGGTAAAAAAGTTGATATTTGTGACAACGAAAATGTGCAATAAACTTTCATATTTATTGCAGTGTATTGGGAATAATCAAGTTATATCGTACAGTTAAGATATTATTGTAATTAATTATATAGCTATTTTGAAGGTAAGTAATATTAAGATGTTGATGTTAAAGGTGGGCAGTTAGTAATCAACGGTAGAAGCAAACGGATGCAAGTGTTTCAGTGTCTACCTAGTGAACCTTATTTCTCTGTAACACTGATAGTTCCGGTAACGTACAACGAGAATTCTACATTATATACAGGATGTTTATACTAAGTCGTTACACCCGAAAATGGTAGATAGAACTCATTAAAACAAACAACATTTTTTAGCTCCAATTTTTTATTTGGAGCCCCATTTCATAGTTATTGGTGTTCTCTTGTTTTTCGAAAAATCGTCATAACTCCCTTATTTTAAGGAATATTTAAAAAATACAAAAACTTTAAGCATTTGCTTTCGGTTCTCTAAAACACTTGTATTTACAATTATTTTCTATTTCATCAAATAACAAAATGGCGACCAATCAAAAATTTCTAAACAAGATAAGTAAGTAGGTAAAAATTTATAGCAAAATCAAAAAAATATCATTGAGATCCCTCTATTCTACATTTAAATTATACACGCGGTATACAACAAATATATCACAGGAATTAAAAAATAAATATCATTAAAGTGTCGCCAATTTATACAACAAATGTATTAATATCATACAAGTACAAAAAGAAATATCACAAAAAATATATATATCACAAAAAGTTCGACAATGCATACAATTAAATTAAAAACCTAATATTTACACCAATAGCCATTGTTTTCAATAACAGCTTCTACTCGCCGCGGCATCGAATTAATTAAATTCTGGCAGTACTCGTTTCCACGCAGAATTATCCTGTACAAAAAAAAAAGTTGCGATCAGGAATTAACATCCTTACTCATAGCAGAATGACTTCCTCCAAGTAGCAGGCGGCATTCATTTTTCCGGATATCTCCACTAACTCACCAGGGCCCCAAGACGCCATCCATCCCCAAAACCCGACGCTTATTCTCACACTTTTTCTGATTGGAGCGACGTGTTGCGGGTGAAGACGCGAGTTGTTTGGCCGCCACAGCGGCTTCTTGACGTCTTCGTCTGACAAAAATACTTTTTCGTCAGAAAAAATAACAGTAACCCAATTGAGATCTGTCTTTATTTCACAAAAATGCAACCTCGCTCGCAAATGATTTGGCATAAACTCGACTTTAGTCGCAGCCTTCCTACAATGGATCCCTACTTCATGAAGCAGTCTCCTGATGGTTAAAGCAGAAGCATTAACTCCCAGTTTCTGCTTTAGCTCTGCAGAAGAGCAAAAGGGAGTTTCGCTGACGGCCTGTTGCAAATTTTGGACAGCAGCGACATTCAGTTTGCATGGCGCCCCGTTTCATCGCAGATTTTGTAGGTAAAACGGGCCACCAATTCTATATCGTTGAATCCAACGCCAAACTGATTTTCTCTGAAATATAAAATATTTATATTAGATTAAATGTAAAGAATTTTTACCTCCCGCAAATACCGGGTGTCAATTTTTTTTTGAGCTACGACAACTTTAAAGTTTATGCCAACAAATGATTGTTGAATATTGGTTACACTAATCTTCTTAAAGTGGTGTTAATATTTTGGTATTTTAGAATATATTAACTTTCTTTGTTCGCTGCGCTCAAAATAATTCATTTGTGATTTTAAATTGTATTTTATAGCGATGAGTTTACTAATTCTTTTAGATCTTTCAACATTGAGTATTAAACAGAGCCTTAAATATTTGTTTCCATGTAACATTGTAGTATTAACAATATATTCAGAAAACAAAATGACAGCTAGAAGTATCATTTAAGCTATGATTTCGATACGACATTTTTTATTTATTCGGCGAATAATTTATTCGGTACTTTATTCGAAAATGGAAATATGGGCCCTTATTTGTATTTATATTGATAAATGTTTTATTTTAAGTCATAAATATGTGATGTTAGTTACATTATATTATTATTGTTGTTTGTAGTTAATGATAGGCTATATATTTCACTTTGGAATATGAACTTTTATTGATTTGAAATAACGAAACAAAAATTATTGTGACAGTTTGTTTTCTAATTTTTCATGCGTTGTTATTTATTTTACAAAGCCTATATGATACTAAAATATAACATTTATATATAAAAATACAATTCTAAATGATTCGTAAATCATATTCTTCAACAATTATTATTATTAGATTTCAAGAAGTTTGGATGCCTCATCGAACTTGTGTATAGCATGCAATATTCCCTTGCATTTTGCCAAATATTGTGTGTGAAATTTTATAATCTCTACAAGGTGTTTACCTTCTCAGGTATACAATGGATTATATATCTGTCCTTTATTTCGTTATTCGACTAGCGAGAACGTTTGCCGGTTTTTAGTTCAGTTTTGGTACCTGTGGAGGGGTTATGGGGCATAACTTCGGAACAATACATAAAAAACAGATTGCTGATTCATCAACGTATCAGGTTTCAGTAAGGTTAAGGTTTTATTGCCCCACAAAACCTGACACGTAACTTTAATCTAAATGATCAATTTTCCTAAATGGTTATATCATCATTCAGAATATAAAGCTAATAAACCATTAACTTTAAATTGTTTCTAAGAATCCTTGCTCATGTAACATAGTAATCGCGTTTCGGTTCGTTCGAGTATACCGTGTTTCAAAAAATATTTTGTACATTTTTCACATGTTTATTTGATTATTCAGTATTATTTATAGGGCAAATAGCTCCATGGTTTCTCAGTTCGAATCCCACAGCCGACTTTTATTATTTTTATTTTACTCCCTTTTATATCTTTTTGTGGCCTGGACGTGACGGCTGGACACCGCACTTCACGCATAGAAATATATCACTTGCCGGGTTCTGCGAAAGCACTTTACACCAGACAAGTAAAAAATAGGTACAAATTTCTGAATGAGATCTCATGAGTTTATTGTAAATATTTGTATAAAAACTTTCATTAAATCTTAAAGCCTAACTTATAAGAACAATTTATTAACCTTCTGAGTTTAATTAAATATTTACATAAATATTTATCCGTTACTTAATAATAATTGCACTTAATAATCTAGTCCGTATTGTTTAGGTATAAAACAAACAATAGTGTTTGTCATATCAATGAAGTGTATTGCTAGCACCCCATCAAATACTTTTGAATACACGCACATGTATCATCGTAAAACACTAACTATCGTTGCATTACAAAATATAAAATTCAAGTGAATAATGGTCCTCACTAAATTATCACAAAGTTAATTGTTCTATTTGCATTTTAATCCTTAATGCACTTATCACAATTTAAGGAATGCTTAATTAAATATTAAATCAAGTCTAAAGGCACATTCACAATGCAGCTCTTACTTGTAATGCTTTCAGTAAAAGGTTGATTTTGAGCTTCTGTTTCCGGTCTAAAATACTCAAAATTAGATTCTAGTAATGCTTCACTGTTCGCCCCACTTTTTGGCGCTTTCTTCGGGGTCACTGCACCAGAACATGCACCAAGAACATCAGCTGATTTTGGCCTTTCTTCATCAAAATTCTCCTGCTGGTGCTTCAAAATAAACAGTATTGTAATCTATAATTTGTAGAAATATTAGGCAGGTAATCGCTGCTAATTTGTTTCTTTTGTGGAAGCTCAGGAGCTATTGGTAAATCCATGAAATTAGTAGGTTCCAGTTGTAATAATTCTTTAGGTGTATGAGGCATTTTAGATCTCAATTCTTGCGGAAAATTCTTCTGTGGATTATCTACTTCATAATACAGATTGTTTTCATCGATATCTAAAGTAGAGTCAGATTGTTTCAAAGTACTATATAACGGTAATGTATCAGTATTGGAATAATCACTAGTTGTGTAGGTATCTTCATGTGGCTCATGTTGAAAATGAATGATAGGCATTTCTTCACTGATGTTGTTGTCGTGAACGCTGGAAAAGTAGAGTTAGCAGTAGTTGCATAGGTTGAATTGTCCCTTAATCTTTTTCTTTTTGGTACTCCAATCCAAAGGTTAAATGGTGGCATGGATTCATTTTGAGGTTTCGAAGAATAAGATGCTTTCGTCATGGGATTTTGGAAACTGTTCGCCGGAGCACTGTATGCTGAGTATACAGAAGGATTTGTTTTGTGAACCTCAAATATGTCGCACGATTGGTTGTCTTCGATTGATGAACTAAAGTTGGATTTTTACATACTGCCTATCGAACCATTGCTCACCATTTTTTGTAACCTGAATTTTACCAATCTGGTGGGATCTTAGTTCTCGCTAAGCCAGTCATTCGGTACCACTGCCTCATAGCAGCTGGTGGGTTCTCTACACTGATGAGCTCCAATAAGAGCGAAACGCGTCTGTAGTTTCCGATTGATTGGCTTGGCCGGTCTCAATGAATTAATAACTTAGTTTTTATTCTGAGGCTGTTTTTTATGAAACTATTGACAATTTTTATTGTCTTTATATTTTTTAATATATATGTTTCATAGACAATTTTCAACTTTTTGAAAATATTGCTCATTTGTAGTGATAGCCATGGAATTGAAACAAAATTACAAACAATTACATGATGTTGATTTCGTGTGCACTGTCACATTCTAGAACCTACCTAACGCTGCTAAAACTAAATCAATATACCGAAATAACTTTTTAGTTGTTAATTAATTTTTGAAGCACGTCATTTTTGAAACCGTTGGAAGTTCATCTTCATGTTCGATAAATAATGAATAAGACAACAAGAAATGCTGTTGGTTGAATTGCAAAAACAAGTGTAGCCATTAGAAAATTAATTTGTTAATGAAGCTGAATATTTCCGTAATTATTTAATTCTATATTTATTTTATTTTATCTATTAACAAATATTGGCTATAGGTGAAAACCTTCGTGGTGAAAACGTACTAATTGTTATTGAACATGGATCTATTCCCACCAAATCAAACATCATTTTACAAGAGAACAACCAGATTAGTCCAGGGTATGAGCAATTCCATCCCATGAAATTCCAATCCAAATTGATGCCAATACCCAAGTTACGAAGAAAAAAAACACTCACTTTAATATAAAATACGAAAAATTAAAAATCTAAAGCCACAAACTTCAGAAAATCATAGTAGACTTGTAGAAATAACCTCTTTATTGGTGTTTTTGTTACACGACACATAAGTGTCCACTACAAGACGTTTTATTTTCCATATTAAAATATGTTGTTAATTTTTTCAATAATTTTTACATTTATTACAATAATTATAAGAATATTATTACAATATTGTACAGATTATAACTGTGTATTGATGACAATAATGTACTCATATTGATTACAACAATGTATTATTATTGATTATAATAATGTACTCGTACTGATTACAACAATGTACCTTTATTAATTACAATAATACACTCATATTGATTTCAACAATGTATTCTTGTTAATTACAATAATACACTCGCATTTATTACAACAAAACCTTGATTACAACACTGCACTGATTACAATAATTAAAAAATAGTAATCTCGAGTAGGTAACCTAAAAATGCATCAAACTCGAAGTTAACGAATTCTGGGAGCAAAGAAATTTCATAGTGACATTTTTATTATTTCATGCAATATTCGTTTGAATTCACGTTTATAAACCATATTATAATTAGGTAGGTTCTAGAATGTGATAGCCGGTGACAGCTCACATGAAATTTTTGACATCATGCAATTGTTTGTAATTTTGTTTTAATTCCATTGGTATCACTATAAATGAGCAATATTTATAAAACTTTAAAGTTGATTTTACGGATTACAAGATGTGTAAAATAAAATCTGATTAGTGATTTAGATGCAGAATTAAATTCTCTACAATTTTTTTTACCATTTTCGTCTAAATCCATTTGGAAACTTTTGCGCACGGAAAAACTGATTTCCCATGTTAAAAGCCTATGGCCCGCTTTTTGATTTACACCCTGTATGTTTTGAAGTCTCCTGAATTTATTTTGACCATGTTTAATTAAGTTTGTGTGGATGTATGAATGGATGTGTGCCCGTATGCTCTAGAACTTCAGTATGAGAAAGAATAGAGTAACAAAACTTTATAATTATTAGTATCAAGACAATGCGAAGAACTGCGTTGATTTTGGTAACAATTGTAAGACCGGAAATGGAAATTTACTTAACACCCAAAACAATAATTCAATTTATTTCGAATATGAAATAAGGGGCGAAAAAATAATAAATAAAAGATGCAATATTAAATGCTTGTTGTAATTCTCTTGTATCTCACGTTTTTAAAAAATACCTGTAATTAATATTGATTAAACCCTATAGAGTTTGGTATCAAAGTAAAGGACTCAGGCAGAAGACAAATATCAAACTAAATATTTCAGGAAGGAGAGTCAAATTAAAATACCAAAAATTTATTTTCAGTGAACGTCTATTGTTTTTATAGTAGTTATTAGAATTATTTCGAGTTTGGTATCAAATTGGAGATATGTGCATGGGGAATGGAATTTATATTATCGGGCCATTTACCCATTTTACGGAATGATATATTTTTGGGATATGGACATAGTTGCTATGATGATAAATATAAAACTGAAAAATCTATTCTATATTTATTATAATTACATGTATAAGGAAATCCTGTTGTTTTTGATAAACTATCAAAGTTGATAATTATATCAGTATGGAACTGATAATATGGTCAATAATAAAATGAAAATTTTTCCTTGTTGTCTGTCGCTGCTTTTAAAATTATGAATGCAATAAAATATGTATTTTTAATACTAAATTTAGTATTAATGTATTGGTACTTTACTATGCGAGAATAATATTAAAATTAAATAATCGCATGGTGTGAATCATAAAAAATATCTTGTTTCTTACGATATCTAGCTCCATTTTGGACGCGATCGTAAGTATATATTTTAAAAGTTACTCTCAGTCTTAAGTCATGTCCGCTGTGGCTAGCACGTGTTTGTACTTTACGATGTAAAAACAAATAAATAGTGCAAAATACCGAGCAAAATTCACCAAATGACGTTAAGAAACCAAGGTAAGGTAGAGCTCAAATATTCCTTCCTGTTAATAAATCCTTTAAAACACCCAAAACAATCAAAATCTTAACCTAATAAGTTATTGCAGATAAAAATTCAAGTACCCCGAGACCCACCAACAGTACAATAGATTACACAAAAGTTTTAATGAAAACCGCTGCCTGCAACGGTTAAAACAAAATATTCAAAAAAACCAAACCAAATCAAACATGACCGAACAAACACCAACCGCTTAGCTTACGATAAAATCTTTCTGCCAAAGAAAGAAATAAAATCAGAAACTCTCAAACCAAAAAAAAAACCATCACCTCAATCCTTCAGAAACTCCGTTCCCAAACTTTCAACAAATATCTTGTATCAAATATCCACCATAGACACTCAAACACCCAGAAATTAACAGAGACTTAACAAAATACACTAAAATGAAACTCTCGTCGTGCTCTATCATAACCACTTCTATATAAAAGAAAGTCTAGAAGGCAGCCGTTTCATATACAGGGTGTAAATCAAAAAGCGGGTCATAGGCGTTTAACATGGGAAATCAGTTTTTCCGTGCGCAAAAGTTCCCAAATGGTTTTAGACAAAAATGGTTCAAATAAAAATTGTAGAGAATTTAATTCTGCATCTAAATCACTAATCAGATTTTAATTTACACGTCTGGTAATCTGTAAAATCGACTTTAAAGTTTCATAAATATTGCTAGTGATCTGTGATTGTTTGTAATTTTGTTTCAATTCCATGGCTATCACTACAAATGAGCAATATTTATAAAACTTTAAAGTCGATTTTACGGATTACAAAACGTGTAAAATAAAATCTGATTAGTGATTTAGATGCAGAATTAAATTCTCTACAATTTTTATTTGAACCATTTTTGTCTAAAACCATTTGGGAACTTTTGCGCACGGAAAAACTGATTTCCCATGTTAAACGCCTATGGCCCGCTTTTAGATTTACACCCTGTATATTGATGGGTCCAAAGTTAATAATAAAACTGGATCGAGCTTTGTTACCGAAAATCAGACATTCAAATACCAATTACAGCCAGAATGCAGTACATACACAGCGGGAAGTTTCAATATAAAAAAAAAATTCAACAATCAGATAAAGCTGAAATCGAACACAAAACAGTAATATGTATTGACTCACTTAGTGCTGTACAGAACCTAACAAATCTCCACACAAGACATAACCTAATACAACAAATCCAAGATAACATAAACGATGCCATAACTAACCACAGCAATATCGTAACCATACTGCGGATCCCATCTCACTCTAAAATCCCAGTGCATGAAAGAGCGGACCAAGCTGCAATAGAGGCAACAAACGAAGACATTCACATTACACCAACCACCACAAGACATGAAATAAAGAGAAAATTAATCAAAATATGACAAGCCGAATGGCACATCAAAGAAAACAACAAACTGAGAAGCATAATAGAAGAAATACAAAAATGGTCGATACCTACAGGGAGAAAAGAACAAACAGTTATAACAAGATTGAGGATTGGACACACCCGCCTCATACACAGGCTACATATTACAAAAAAAAAAAAACCAACCCGAATGGTGGATACTTGTGATACTCAAATAACAGTGGAACATGTACTAATAAAATGCAACAAATACGACATAGAAAGACAACAATAGAGTATCCCAACATCAATCAAAGAAGCTTTGACAAACAACCCAGACAATAACAAAAATATAATAAACTACCTTAAACAAATAAACAAATATATAATATACCTGAAACATAATGCCAATTCCATAGAGCCAGGGCCGTAGCCAGGAGGGGGCCAGGGGAGCTCAGCCCCCCCTGTAATCTTTAGAGCCACCCCTAGTAGAAACAGTACATAAATATAAATTAAATTTTAATTTCTAATTGTTGTAAAATTGACAATTTTCTCATAATACATGATAAGGAGAGAGTAAAACATAATATAAATTAGCTTTCAGACCGTGTTCGTAATACAGCAAACCAATACATACTTCTGAGAAGTTTGTATAAATAAGGTAAAATGGATAAATTTAATTTCAGAGAGTGGTATGGTAAATTAATTTGGCTAGAATATTCGAAAATCTTGGACTCACCACTTTGTTATGCATGTCGCCAGTTCACTACTACGGGTACAAAAGAAAACAAGTGTACGTCTATTATGTCTTTCAAATTGGAAATGAGCTCTTGATAAAGGTGAACAGGCTCCAAAGACTGTCTATGTAATACTAGAGAATTAGCATTCGAATAAACGCGTACAAAAGAATTAAATTTAGATTTTTTTTCAAAAATTGAATAGATGAAAAATAAAAAATTAAAATATTATCTGCTTTATTACTTATAAACATATTTTTTTTGTATTAATTATATCATAAAAAAAAGTCAATTTAATTGCTCTTTTATTTACCCCCTAAATATTTTCTGGCCCCCCCCCCTAGACGTTGAAGCTGGCTACGGCCCTGCATAAAGCATTATTAACTAACAACGTGTTAAGAGTTACGAATCACCGAGATGGTTGACGCCTTATTTTACACATTTTGATAAATAAATTCGATAATTTATAAATTACAATATAAAATTACCCATTTATAAAAATATTAATAGCGCGTTTATGTTTCTAACTAATAATTATTAGTTTAATGCATTTTTTGGATTGAATACAGGTTTTTACCTCCCGCTTACCTCCAGGTAAGGGAGGTGTTGTTTTTGGTAAAAAAATTGGGTAGTGAGTTTTCAATGAATAAGCACGTTTTAGAGTCCCTACAATACGATTTTACTATTTTCGCGATGATGTCTGTATGTATGTGTGTGTGTGTGTGTGTAGTCTGTGGCAACTTTTTCGTCTCGCATAACTCAAATACTATAATACCAAAAAATACAATTTTGTGAATTTTTCTTCTTATATGTAAATGTAGAGCTGATTAGATTTTGGATAAAATTGGTCAACCGGAAGTAGCAGTTTAGTTGAAGCCCTTAACAGTTTTCGTGAAAAACACGGTTAAATTTCCTTTTTCAACAATTTATGTTATTTTTAAAGTTGTAGAATATTTAATTATACATATGTTTTGTTACACTAATGTTATTAATTTTTATTATATTTAGAGATAATAAAATATAAAAAATTAGATTTTATAAATCTTGCAGTCCTTGTACACCATACAAACACTTAAAAATTTTCAATTTTTTAACTAAAAGTGACACATGTTATTTTGATTGTGAAGCTGTTTTCTTAGTGAATTATATTTCAAAAAATTTATTAAATATACTAAATAAAATTAAATAAACAAATAAGAAGGTATGTTTTTGTATCATCAAATACTATTTTATACCGTTTAAGAGTAGTATTGGGCGGGAAGATATGTGCTGGACACATCAGATTTTTTTTATTTTAACTTTTTTCGTAGTTCATGACGTGAGTAGTTTTAAATATCGAATTCGTATTAAACATGTTTTGTACGTGTGATGAAATGAATATATTTTAAAATTGTTAATCCTGTTTATCGTATACGATTCTTATATTATTATTTTTCGCTTCTCACAAAAATAAAACATGTAAATTTTAATCTTTGCTCAAATTGCATCATTCTAATATATTTTATTATCATTTCGAGGAAAGGAAAGTATAAAATATTAATTAGCTTTTCAGAACACATCTTATCAGTCACTTTTTTCTGATCGCGCAAATTAATTGATTAGGATTATTTTCACAAAGGAGAAGCAAGACAATTATTGAAATAATATAAGAAAGCAAAACCCACCGATTTCACAAAAAAGGCACTCTCCTGATTGCAAGTGTTGATTTCGATAGTTCTGTAAGCGAACATGGTGCACTGGTTTATTCGGTCGATATCTTGCACCCAAACTCGATCTGAGTATTGGTACCACTGCTGCTGCTTCCACAAGAACTGCATGAGGCCGCTGTAGTTGCTCAGAATGTACGGTACGGATGCCTTATTGGACTGCAAAAACACAATTAAATTTAAATATATATATATATATATATATATATATATATATATATATATATATATATATATATATATCAATTGTTATTGTTATCAAACTTATACTTTTAAAATGTTTAATGTTTGTTTTCTATATTTACTCTGCAGAATGCTCTCGCCTCCTCAAAAGTCATGGGCGCTGCAATATGCAATTGCAAGTATCACCAAATAGATCCCAACCTGGGGACATTTTCGTTCAAAATAATTTCGTTGTTCATGTAATTGTGTGCATAATTAACTTCAAGTTATTTGGGATCATCGGACATGTCTCTTAATTTTCCATACACAGCCAAACTTTCATTATATCCCCAATAATTGTACAATGCATCGATTTTTGTTTACCACGCATCTAAAGTGCTAGAACGTTAAAATAATTAGTATTGTGCTACTATATTACGAATGTTAGTAAAATATAAGCTAAATGCAATTAAAGATTTTTTGTAATTCCCCAAAAAGACATACATATAGTGATCGCCAAAATAAATCATTACTTACTTGGTAGACCCTCACAGCAGGTACGATTATAGGGGTGAAAATTTGTCTTTACTAAAAATTGTAACTAATATAAAATTTATAAATAAATTTTTTATATAGTACTAGTAAACTACTATTTACCGTTAATTCTTTTCAGATTATAAATTTAGTTTTTACCTTAGATAACATTATACAAATTGTTTTCTTCGAAAATTCAACGTAATATTTTTATTGAATGAGATATTGATTAAAGGGTCAAATAATTTATTTATTTATGAATTCATAAATAAGTCTAACAGAGACGACGTTTTAACCTGTATTGTGGTCATTCTCAAGTCAAAAAGTACATATTATACAACACAATTAAAACAGCTAGTAGTTAAGAATTAGCTAGGAGAAGGTACGGCAGCAAAGTAGCACTCTGAGTTTTTCGTCAAAAACACGGTTAAATTTCCTTTTTCAACAATTTATGTTATTCTGAAAGTTGAAGAATATTTAATTTTACATGTGTTTTGATTACACTAATTTTATTAATTATCATTAGATTTAGAGATAATATAATATAAAGAAATTAGATTTCACAAATCTTGCATTCCTAGTACACCATGGAAACATTTAAAAATTTTCAATTTTTTACGAAATGTGACACATGTCATTGTGATTGTGAAGCTGTTAAAATTAAATAAATATACGAAAGAAAATTAAAATTCTCAAATATAAATAGAAAATAAACAAATAAGAAGGTATGTTTCTGTATCATCAAATACAATTTTGTACCGTTTAACAGTAGTATTGGGCGGGAGGTTATATGCTGGCTACATCAGATTTTTTTAGTTTTAATGTATGTGGTTTCCAGGCTAATTTTGTGTCTATTATAACTCCAAGAAATTTTGTAGTCTTAACATATTTGATAGTTCTATCATATATTTTTATTGCTGATTCTTAATTGCATTTTCGGCTTTTGCAACAGTGCTTGTGTTTTTGTTTCAGAGAAAAGAGAGCCTGTATCTTCTGACCATTCCTCAAGATTAAGGAATGTACTTTGTAGTTTTTCCTTTCGTGATTTTATGTTTTTCCTCTGTAATAGATTGTAAGATCATCGGCGAATAGTGAGAATTTCGTATTATTTTTTCATATATTGTTTAATTATATTTGTTGCTATTAAGAATAGCATTACGCTAATTATTTCGCCTTGTGGTAGTGCATTTTGTTAATGTCTTTGATCTGTTAAGCATCCATTTGATTTCTGTTTTTTATTTTTTATTTTTTATATATATTCCAGTATGTAGCCGTTTAGTTTATATTCTTTCAGTGATTTTATAATATTTGGTTTCCATACAGAGTCATTTGTTTTTCTTGTGTCACAGAAATTGCAATCAGATGTTATTTATATTTGTATGCTTTCTGAATTTCTGTTTCGATAGCAATTAATGAGTCTATAGTGCAGCGTTCTTCCCTGAAACCACTTTGGTCATTAATCAGTAAATTGTTTATTTGTAAGAACCCTAGAAGTCTTTTATTTACCATTTTCTTGAGGATTTTGCTCATACTGTTTGCCAATGATATGGGTCTATAGTTTTTAGTAATCGTCTTGCCTTTAGTTTGTTTCGGGATAGATAGTGTGATAAATTCTCTCCATTTTTTGGGTTAGGTATCTTTTTCCCATATATAATTGTATATATGTAATAAATGGAATAGGGCTTTGTTTGGTAGTTTTGTATCATTGAGTAGGAGCTTCCGTCTTGTTTTAATTCGTTTATGGTGAAAGGTTTAATTATTTGCAATTTTTTCTATTTCGGTTTGGGGTTCGTTGTCATTTTCAGTTCTTCTCTGCAAGAATTCTTGGAAAAAATGTATCGGCTATGTCCTGTAGATCTGACCGAATTGTATCTCGTACTTTTAAGATGTTATCTCCTTTTATTTTTCTGATTTTATTCCAAACAGTTTGCGTGAGTGTGTTTGTTGTAACTGTTGAAACAAATGTTTCATAGGATTCTCTTTTGCTATGTAGTATTAATCTTCAGAGGATAGCTTGGGTTTTCTTTGGACATATTAAGTTTTCTTATGTTTTTTTCTTTTTACATTTGTAAGTATAGATCTTGTTTGCTTTGTTTTAAAGCTTCGGCACAATTTTGGTTCCACCACGATACGTTTTTTTTTTTTAATCTTTTCTTATTTGTTTATTCCCTACTGCTGTATTTGCGGCTGCTGTTATGGTGTTGGTGAAATTTTCAACAATGTTGTTTATATTTTCTTCTGGTATTGTATTACAGCTTGGTGTAGCTAATGTGGAGTGTAGCTTCTAATTTGCATTTTTAACACATTGACTGTCGTCTCGGTCAATATGACCGAAAAAAATGCTTTCGCCCAGGCCGACTCGGTCTATATTATCGAGAAAATTGTTTGTTCGCTACGCCGGATCGGTCAATATGACCGAGTCAGTTTTTTGTGTCCCACACGCCAGATTCTCGGCATCAAATGGTTTGTGACCGAACCGGCTTGGAAGAAAAGCCGCGCAGTGCCAGTTTTTTGCGTACAAATTTAATGGTCAAGATATAGCAAATAATAGTATCAAATATGATACCTACGCTTTTTATTATAGTAAAACGTAAAATAGCATAAAATTTTTAACAAAAATACAAATTCTTAATTTTATATTATATCACTCAGCACACTAACGATGTTTTTTGTTGAAGCAATCAATGCAGATGATGCTCTCCTTTGTATCCTGTGCAGTAGGTACGAATCCTCTTTAAATTCCTTGCTACTCACCAGCCATGACTTTTTTTTTTTTGCTGTCTCGTAACACGTCTGACACGGTTTTCGTTTTTTTATACATTAACCAAGCATTTACCATAGCAGTATTCAGTAAAAACTCAAATGCCAGTTTTCGATACCACATTATAGTTTTTCTAAGTGGTGATTGATACGCTGTCATTTGATCTGATTGATCAACAAGCGATTTTCCTTCGTTGTAAGAAAGTATCACTTCACGTTTTTTTTTGCTTGTCCCCGGCAAATTTTGTAGTTCAACTTGAAAATCTGAGTGCTTTGTAGAGAGCATCAGCACGTAACACTATCTCTGCAAGAAAGTATGGTGATTCCCTTACGATTTTTTTTTTGCCGCTTGCTCCTCACTCATTCCCGAAATGTATTCATCTTCGATACCATCACCTATTTCAGGAAAAAATATTGCATAAAGCTTTGTTTTTTTTTATGTAAAATAACATCACATACCATCTAAGTCAGAATTATTCAAAATCTCATAAAGTTCCTGATCAGTAGCTGTCGTTTTCTGGCCATAATTTTATATCTCGACATAAAATACGCACAAGATGTAAACAAAACCAACACGTAGGTTAGACTTAGCTATTGGCTGTTTCTATCCGTGAACCGAGAAGATGACCGCGCCGGCGTGGACGTTCATTATTTTTCATACGGTGCCGACTCGGTCAATATTCTAAAATTTCTTTCGTAAGACTTCAATAAAAAGCACTCCGGCAGTAAAAGTGTTAAAATTCCATTTCGCATATATGGGATGTGGTTCAGTTTTTTGTTCTCTACCTGTGGAGATTTTTATAGGTAGGTGTCCATTGTTGAATGGGTCTTCTATTACTTCCCATGTATATTTGTGGGTGGCATATTGTTAAGTCGATGGCAGAAAACTTTCCTGTTCAGGTACAGAAATGTGTGTTATTCCCGTCATTTAAGAATACAAGATTGTTGTCTTTATCTTTTTTATGATTTTCCCCCTTCTATCCGCGTTGATTGACCCCCCATATATTATAGTAGCTATTAAAGTCTCTTAGTATTAGGTACGGTTTTGGTAGTTGTGTGATTAAATTTTTTAGGTCGTCTTCTTGTAGTGTTTTGTTTGGTGAGATATATGGAAAAGATTGTTGTTTTTATAGGAGTGAGTTTGTATTGCAACAGTCTCTAGTGTTATTGTAAGATTTATTTCTTTTATATATGTATCGTCTTTTGCGACAATAGCTATTCCTTCAATTGCGTTCCTATGGATTTTGTAGCCTCGTAATGTGATATTTTGTAAGTTTTTAGAGCGGGATTCTGGAATGGAGATATATTTGGAATTATATTTTGATATAAGTGTTTTTACTTCACCGATATGGGCATTGAAACCATTACAGCTTCAATGTATAATTATTTTATTGTTGTTCTTCTATAAGCGATTCCTTACTTTCTCTAAGTGATTCTTGACTTGAGTAAAGAGTTTTGTTCAGTTCCTTTCTTAGTTGGATTTTAACTTATTTGATACAGTATGGTTACATTTTGATTTATGTCGCTGTTTTCAAGAAATTCTTTTAGTTCTTCGTATTTTAATACATAATCGTTATTTTCCACCTCATCTTTTATGAGATTTAGTGCTTCCTATAGTTGTATGTTTTCCATACTATTAGTTCTTTGTTTTTTTATTTATTTGTTTTATTGGGGTTTCTGTGTTTTCTACTATATTTGCATTATTTGATTTCGTTATTTTCTGTGTGTTTTGTATCGGATGTTGTAGATTGGGTGGCTGGTCTTTTGGGTGCTTTTGGAGTTCGACGTAGCGTCTCTGTTGTGTTATTTTCGCTTTGGTTGCTGGTGTGTCCTGATTTTTTTACATATGAAACAGTTTACGTAGTCTTCATTTATGAATATTTTCTATACTATGTTTTCATATTTGATGGAAATGTTGTCTGGTATATTTTGGTTGTCGTCTGGTGAAATATATGCTTGCTTTCTAAAACTTAATACACGAGCATATTCTGTCTCTTACATTCCAACTCTGAAATTTATTGGGATACAAGTTTCAGTCCGGTTGATTTTAGATTTTCTTCAATAATATTGTGAGGTATTGAAGGGCACACATTTGAGAGGATTAATATTTTTGCCGGGGTTATTAAGCGTTTTGATGATTTTTAATTATATTATCAACGATTTCTTTTAATTATTTGATATTCTGGATGTGAACAAAATATTTTTGAAGCCTCCAATAGTTCCGATGCTGACAATGTATTCTTTTATTATAATGTCAACTTTTGAATTCATTAATATTGTCTGGTTTTTGTTTGGGATAATATCTGTGATTTGTTTTCGTGCAACATTGGCGAATGTTTGATTTGTAGAGGCGCTTGGTGTTTGTCCGGTCATGTTTGATTTGGTTTGGTTTCATGGATTATTTTATTTTAACCGCTGCAGCCAGCGGTTTTTATTAAAACTTTTGTGTAATCTATTGTACCGTAGGTGGGTCGGGGGGTAATTGAATGTTTATCTACATTAACTTAAGTAGGTTAAGGTTTTGATTGTTTTGGGTGTTTTAAAGGATCTATTTATAGGAAGGAATATTTGAGCTCTTTCCTTACATTGGTTTCTTATCGTTACTTGGTGACTTTTGTTCGTTTTTTTGCAATATTTATTTGTTTTCACATCGTAAAGTACAAACACGTGCTAGTCACAGCGGATATGACTTAAGACTGAGAGTAACTTTTAAGATATATATTTATGATCGCGTCAGAAATGGAGGTAGATATCGTAAGAAACAAAAAGGCATATATTTTTTATGGTTAACACCATGGGATTATTTGACTTTAATATTATTCTCGCATAGTAAAATACACTAATAATAAAAATAAGTATTAAAAACGTATTTTATTGCATTGATAATTCTGAAAGTGGCGACAGAGAACAAGGAAAAATTTTCAATTTAGTACTAGCCATATTACCAGTTCCATACTGATATAATTATCAACTTTGATAGTTTATCAAAAACCACAAGATTTCCTTATACATATAAATATAATAAATATAAAATAGAATTTTCAGTTTTATATTTATCATCATAGCAACTATGTCCATATCTCAAAAAATATATCATGCCGTAAAATGGGTAAATGGCCCGATAATATAAATTCCATTCCCCGTGCATATTATCTTCAATTTGATACCAAACTCGAAAGAATTCTAATAACTACTATAAAATCAATAGACGTGCACTTAAAAGTAATTTTTGGTATTTTGACTCTCCTTCCTGAAATATTTAGTTTGATATTAGTCTTCTGCCTGAGTCCTTTACTTTAATACCAAACACTATAGGGTTTAATCAATATTAATTTTCTTTTAAAAAAACGTGAGAATTACAAAAAGCATTTTATATTGCTTCTTTTATTTATTATTTTTTCGCCTCTTATTTCATATTCAAAATAAATTGAATTATTGTTTTGGGTGTCCAGTAAATTTCCATTTCCGGTCTTGCAATTGTTACAAAAATCATCGCAGTTCTTCGCATTGTCTTGAAACTAATAATTATAAAGTTTTGTTACTCTATTCTTTCTAATACGGAAGTTATAGAGCATACGAACACACATCCATTCATACATCCACACAAACTTAATTAAACATGGTCAAAATAATTCACACAACCATAATTAAACATGGTCAAACCAGCTTCAGGGGACTTCAAAACATATATTTCCGCGAAAATATTGCAATTGATTTTTTTCATGATTATATTAAACTTCCTAATAGTAAACTAAATTAATGATAAAAACTGGTTCTTTTTTAGTTTTATTTATTAAATTTTTGTTTGTTTTATTTATTAATTGTCAATTTTTTTTCAGAGTACAAGGTCGACGGACACACTAACCAAAAATTCAGGTTACAAAAAAATGGTGAACAAAGGTTCGATAGGCAGTATGAAAAAATCAACCTTTAGTTCATCAATCGAAGACAACCAATGGTGTGGCATATTTGAAGCTCATAACCCAAATCCTTCTGGATATTCAGCATACAGTGCTCCCACGAACGGTTTCCAAAATCCCATGCTGAAAGGATCTTACTCTTCGAAACCTTAAAATGATTACGTGACACCTTCAACCTTTGGATTGGCGTACCAAAACGAAGGATGTAGGGACAATTCAACATATGCATCTACTGCTAACTCTACTTTTCCAGCGTTCACGGCAACAACATCAGTGAAGAAATGCCTATCATTCATTCTCAACATGAGCCACATGAAGATATATACAACTAGTGATTATTACAATATCACATCACGCTACAACCGTTGGACGTAACAAGGCGCCAGCGTGGAACCTCATCACGCTACAACTCCGGCGCGGGACTCTCCATTGCGCATACTACAACGTAGAATCTATTTTTCCTGAAAATGTATGTAAACACACACGGTATTATCTTCCCTGAAAATGCGCGTAAAAGGAATACACTACAAGCGATAATTAAGCCATACAACGCTACTGCTGCGTTACGACTGACGACTAATAAATTTTTTCAGAGCGGGGAGATGCAATCGAAGGACAATTACCTAACCATTATGTATAATCAATTCCATGGGAAAAAGGCAACGATATTTGGCAAATTATCGCTTTGTACCTTGATAAAACCAGTCTCTCCCATAATATATTGATAATAAAATGTTTTTTTTATTATCCCATTAGTATTTATAATCTATCTTTTTAGAGATATTCAGTTAATTTTAGTGATTAATCACTATATGACATGTGAAAGTAACTGCCCATTGGAAGTTTGTTATGGTTACTATAATTACAGTTGATTAAATTAAATAATATGAAAATACTTAATCCTAAGAGAAACTTATTTATATCGGTCCGGTAAATCTACAGGGTTGTGCCGTTTTAAACGTTTAACATTACCGCACTGCAAAAGATTCACGGCTAGTTTATTTTTGTGACACTTTAATCTTTGGAGATATCTTCTTTCACGGAAGGCATTTGAGGATTTTGCTTTATACAGCAGCAATTTGTTGTCGGTGGAGAGGATGGATTTTCTACCGATGAGCCAATACAGCTGTTTTATCTTTAAACTCAGCTGCTTTCGTTTGGTCCAAATGTATTTACGCCAAGTCAGACGTCTGTCTAGGTGCATTCCTAGATATTTGACATCCTCAGCTTGGGGTAGCTGACGGTTGTTTAGATATACTGGGGTGCATGTGTCTCTTCTGATGGTAAAGGTGATGTGGGTAGATTTTATTTTCGTTGGCTCGAATTCACCAAGTTTTTAACCAGCACTTCTTTTGTACCAGTAGCGAAGCTAATTTTGGGTCCGAATGTGATGCAGTATTGCTGTATCGTCTGCGTATGTAGCAATTATTGTTTGATCCACGGTAGGAAGACCAGCTGTATACAGAAGATATAGAATCGGCCCAATAACACTTCCTTGGGGTACTCCCGATTTCACTGGGTGGAGATTAGTGAATGCGTTTTGATATTTTATCTGGAATTATCGGTTACAGAAGTATGACTTGAGGATTTGGAAGTACTGGTGGGATAAGTCACGTTGCAACTTGAAAAGTAACTCAATGTGCCAAACTTTGTCAAAAGCTTGACTGATGTCAAGGAATGCAGCTGAGCAATACATCTTATTTTGAAGGCTGTTGTTTATAGCTTCTACTACTCTGTGGATTTGTTCAACTGTGGCGTGCTCATGTCTGAACCTAAATTGTTGATTTGGAATCAAGTTTTCTCTAGAATAATTGGATACAGTCTTGTGAGTAGTGCTTTTTCAAATACCTTGGATAGGGTTGATAACAGGCAAATTTGTCTATTGGAAGTTACTTCTAGAATATAGAATAAAATAATTACGGAAATATTCAGCTTCATTAACAAATTAATTTTCTACAGGCTACACTTGTTTTTGCAATTCAACCAACAGCAATTCTTGTTGTCTTATTCATTATTTATCGAACATGAAGGTGAACTTCCAACGGTTTTTAAAATGTCATGCTTCAAAAATTAATAAACAACTAAAAAGTTATTTCGGTATATTGATTTAGATTTAGTAGCGTTAGGTAGGTTCTAGAACGCGGCAGTTCACATGAAAGCGACATCATGAAATGAACAATATTTAGTATACTTTATAGTCGATTTTACAGATTGCAAGATATGTAAAATAAAATCTGATTAATGATTTAGATGCAGAATTAAATTCTCTGTAATTTTTATTTGAACCATTTTCGTCTAAAACCATTTGGGAACTTTTGCGCACGGAAAAACTGATTTCCCATGTTAAACGCCTATGGCCTGCTTTTCTATTTACACCCTGTATGTATATATTGTTAGCGAACTTCAGGAAATGATAATAGGAGAAATTAATAGAACGCAAGAGATTTCAATTTAACTCAACTATAATTGACCACCACTATTACACAATCATAAACCAACGTCTTCAACGAATAACCAACAACTAACTGAACTCTGAACCCACATCCAGTATTACGCTATATACCACCACTCCGCTCGCACGTAATAGTGACATAACGGCCGATGATTTAACTATTCTTTAACAATTCTCTAACACGGCCTCTCCTGACGGATAAGCGTCCCCGATCATCAAAGTAGGAGCATATGCAGAATCTTTCAGTTGCTGAGAGTTATCTGCTAATCATACAAAACAAACTTTTAGTGATTTGCTAAAGTTCGGCTTCTGGCTCAGAGACGCTATTAGAAATGTGAAATTTAAGCACGTTCCCTTCAGCTCAACTATCCATTTTACATGTTATATGACAGAGGCCCCCAGTTAGCGTATCACCTTCGGCAGAGGCACCCAGTTAGCATACCGGAACATATACATGACAGAGGCACCCAGTTAGCATGTCAGAACACATATATGACAGAGGCACCCAGTTAGCATGTCAGAACACATATATGACAGAGGCACCCAGTTAGCATGTCACCTTCGGTAGAGGCACCCAGTTAGCATACCGGAACACTAACATGACAGAGGCACCCAGTTAACATGTCAGAACACATATATGACAGAGGCACCCAGTTAGCATGTCAGAACATATATATAACAGAGGCACCCAGTTAGCATGTCACCTTCGGCAGAGGCACCCAGTTACCATACCGGAATACACACTTGATTATGTAGTGTTACTCACTTTCGAAAAATGTGGCACACGCCTCCCGTGTCCATTCACCACGCCAAGGTACCATGAACTCCACTGACGCTTGCGTATTCTTCCCATAAGAGCCACCCAGTAAACATAACTCGTAACGCCTATATAGGAGTACCTTCTTTACTCTATAGGGCCCACGCATGCCGGAATCTAATTTTCCAGTCATTTGTGCAATTTTTCTCACAAAAACGAAGTCGTCAATTTTATAAGTACGACCGTTCTTCCGACTTTTATTAACATAATCGTCCTGCTCTTGCCTTTTATTATCTAATAAAATTGAATCCCTTTGCCTCTTCATTTCTCGTAAAGCCTCATGATTTGATGAAGTATCGTTAAGTGCAACATCTCGCACTAGGGACCTTATGACTGGTGTACTTGCTTCAATACCGATTAGTAACTGCAATGGTGAAGCATCGGTGGTTTTATGTCGAGTACATTTAAGGACTAACTGCATTTTCCATAACGTATCAGACCAAGTTGTTTGTTTATTATCTGCCTCGATTCGCAGCATGTTCGAAACTGTACGACAGTACCGCTCTACTTGTCCGTTATCATTATGCACTTTTGGTGTTATGAAATGTATAGCATATTCCATTTCACTCACCCAAGTCTTAAAAGTAGCACTATTAAACATGCGGCCCCTATCAGTGATAATCATCGCTGGTGTTTCAAATAGGTGTTACATATTCAGTAAGTCTAGTTGCCAATGTTTTAAAAACAGACAGAAAACAATGATGTTCCACTTCTTCCATGGCAGGAAGTCGGATGTGATATTTTTTAGTTCAACCACAAATATTATTTGGTGTTAGTAGATGCACTGTCCAACTATATTGAGATATGTAGTTTGTCTAATTTAAAAAGTCCTACTGTAATAGAAAAAATTAAATCAATTTTCTCCAGACATGGAATTCCAATGACTTTGTATACCGATGGTGGATTGTCTTTTGATTCGGAAATGTTTAGAAATTTTGAAAAAAGAATGGAGTTTTAATCATATTATGTCAAGTCCTTATTACCCAAAGTCAAATGGTTTGGCAGAGAGCGCTGTTAAGACAGTTAAAAAACTTTTAAAGAAAACTGCGGAGTCAAACGAAGATTTTTATTTGGCTCTGTTAAATCACAGAAATACCCCAAGAGGTTCTGTTCATTCTCAAGCATTTGATGGGCCGTCAATTAAGAACTAATATACCTAGCTCTTTAAAAATTCTGACTACAAAGTTAACATACATTCAAGACCGAGAGATTTTAAAGTTGTAGAAAGAAAAGTCAAAGATTTATTATGATAGGTCAGCTAGAAGATGTCCCGATTTTAATTCTGGTGAGGCAGTCGTTTTTTTAAAATCTAAAAATAATATCTGGTTACCTGGAGTAATATTGGGCAAAGGTCAAAGTCCCAGATCTTATATTGTACAAACGAAAGATGAAGGAACATATACTAGAAATGAAATTAATATATCTCCAACTAATATGTCTCCAAATAATGAGTTACCAAGTAACTCAAATGTAACTAATATTTCAAATACTACAAATAGTTATGTTACCAGGTCAGGAAGGACAGTTAGGTGACCAAAATAAATTTAAAGCCTTTAAAATATAAAAAGGGGAAGATGTTATATATTCAGTAAGTCTAGTTGCCAATGTTTTAAAAACAGACAGAAGACAATTTAAAAAAGAAGATATAAGAAATATACTTTTCAATGTCAACTGAATGCTTATGTATTATTTTGAATTTAAATAAACTGTAATTTATGATAATAAAATAAAACAATAGGGATATAGCATTCGAGAATACCTTTTAAGTTCGTCGATATCCTGTCTATAAAGTGGGTATAGAAGACAATACTTCGAAAATGCATCGACTTATAAGGACAAATTTAAAACCTCTCGACTCTGGTAGAGGCCCCAACACGTCCATGTGGACTGTGTTAAATGGGACGTCGGGTTTCACCCACGAAGTGATCGGCGTTAAAGATGCTCTGGGTACTTTCTTTGACTAAACATTGACTTACATATTTCTTAACAAAAGCCCTCACGCCTGGAAACCAAAATTGACGTAAAATAAGATCTACCGTTTTGTCGGCACCTATGCTGATCGTGAAAGATTCGTAGCAAACTTAGTCTCTGACCATTGGGTATGAAACAAAGTAACCTATTCTCTTCCCCTTTGGGGGCATATAGGTAGTAAAGCAAATCATTTTTGACAACATATTTAGTGGAATCTAACTCCAGATTGTTCAATCTATCAATCAAACACTTAGTTTCTTCATCAGCAGATTGAGCAATTTGTGCCCAGTTTTTAGGTCTGGTTATATGAGAAACATTTACTGGGTTCCTACTAAGGTAATCGGCATGAGACATCAAAGTACCTTTTCTATACTCGATTGTAAATTGATAGTCTTGCATGTACATCTACCATCTTGCAACACGTGGCAAAAGATCTTTCTTACGTTCGGTTAGTTTGAGTGCATTGCAATCTGTAACTAGCTTAAATCGGACACCAAGTAAATAATGACGAAAGTTTTGAAGAGCTTTTACAACTCCAAGGGTCTCGAGCTCGTATGAGTGATAACGCGGTTCAGCACCCTGAGTAGTCTTACTAAAATATGCTACCACGCGTCGTATTTTGCCTTCGTGTTCTTGCATGAGCACGGCCCATAGCCAATTGAACTCGCATCTGTATGAAGCTCCGTAGGTAGTTTCGGGTCAAAAATTACTAGTACAGGTTCGTTAGTCAGGCATTGGAGGATGTATTGTCGTGCCTTCTCTTGTTTATCTCCCCACAGAAATGGGACCCCATTACGAGTTAGACGAACTAGGTGCGGTCTTGGTAGCATAATCTCGAAAGTAACGCCGGAAATAACCAGCTAAACCAAAAAGTTGTCTCACTTGCCTAACATTCGTACGAACAGGAGATTCAGTTAAAGCTTTAATCTTCAGACCGCTCGGCCTTACCTGACCCTGTGATATTATTCGACTTAAATAAAACGAAAGTACTTTTCTTGAGGTTTATCGAAAAACCTGCAGTAGTAAGTACGGCCAAAAGGTTTTTTAAGTTTTCCAAAGCTTCTTCAATAGAAGATGCTAAAATAAGCACATCATCTACATACACCAATGCTATGCCACTTTCAATAGGTATTTTCAGTGTTTTAGATATGACTCGTTGGTACACGGCCGGTGAGTACGCCAAACCGTAAGGCATCTTTAAGTTCTCGTAGTGGCCTTCTGGGGTAATGAATGCAGTCTTAGCGATAGAATCATCGTCAATTTTTATTTGATGAAAGCCTGTGGCCATGTCTAGACAGCTAAAATACAAATTCTTACCTAGCCTGTCAATGTGGTCCTGTATTAAGGGCAATGGGTAACGTTCTTTAAAACGTTAAGTGCTCTAAAATCTACGCACATGCGGTCAGAACCGTCCTTTTCACGAATTATGCCCCTGTTAAGTAATTCTTGCACTATAATTTATATGGCCTGTAATACACTGGAGTGTCATTAGTCAAACGAATATACATGCTTCCTGTATTTATAGTTGTTACAGCAGTGCCCACAATCAAGTAATCATCGAATTGTTGTATTATTGCTATTAATTGTTCACGTTGATATCCGGTAAGTGGCGTATTTACGGTAATTTCATTGTTAGGTTGAATGTACCTTACTAGATTTGGTTAAAAGATCACGTTAATATATTTGTTCGTTCTTTGTCCGAATGTACGTTACGCCCTCTCTATTAAGTATATCCGTGATTATTACTAAGGAGACACTTATACAAGTAGGAGATACAACACAGAAGTCTATTTCCAAGGAAATGTTACGAAATTCGACTAATAGGGTAACGTAAAATGTAGTTTCAATGTTTTGACTGCCAACGCCTTTCAATATTTGATAGGAGGGTATACGTTTACAACTAAAACACTTGAGTACCGATTCAGATATCAGGGAAACGTAGGAACCACTATCAATGAGTACATCGATAGGATTCCCTGAACTACGGCTGAAATAATATCATCTGACTTATCTGAGTTACTTTCTATTGCTTGACACAAGTTCACTTCATTTTTGTTACGCAATTCGGAACGCTGTCTTGCAAAACACTTATCACTGTTATGACCAGGCTTTTTACAGAATGAGCACACTTTTATTTTCTGTTTTCAATACAACGCTTTGATCAGGCTTAAGCTTCTTAGGGCAAAAACTTTGAATATGACCATTAGCACCACAAGTGTAACATTTTATGTACTTCGATTTAGAATCGTAAAATCGTTTTCGTGAGATTTGTTCATTTGGTTTATATTTAGGCACGGTATGATTCTTAGAGTTATTCGCGTGTGAGTGTACAGGCTTTGTGTACGTTGACAAAAACTCAACAAGGTCGTTCGGCATTAGTTTAGCATTGGTAGCAGATGCACGAATTTGTGGATCGGTTATACCGCGAATTATAATAGCCGTCAGCAGTTCACTACTTAAACCCTTAACTATATTCAAACGTAATTAAGATCGTCGGGCATATTCTGCATAGGTTGCATAGCTATCGGAATTTGTGCACATGACCTCGAAAAGTATATTTGCAATATCGATTCTTCGCGGACATAGTGGTTTAAATTCATTTTTTAAATTTGACCAACTACGGTCATAAGTAACCCATTCATTGAGCCAGCTACGAGCATCGCCTTTTAAACAGTTAGCAATACGGGATAACCATTCGTTGTCGTCCCAATTGTTTAATTCATTAGCTCTATCGACTTCCGCGCACCAAGAATCGATGTCATTAATACTTGGATCAAAATTTGAAATAAAGTAATGGTTAGTTCTTACTTTTGTCAGCGCTCCAATGATCCTATCTGTCGGGTCGGGAGCGTTTACACTCTGAGCCTCACTGCTACTTGCAGACACGTGGTGCGACGGTGGTTTTGGCTGGTGTGCCTCAACGACAAGAATTGACGGATGCAGCAATGATGTTGACGGTGCTATGCTTGCACTGCTGCCACCGTGGTTCTCTATAGAGCATCTAAACGTTCCAGGATGATACCTAAAGTGTCATTCAGTTCTCTATTGGGACTCCCCCTATGCCTCCTTCGATCATGATCTCTGTCTCGTTTACTTGTCATGTGCCTGCGACTCATTTCGTCTGCCATTTTTTTTATTGTCAACTTTAAAGCAACGTCAGAATATATCAGGTCGGGGCTAAAACACATGGGTCTATCCCACTTCCGATGTTAGTGATCTTCAGGAAATGATAATAGGAGAAATAAATAAAACGCAAGAGATTTCAATTTAACTCAACAAATATTGTAACGTTTTATAAGTCAGATACAAATTATTTGAGTACCACTCCGTGTTTTTAGAAATAATTTAATTAACAATTGCGGTTCGCGTTGATCAGCCATTAACTGGTCTCTTGGCTTTTTGTCAGTAACCGTTGACGAAGAAAGACGTTTAATTTTGTACTCGCGGGTCTTTTTGGCAGTGCTACACCACCGCGTTTAGTTTGAGTCTGTGTGATCTAAATTTTGAGTTTTGTGATCCAGTCACCTTTAGTCACCAGATTTTCGTCTCCGTTTGTGGAGGATCTAAGTTGAGTGCGCACGTGGTTGTAGACGTTCGGTGTGTTTAATTGAATTAATTTATAGTACGTATTCGCATCCGAGACTACCCTACAGTTATTTGGGGAGCTAGTTTTACTGCATCTTATTCCGCGAGCCTCTTGCGAAAGTGAAAAGTTAAACAGACTTTATTTCAACGGGTTTCATCGTGGCTTTGGCCTCTTTGTCGCCGATGACCGTTCGCTGCGGGCTGTGAGGGAGTACTTCGAGTCACCAACCTGCCGAGGTGGACAACATCGCCGCGGTTCCCAACACCAAAAGTATTCAGATGAGTACCAATACACGTGTTTCATCGCCTTTTCACCATTTCAAACTCGAAAGTGTTGTGGTTATCGCGCATGCGCGGGAACGTCACTTCCTGTCACAGTGCCGTGTTAAAAAGGGCACGTAGGCAGATAAAGTTTGTGCTTCTCCGTATTGTTTTGAGCTCCTTTTTGCCCTTACAGACGAACTTATTAATTAGTTTATTACGTTTAATGTTAGAGCCAATTTTATTGTAATTTCTCTTCTGTATAAACCAGTATCGGATCGCTCCTACGCCACTGTCAACGAGGCAAGGCCATCTTGTTTAAACTTTAGAGCCAATTCTGTGTTTATTGTAAAATTTATCTAGCTTAAATTATCATTGCACCCTCATTTCATTCATTCTTCCATTTAGCTTAAGATTTGTTCTAAATTTTTGTTTACTTAGAATATTTTGTTGTCATTACAAATTTAAGTTTGACAATATAACTTGGTTGTTTTCTACATTTATGTTTATGTTATCATTTAAGAATTACGCTATCTCATACGCTAACTTATCCGTGTACCCCTCTATTTTCAGCATTTTAGTTTTGGTATTTTGTTCACGTTTGGAGGTACAGGGTTTTCAAAATACCTGGCGCCCTACTAAATTTTCATTCACAATAAACTTAGACATTTTGTTACCCATTCCCTCTCTGCAAGTTGCTAGCCGGTGCAGTTCGTTGGGGGTCCAATTAAGTAAATTAAGTACGTGGCAATATATATATATATATATATATATATATATATATATATATATATATATATATATATATAAGATAATGTGTAAAATTCTTGGGAATCGGTCAGGGCAAAAGTACAAAGTTGTTTTGTTACTTAATTTTATTTCAAAGAATTCCAATATTTCGGACAGCAATTGCGTCCTTCATCAGGGAATCTGTCATAACATGGAAACACATTATAAATATACATAAATAATTTTAAGTTATACAAGTTAAAAAACAAGACATGTTAAAAATACTTACAGAAAAGTATTAAGTTATAAAAGATTCTGAACCAAATAACTCTTAGCATTATTCGTATGATTTATTTTTTCTTTCAACATTTGTTTTGTAGTTATATGATATTAGTGTAATCATATAATAAACATTATAACAACCAATTTTTTACAAACTGCACATTGTATTTTCACGTGAATTAACAAGTGTGCTAAAATATGAATAAAATATCAAATAATCTAGACAAAAAAACAACAACCATACAACCTCATCAACTGTCACAATTTAAAAAGGAAAATCCGGAGGTGTATATAATAAAAGCTGACAAAAGCAACACAACTGTACTTATAAATAAACAAGCGTACATAGACAAATGTTTGGATATTCTAAATGATGATAATACATTTAAAAAGCTAAAAAAGGATCCAACAAGCAAGTTTCAGATGAAAAACAATAAACTAGTATCCAAACTAAAACGTGAAAAACAAATTGATGAAAAATTAGCCAAAAATTTAATGATGTATACAGCCACTCCACCAGCTTTCTACGGTCTACTCAAGACACACAAATCGGAACTACCAATACGGCCAATTGTAAGTGGAGTAAATTCTCCAGTGAACAAGCTTTCAAAATATCTTGCGCAAGTGCTCACAAATGCCATGGACTCTGAAAACATACACAACGTCAAAGATTCCTTTGAAATTGCTAACTTCATAAATAATTTCAACTACTAGGATACGTACTAATAAGTCTAGATGTTGTGTCCTTATACAATAATGTTCCAAAAGAACTGGTTCTACAGGACATTGAACAAAACTGGGATAAAATAAAAAACGTCTGCACGCTAGACAAACGGTATTTTCTGGAATGCATAAATCTAGTAATGGAATGTAATTATTGTGTATTATTTTACAATCAGAGCTTTGGATTAAGCATGGGAAGTTCAATCAGTCCAGTCCTAGCCAACAGAGTGATGGACACTCTCATTAAAACCTGCGTCAACAAACTTGAATTTGAGCTTCCATTTCTCAAACGATTTATAGACAACGTGATATTAGCAGTACCTGAGGACAAAGTAGAATACACGTTAGAATTGTTCAACAAATATAATCAACACCTACAAATTACATGTGAGACAGAAACAAATAATAGCGTACCTTTTTTAGACACCCTGCTGATTAGATCGGAAGATAATATAATAACACTCGACTATTACAAAAAGCCAACACATACAGGAAGATACATGAACTACAAAAGCGAACAACATCTCAAAACTAAAATAAACTTTGTAAAAGGACTAAAACAACGTATATTAAAATTGTCACACCCAATGTACCATAAAAAGAACATGCAGGAACTATACAATACACTAAGAAAGAATTCATACCCACCAGCTTTTCTCAAGAAGTTAATATACACTAGTAACACAGAATAAACAACTCACGGACCAGAACAAGAAATAAATGATGAACCCAACGAAACTAAATTTTGTTCTATAACTTTCATTGAAGATTTAACATATAAACTAATGAAAGTGTTTAGGAATGAAAACATCAAAATAGCTTGTAAAAACCGTAATCAACTTAATACATGCTTCACGAGAACAAAAGAGAAAATGAATACACCAGACAGAAACAACATAGTGTATAAAATAAAATGTGCTGACTGCGAACAATGCTACATTGGAGAAACAAGTCAATCATTAAAATCTAGACTAACACAATATAAAAGTGACATAAACATAACTACAAAATCCTGTGCGATGGCTGTTCATTGCAAAAACCAAAAACATGGGTTCAAAAAAGAAGAGGTTAGCATATTATCTACCGAAAAAAATACAAGCAGAAGAAAACTGATAGAGATGTTCCACATAGCTGTCACTCAAAACACCATGAACAGCAAAAAGGATATAAATAACATCAATGCAAACTACCATCATCTTCTGAACAAACGCTGTAAAAAAACCTTAACCAACAAATCTGTTCGTGTGCCAAACTGCGTAAATGTCATAAACATGCATGAAGTCGGTAAATCTTCATCAAAATGTCTGGCTGCCAACCCAAGAATACTTTGAGCGGGAATTCTTCTATTTGACAAATGTTTTTATCGCACTTGTTAATTCACGTGAAAATACAATGCGCAGTTCGTAAAAATCTTTAAAAAATTGGTTGTTATATTTATTATATGCTTACACTAATATCATATAACTACAAAACAAATGTTGAAAGAAAAAAGAAATCATACAAATAATGCTAAGAGTCATTTGGTTCAGAATCTTTTATAACTTAATACTTTTCTGTAAGTATTTTTAACATGTCTTGTTTTTTAACTTGTATAACTTAAAATTATTTATGTATATTTATAATGTGTTTCCATGTTATGACAGATTCCCTGATGAAGGACGCAATTGCTGTCCGAAATATTGGAATTCTTTGAAATAAAATTAAGTATAACCAGTGTTGAAAAAAGAGTATCTTGACATGGTACCAGAATTCCATTGTGAGAGAGAACTTCTCTCAAGATTCATTGAAATAAGTGAGAAATTAGTAGTTAAATTTTATAATAGAATAGATGTGAATGATTTTCAAAATGAAATTTTAATGTCTAGCATTCTCGCCAAAATTAAAGGCGAAGCCGCTATTAATATTGCGTCCTGCACATTAAAAACCTGGTACGATTTAAAAAACGCGTTATTAAATTCTTATCAAGATAAACGCGATATGTACACACTAAACATAGAATTGACAGAACTTAAACAAAATTATAATGAAACAGTTTTCGAATTTTACCATAGAATACAACATATAATAAATTTGTTAATATCTTATATTAAAACACACAAAGAACAAGGAGAGAGCGAAACATTGTGTTCATATTTCTGTAAATATGCTCTTAGGATTTTATTACGTGGTTTAAAAGAGCCTATAGGACAACTCATGCGCGCAAAGAACCCCCATTCATTGAATGAAGCTTTAAATATGTTAGCAAACGATTTCTAATTCGAAACATATAAAAATGTTAAAACTAGTCAAAATAATTTAAAAATTGTTCGCAAAACAACAAATGCCACAAACATAAGCGCAAATAAACCAGTAAACTCGCCTAGAATAATTCATAACCCACAGTTCGTACAGAATAGATATCCTTTTAAAAATTATCAATAAAAACCACAACCTTCCTTTGGAAATAGATCCATTACTACGAACACTCGTCCAGAACCGCCTCAAAACTTTCCTAGACAATTAAATCAAAACTATCAACCGACACCTATGAGTATTTCTACCCGAAATACATATCAATCCCGTCCAGGACCGTCCCAAAACTTTTCAAGGCAACCAAACCAAAATTTTATAGCAGAGGAACTCTTTAATATTGAAGATAACTCCCAAAATGAATCACCCGAAAATTTTAATATACAAAACGATTATAACGAAAATTCAGAGCCGATTGTTGAGTATCCAACAGAAAATAACGATTTATACTTTTCCCAACATCAAGACGAAAACCATTTTTTATGCGAAACAGCCTCGGAAGTAAATCTTCCCTCCATACATTAAATGAATTTTACAAATAATAAAAGAAACGGGAAGTACCAAATCATTTGTTAAGCCTACAGTAGCAAATAAATATTTTCAAAATTCCATCTTTAAAAATCCTTTTCAAATAACAACTGCACACGGCAGTTCATTTCAAAATTTTAGTACACTCATACCAGTGTCATCAATTTTTAAACTATCAAATAAATCATAAAATTTGAAATATTATGTTTTTGACTTCTATCAAAATTTTGACATTTTAATAGGAATGGATAATTTAAAAAATCTAAACGCTACCATAGATTTCTGCAAAGATGAAATAATAACACCTGAAGCAAAAATCACCATTAAATATTATTCAGTCGACAACAAAATTCTCTTAATAAAACCACAAGTTCAATTCCTGAGATTCGTACCGAACACCTTATCATCCCGGAATGTCTTACATCAGCAAATAATTATTACTCTCTGTGTACAGTAGTAAATAATTGTGAACAAAAAATGGCTTTAAACTTGAATGGACCATTACCCGTAGAATCCTTAAATAATTATGAATTTAATAATATTCCAAAAAATAATTCAATTAACACTCAAAATATTAAATTATAAAATTTTAAAAATGAAACTTTTCAAATTGAATTAAATGTAAATGAAACTAATAATACCGATGGTGACGCATTCTTTAAATACATGGAAGATTTTAACGAACAATTCCTAAATGATAACAAACCCACTGACAACGAGTCACTCGTCGTAGAGTTAGGTGACAAGATTGATAACACCGACGCACCACAACAAGACGATAACGATAGCGATATAACCGGGCATTCAAATCAAGAAAACCCAATACTCGGAATTCCAAGTATAGAATGCCCCGTGAATTTCGGTAAAAATCAAATTATTTAATGGGGCAAAAAGCTCCGTGGTAACGTGTCGGACTGTGGATCGTGAGATCCTCAGTTCGAATCCCACAGCTGACAGTTGCCAATTTAAATTTACCCTTGTGGTTCCTCCTCCACTAACATCTTTGGGGGCTATGACTTGACGGCTGGTAACCGCATTTCATACGAAAAAATATATCACTTACCGAGATCTGCGTAAGCAGAGTGCCACACCCATAATGGGTAAAACGCGTGATGATATATTTATTTTTATTTATTTCAAATTATTTTATCATCCGTTAAACACAGTTCATGTAGCCCAAAAATTATAAAACTATTCGATAATAAACAGAATACTCGTACAATTCTCTGAATCAAATTTAGAATCTGAAATAATAAAATTTATTAAAGAATTTATAGTCCCGAAAGTTAAATATAATTTATACTTCGAAAATGATTTTTACGAAAAATTTAGTACAGTCCTTCACACTTATTATAAAAACTCTAGCTTGAATTTGATTAAATGCACAGAAAAATTAGTAGACATATTTGATGAAGATGAGATTATTCAGACAATTAAAAACTATCATGAAAGCAAAACCAACCACAGAGGACTAGATGAAACATTAGCACAAGTTAAACGAAAATATTATTGGCCAAGACAACGTAAGTCAATACAAACTTATATAAATAACTGCGAAATATGCCAATTAACAAAGTATGACCAACAACCACTTAAATTAAAATTTAATCATACGCCCACTGCAACAAAACCATTTAAAATACTACATGTTGATAGTATTACATTAGAGCATGCTAAATTTTTTTACCATCGTTGACTCCTTCTCGAAATATGCTCAAGCATACAAAATAAACTCTTCTCAAGGTATTGAAATAGTAAATAATTTAATTAAATTCTCCACACATCATGGTATTCCTGAAAAAATTATCTCAGATAACGGTCTCGAATTCAAAAACTCTCTTGTTAAAGAATTACTTGAATTACATAAAATTTAAATTCATTTTACAAGTTCGCAACATCCAGAATCGAATGGAATCATCGAAAGGTTTCATTCTACGTTAATTGAACACATTAGGCTACTAAATAATCAAAAAGAGTACAATAATAAAGCAATAGAAACAAAAGTTAATTATGCGTTATTAGCGTATAATAATAGTATTCACTATGTGACTAAACTAAATCCGTTTGAAATAATTTCTGGCCATTTAGATACAAAATATCCATTTAATATAGAAATAGAAAATCAGCTTGTAAACAATTATATTGCTAATCATAAAAATAAAGTTAAATTATTGTATCAAAAGGTAAACGAAAAAGTATTAAAAAATAAAGAGAAAACCATAAATAAACAAAACGAGAACCGAGAAGAATTACCTGAAATCCCAAAACGCGTCTTTGTAAAAAATCGGCAGAAACAACGAAAAACGCGAAATAAATATAAAGTAGAGAAAATTACTAAATTGCATTCAAAATTAAAGACAGCAGAAATCGAACCCAGACATGGTTACTACTGCCAATATCCACCTTCCTAATATTAAAAGACCCAAAAAGAATACTTATGAATTTCAAAATATTGCAGGTTGTTCTTGGATGCCGAAGATGGAAAAAGATATAATGAAATCCTAAGACATTTGGAACAGAACCAGTACAACATACAAAATCAGTTAAAATTATCATATTCTGTCAGCCACCGAATAATTACAAATTTTAATAATACCGTTCAGAATATTCAACACAATGAAGAAGTATTAAAATCTAGGCTTAAGTGTAGAATAAGGTCTGAACTGACGTGTGCGCAGAGTAACACAGTTGCATCTTGGGATTTTTACGTTATCATGTGATTCCAAAACAATTCTATAACGTTTCATCTTTACTATCAGTTTTCATTGGCTGTAGGTTTAGTGTCTTTAGCAGGTTGTGTTTGTAGAATAACTATATAAAAAATCTTGAAACTCAGATTTACCAGTTTTCATTTTTAAATTGTTGCTAAAATTATTATTGTAACCCACTGTTTTGGTGCCACTGGATGTACTGCATGGTTTTTAACAGACGACTGCTTCGCCGCCTGTTAAAACAACTCTAAAACATTTCAGACCTTATTCTACACTTTTACCAAAATCTAAGATAGAATATCTTAATAAACAAATAAATCAAAATTTGGGCATAAACGAAATTCTTATTATAAAAGACATATACACAGATAACTATTCTTTTGGAAATTATTTTGGATATTTTGCAAGACATAGAAACTTCTATTACATTTTGTAAAATGGGAATTATGCTTCCTTCTATTATGAAACCAAACCAGCTCTTACAAGAACTATACAGAATATCAGATTTTTATCACGGACAACTACCTTGCGAATTAAAATTAGAAAATATTTTAAATTATGAAAGTATAATGAAAGTAATGTTAGAAACACTCTCACTCAGGGTAATAAATACACTTACACACACACAAATAATACACCAATGTAGCTTCAATGTTATTTAATAGCACTACTGCCTCGTACCAGCAATGACACCCAACCAACTTCCAATAATACAATTCTCTTCTTATTTACAGGCTTTACATAATTCAATGAATACTAATTAAGCAATCCAAGTATTATATCATTAGTTATCTCACAATATCATTAGTTATCTCACAATATCATTAGTTATCTCACATACGGCCATCCTGAATATTCGGTATGTCTTCATACCGATACAAAAACGAATCCCAGTCAACCCAATTATCTCACATACGGGCATAAAGCGCATTTCCCATTGATCTGACACTAGAACTATTCTTTCTTCCCCTTTAAAGGTTTAACTAAGCTACAATAAAACATACTTGAATGATTATTTTGTTGGCTACAACCAACTATTCTACACAAACTCATAACATTTACTATCAATACTCTTAGCAACTATCATTACTCATAAGGCTACAACCTATCTTCCCTTTACAATTGTCAGTGAGGCTACTACCTCTACATCTTGGCAACTACAATTGCCAACTTATACTTTAATTCAATCTTTCATCTTGTCGGTGGCTACAATCATCTTTAACCTTTTTCTCAAGTCTCTCAGGTCTTCAACCTCGTACCGATCATTGGGTAATACTCTCTTAACTTTAAAAGGACCCTTAAACTTCGGCATCAACTTTTTACTACCACCCGTATTAATTTCACTAGTAATTTTAACTAATACTAGTTCACCTTCCTTATACACTTTAGCACCTCTCCTTGTCTTATCATAACGCTCTTTCATTTTCTTTGACTATCTTTAATATGTTCTTCAACATTTTTCCTTAATTTCTTTAACTCCAGTCTGTCAACGTCATTTTCTATACCGTTAAGAATATGAACAGAACAGGTTTTTGGTGAATAGCCAAAAGGTGCTAGCGGTTTGTATACGATATCAAATGTGTAATCTTGTATTTCTAACCACCACCTTCCAACTCGTGGTATTAGATCCTTTTTCGAGAAGGTTGTACGTAGTGCACTACAATCGGTAACAACCGTTAAGTGTCTAGCAACTAAATAAGGACGGAAATATCTTAATGTAAAAACAACGGCCATAGATTCTAACTCGTACGAGTGATACTGTCTTTGATCTATTATTGTTTGCTTACTAAGGTATCCTATTACTTTTTGCTTATCGTTTTCGATTTGAATTAATATTCCTCCTATATCTAATGAAATTGCGCCTGTGTGTACTTCTGTAGGTAAATTGCAATCAAAAATGGACCAAATAGGTCTCGAGGTAAAAATTTGTTTCATACGACTGAATGCTTCTTCTTGTTCGGCCATCCAATACCATTTCGTATCTATCTTTGTTAACTTCGTAATAGGTTCGGCGATTTGAGTAAAGTTTTTTTTATATATTTTCTGAAATACCCAGACAATCCGAGAAATTGTCGCACTTGTTTAATGTTGTTTGGCCGTTGCATTTGTAAAACCGCAGAAACTTTTGACTGTGTTGGCCTTACGTACAACTAACTTATTTCCCTTTCTAAATATTCTATCAGTACTTTTCAAAGAAATAACATTTGTTAGGGTTCAAAGTTAAATTATTAGACTTAAATACTTCTAGTACTAAACGTAATAACTTCAAACCATCTTCTAACGTCTCAGAAGGTATTATGATATCATCAATGTAAGGGAACGTAGTACTATTTCTAAGGTTGCCTAAAACGTTATTCATAAGTCTTTGAAAGACTGCCGGAGAATTTGAAAGCCCAAATGGCATCCTGAGAAATTCATAATGCGAGTCTGGAGTTATAAATGCTGTCTTTTCTATCGATTCTTCTTCGATAGGTACTTGATAAAACCCGGATGTAAGATCAAGTGTACAAAAATATTTATTACCGCCTAAACGATCTATTTGGTCATCTTTCAAGGGTAGCGGATACTTGTCTTTGACAGTTATAGCGTTTAGTCTTCTATAATCGACGCACATTCTATAATCGCCCGTTTTTTTTCTTCACCAACAGAACCGGACTACTGAGTGGTGATCTGGACTCTCGAATAATATTGTTATCTAAAAGATCTTTTATTAGAGTGCCTAACGTTTCTTTCTCAGATATCGACATTCTATATGGATGATGAAAAACTGGTTCGTTTGTTATACATCTAATGCTCATAGTTGCAGCATTGGTTTTGCCGAGTTCCGAAAAACAAATAGCTAATTGTTTTCTATATTCTTTCAATAAAGCATTGCATTTCGCTATAAAATCAGATGGAATGTCACCGTACTTAAATTTTAAGTCGCTTTGGAACTCTACTTGACTGCAACTGATCATTTTATCGTAGTTAACCTTTCGTAATTGTCTTATGGATAATTTGTTTCTTGTTTTAATGAATATTACGTCAGGTAAATTCAAGAAATCGCATCCGATAATGCAGTCTTGTGACATTTTGTCGCTGTCTAGGACTAAAATTTTTAATTCTACTGTAACTTCCTCAATTCTTACCGTTACGTGTACGTACCCAATGCATTTAACTACATTACCCGAAAAACCCTTTAAGACTGGGAGATTATCGCTGAATTTAACCTTCAATTTTAATTTATCGGCAACACATTTCTTAATTATTGTGCATGCACTCCCGGTGTCGATTAAACATTCAACTTTAATTCCATTAATATATGCGTTTTTCAGATAAATACTTACATTTTCACCTTTACTCACTTCGTTAATTGGTTTACTTTTTGATGTTGACGGCTTAGGACTATTCAGAGGGCAATTAATTTTTTTTGTGACCTAATTTTTTACACTTGAAACATTCTAGTTTGGGTTTAGGACATTGTTTAAAGAAATGATGTCCTTCACAATTGAAAAATTTAATTGAATTTTTATTCTGTAGGAAGTGTGTTGAACCTGCCGGTTTGTTAAAGTGCTTACCATTCACTGGTTTTTCATTCTTTAAGGTACTTAAAAAGGAATATAATTCACCAGTACTTTTGAATCTCGACGACCTTGCAGTACGTGAAATGTTTTCATCAGTAATGCCATAAATAATTGCGTCAATTAATTTTTCTTCACTAATCTGAACTTTGAGGGATTTCAACTTTTCTAGTTTGTTAAAACAATACTCACTTAAATCCTGGTTCGGTAGACTTTCGTAATTCGCAGCTTCCATCAATAGTTTTCCAAACTGCATTGGTTTACTAAATTGCTGTATCATCATTTCCTTAGCATCCTTCCAACTAGTATAAAAACTATCTAGAGAGTCGTACCATCTTCTTGCCTTTCCTTTTAAACGATTAGCAACTAATTTCATCACTCCTGGATCGCTCCAACCATAGCAAGACTTTAATTCGTCCACACGTTGTACCCATTCCTCCACAGACTGATTTTCTTTTGGCTCAAAAATAAGAATACCGTTTCGGTCATGATTGCTTGTGTTAAATAATTTCTCTGTTTCTAGTCTTTTTTCAATTCTTCTCAGTCTCTTTATTTCCCGTTTTATTTTACGTCTTTGTTCCAACTCCGAGTCTGATGACGAACCTGTTGATCTCAAAGTCGAAGAATAACGTCGATATCTTTTTGACGATGATCTACCAGATTTTGATCTAGATCGACCCATTTTGCATGTAATCCCACTTCTGACTTGTTAGAAATACTCTCACTCAGGGTAATAAATACACTTACACACACACAAATAATACACCAACGTAGCTTCAATGTTATTTAATAGCACTACTGCCTCGTACCAGCAATGACACCTAACTAACTTCCAATAATACAATTCTCTTCTTATTTACAGGCTTTACATAATTCAATAAATACTAATTAAGCAATCCAAGTATTGTATCATTAGTTATCTCACAGTAAATTGTAAAATTGAACCAACTTAAATTACCTACCTTTTATCAGTACCTATCAATTTTGAAAAGAATTTTAAGCTTTACCGATTACAATCGATCCCAACTAAATATGAGTCAGAATATGTAACCATTATACCTGATGTTCAATACCTTTTAAAATCTGAAGACAATGAAATTATACCTCTTAGTGGCAAGTGTGCTAAAAGTGTCAACTACCAATGCCCAAATGCATATATCATCCCCTTCACAACCCATCATGAGAAGAAGACATTCTACTAGGAATCAGCTCCAGCCAGTGCCATTATACTAAATTAAATGTTCAGAGAAGTCACATCGAAATCATACCAGAAATTAATCAGTATTTGGCAGTTTATATATATATATATATATATATATATATATATATATATATATATATATATATATATATATAACTTAACTTTCTTCAACCAACAAGTCAGTTTTTAAAAAATATTTATTGCAAGTAATACAATTTATTATATTTAATATATTTATTCTACAAACTACAATATGAACTGAGTTTGAATAACGAGTCTAAAACTAACGCTCTCATCTCTAAACACAACTATATATAATATTATAACTACGGAATGTCACGTTCGGGGAATTGTCTGTTATCAGCACTTTTAGGGGTTATTGGCACACTGTAACTCCTCCCTCCTTAGAAATGAGCCCCTCCTGGAAGTTGAAGTTCGATGTCTTCTGTCTGGATTTCGGGCGTGTTCTTCTTGAATGCCAATCTTCTTATTCTTTTGGTCTTTACCCATTTGATTAGAAGGTACAGGCCGATGATTGTAAGGACGATGTAAAGTAGCATGGACCAAATACTAGGAATGTGAATGTTTGTGATTTCTTCTTTTATTGGTACAATTGGATTAATGGAGATATCGTTGAGTTTTAAAGGATTAAGGTTAATAGAGAAATTTGTAATATGTTGCGTTTGAATTTCAAAATCTAATTTTGGTAATAATAATGGATGTCCTTGGTTTTTGCTTGCAAATATTAATTTTTGTTTATTAAAATAAACTTCACAATTGTTCTCATTGTTTATTAAGTAGATTCCTACTAGTGGCTTGACGCTGGTTTCTTCTTGGCACTTGATTACGACTCTTTCTTCGTTAGGAAAGACGGCCAGGTATTTGTTGAGTTCTGGAATGACTTCAACGTGATTTTTAATTAAGTTTATTTTAGTGTAATGGCAGTGGGTTGATGTCTGCTCTTGGAATAATTCTTCTTCGCAGCTTGCAGAGAAGTGGGCGTGATATTGGTTGGGACATTGAAATATTTTTGCTCGTACACACATGTCATTCAGAGGGACGATTTCCTTTTCAGATTTTAAAATATATTTTGAATTTGGAATAATTGTGACAAAGTCTAAACCATATTTAGTTGGAATTGGATACAAAGAAAATAATTCAAAATCTTTTTCAAAATTAATAGGGGTAGATATAAAGTAAATTATTTGTGTATTTTTCACTTTACAATTAATTTTTAATAAGGATTCAAAATCAAGTAAGTTTTCTTGTCTGGGTTCAAATGGCAGTTGTGCATGATAAATTTTAGAAATTTTCATTAACTCTGATAATAAATCTAGAGGGTGTATTATACTCGGGTGTAATGTTCTCAATTTACAGAAAGTAATAGAATTCTCTACGTCTTGTAAAATATTAAGAATATAATTATATAATATAATTAATTGATTATAAATGTTCTTTGCGTAAAGAATATCTTGAAAGTGCATTTTATTTATTATTTCAGAAAGCTGTATAATTTTTGATTTTAAAATTTCTTCATTATGTTGTATATCAAGGATTGTTTTATTAAAATTTGCAATTATTTGATGATTTACTGAATATGACAATTTAATTTGATTTTCTAAATTATGCTCATTCTCTTGCATGTGTGCAAGCATTGCATTGTATCTTTTGCCGTCTTCGGCATCTAAATTTCCAGTTAAAGATTTAAAAATTGTCCCCAATCCATCTATGAGGCCACGTTTATTTCTGTAATTAGCATGAATTCCGATATTAGTGATTTTTGTGTCTATGTTGGTTTGAATGAACTCCAATATTTTGTCGTAGTTATTAAGTTCATGAAGATACTCTGTATTATTGGATATTGTTGTTTTTAATGTTGTGTATTGTATGTTTAAACTGTTGTACTGATCAAGGAGAGGTTTAAGATTATAATAATGTATGAATGTGTGTGTGGTGTTTTCAAGTTTAGCGGGACCAAGGTTGATGGGAAGGATTCCAACGTTTTCTGTTATATTTCTTATGATTGTTCCTCGCCCCAATGCGAACAACCTGGAAGTGATTCAAATTTGTAAGTTATTTGTCGAGGACGTTTTGTATTAGACATATGTATTTTTTCTACTGTATTACCGTGAGTGGGTTTAATTTTGCCGGTTTTAAGTTTTTTATTTAGTTGCGTTAATTTTTCACGTTTATATTTATTTTTAGTTTTTTGCTGTTTCTGTTTATTTTTAACGTATACTGTATTCGATATTTCTGGTAATTCTTCTCTAACTTCGTTACATTTACCGATCACCTTTTCTTTATTTCGTACTAATTTATCACGAATTGTTTCATAAAGCAATTTTGTTTTATTTTTATGATTTTCTACATAATTATTTATAAGTTGTTTTTCTAAATCCATATTAAAAGGTGATTTCATATCTAAATGTCCAGTGATAATCTCACATGGTTTTAATTTTGTTATGGAATGAATTGAATTATTATATGCTAGAAGAGCGTAATTTACTTTAAATTCGATAGGTTCAGTTTTAAATTCATCTTGATTATTAAATAATCTAATATGTTCTATAAGAGTGGAATGGAAACGTTCGACAATACCATTTGAGTCTGGGTGTTGTGAACTTATAAAATGAATGTCTATTTTGTGTAACTGTAATAATTCTTTTACGACTGAGTTCTTAAATTCTAATCCATTATCTGAAATAATTTGCTCTGGTATACAATGATGTGTGAAGTATTGTATCAATTTATTCACTACTTCTATTCCTTGTCCGGAGTTTAATTTATACGCTTGTGCGTACTTCGAAAATGAGTCCACAATAGTTAAAAATTTTGCTTGTTCCAAAGTAATACTGTCAATATGTAAGATTTGGAAAGGTTTTGTTGCTGTGGGTGTTATATTTAAAGTTAATTTTGAAGGTTTCCTATCGTATTTTGTTATTTGGCAGGTTTCGCAACTATTAATAAATGTTTGAATAGATTTTCGTAATTTAGGCCAATAGTAACGTTGTTTAATACGTGTCTCTGTTTCGTCAATTCCTCTATGATTAGTTTTGCCAGTATGGTGGTTATTTATTATTTGTATAATTTCTTCTTCTTCTGTAACATCGGTTAAATACTTTGTACATTTTACGAAATTTATCTGAGAATTTTTGAAATAATTCTGAAGTATTAAACTTAATTTAACGTATAATTCATTTTCAAAATAAATGTAATATTTTACTTTAGGAACAATGTATTCTTTAAGAAATGTTATCATTTCATTTTTACAGTTATTTTTTGAAATTTCAACTAAAATTCTTTGTTTTGTATTATTATATAATTTAATTATTTTAGGAGGTTTAGGATTGAATTCAACCTCTGACACTATTATTTGATTTTTGCCATAATTAACGGGGCATTCTACAATTGGTATTCCAATAATAGGGTGTTCTCTGTTAGAGTGCACTGTGATATCAGTGTCACTTGGTGAGTCATCGTCGTTTATCTCGCTAGGTTCTGCATCACCTACCTCAACCGCTAGGGATTGAATTTCATCGTCATTATTATTATCTTTATTCTTTTCTAGTTTCTTATAAAAATCGTTCATATACTTATTAAAATGTTCCAAATTATCTGAATCATTTATGTTTAATTCAATTTCAGGTAGTGTAAAAACTGTTATCATTACGTCAGTATTAAAAAATATGTATTCTAACATTGATCTGACGTCACTCCAATTTAATTCATCTAAACCACAAGCTAATTTAGGTATACTCAAATTTTTTATATTCTGTTTTAAGCAAAATTCTTTTAATTTTAAAAGTGTGTAAAATAATCCTTGTTTTGTGGGTTTATTAAAATAACGTTCTTTCGTTATCAAGTAAATCAGGTATCTATTTCTATGTTTCAAATAGACTAAATTATAAAGTTTTGGATTTTGTGCTTGTAATTTATCAACGTTATTGAATTTATTTTTAAATTTTTCAGCTATTCCATCTGACATTTCTAAGTCTTTGCTCACGCAATGAGCTAAGCTAGAGTCGAGTGGTGCATTAAATAAATCGCCTGTTACCTCTATTATTTTACTGTAGTTAAAGTTTTGATTTTTATTATTTAAATAATCTTGATATATAGCCAAGGGTGTATCATTATCAAAATTTTGGGTGCATTTTGGGGTTTATTTTCGTCGTTTTGTGGAATACGGCTAAGTGCATCGGCATTGGTGTAGTTTGCCTTTTTTGTAAACTATTTCGTAGTCGTACTCTTCGAGTTTGAGGCGCCAACGAATTAATTTTTGGCTGCATTGTTTTAGTGACATTAGCCACTGTAATGGTCTATGGTCCGTATAAATTTTGAATTTTCGTCCGAAAATGTATGGTCTGAAGTATTGAGTAGCCCAAACGATGGCTAAAAGCTCTTTTTCTATTGTCGAATAGTTTGTCTCAGACTCGTTGAGTGTTCTGCTTGCGTATGCTACAGGCAGGTCATTGCCAAGGCTGCCTTGTGATAAGACGGCACCTATCGCTACGTTGCTGGCGTCACATGTCAAGTTAAATTCTTTCTCGAAGTCCGGGTATTGGAGTAATGGTTCATTTGTCAGTAAATTTTTACAGAGTTCAAAGCATTGTCTGTACTCTGGGTTGTTTATATCAATAACTGCATCCTTTTTTAAACATTTTGTAAGGGATTTGGTTAATTTTGCAAAGTCTTTTATAAATTTACGATAATAGCCTAAAAGTCCCAAAAATCCTTTAATTTGTTTACTGGTTTTGGGTATCGGATAATTTAGAATAGCAGATATTTTATCTGGGTTCGGCTTCACGCCTTCAGGTGTTACGATATGCCCAAGATAAGCTACTTCTTTTTTTAGAAATTCCGACTTATCGACTTGAATTTTAAAATTTGCTTTCCGAAGTCTTTCAAATACTAATTTTAAATTTTGCAAATGTTCTTGTAGGCTAGTACTAAAAACAATTATGTCATCGAGATAGACGAGACATTTATCGTGAGTTAATCCGCGTAAAATATTATCAATCACTCGTTGAAATGTCGCTGGTGCGTTTTTTAGTCCGAATGGCATACGTAAAAATTCTTAATGCCCGTCTTCTGTATTAAATGCGGTCTTAGGTATGTCTTGTTCGTTCATTTCAATCTGGTGGAATCCAGATGCCAAGTCAAGGGTCGTAAAGTATTGACAACGTCCGAGTTTGTCCAAAAGGTCAGTAATGTTCGGTAATGGGTACTTGTCACCAATTGTTTTTTCGTTCAATTTCCGATAGTCTATAACAATGCGCCATTTCTTTTGTCCGGATGCATCAATCTTTTTTGGTACTACCCAAATTGGGGAGGACCACGGGGAATTGGAAGGCCTAATAATGTTTTGATCAAGCATTTTATCAACTTGGTTTCTTACTTCTTCTCTGTGTACGTTGGGATATCTGTATGATTTAGTATATGTGGGTATTTCGTCTTGTGTTTTTATGGTATGTTTTATTTGGTTTGTAAAGGTTAACTTTTGATCGTCTGAATAAAATATATCGGGGTAATCTTTAAGTAAATTTAGAATAGCATTTTGTTCTTCATAATTCATATGTGAGGTTCTTATTTTAGAAAAATCAAAATGAGTTTTTTCAACGTGTGTCATATTTAAATTTGGACTGCTATAAGTTTCATAATTATCAATCTTTTCTGCTTTAATAGGTTTCAAAAGATTAAAATTTATTTCTTTGTCGCTTGTGTTAACGACTGAACATAATGCATGATAATTTTCTGCAACCGTAATACATTCTGGTATTCTCAGATGTTCCGTTTTTATTTGTGGAATTAATACGGTTCCTTGTTTAATATCTACTTTAATTTGTATTATTTTTTCGGAATTTGGTTCCACGACATTTTTTTTTATAAATGAAAGATTATTTGTATTAGAGTTATTTGAGGAATTATGATATTGTATTTTAATTTTTGCATTTGGTGTTATAATTAAATCATTATGTGTATCGATTATAATTTTTTTAATTTTTAAATTATCCATTCCTAAAAGTAGATCAAATTCTTCATGGAATTTAAAAAGATGATACTTAAGATGTGACAATTTTTTATTTTTATTATTAAACAATTTTGAAATAGGAACTGTTGTACTGAGTAGCTCTGTGGACGTGCCGTGAGCTGTGGTTATTTGAAACAGGTCGTCGCGAATGGAATTCTTATAATATTTAATGGGGTAAATAGGTCCGTGGTAACGTGTCGGGCTGTGGATCGTGAGATCCTCAGTTCGAATCCCACTGGTGACAGTTGCCAATTTAAATTTACCCCTGTGGTTCCCCCTCCACAAACAACCTTGGGGGTTATGACTTGACGCCTGGTAACCGCATTTCATAAGCAAAAATATATCACCTACCGAGATCTGTGTTAGCAGAGTGCCACACCCTTAATGGGTAAAAGGCGTGATGATATATTTATTTATTTTATTTATTTTATTTTATTTACGTCTGGTTTAATGAAAGATTTTGTACTTCCAGTGTCAATGAGGATTTTTAAATTATTTTCTGGAGTATCAATAAAAGGAAGTTTACTTTGGTGATTTGTAAGGTTTAATAATTCAATGGTTATATTTGGTCTACATCCGAGGCTGTTTGTTCTAAAAAACAGTTATCGGATTGATCAGGATTGTTATCATCGTTTACAAGATTTTGTTCATTTATTTGTTCGTATTCATCAAAATTATCATTTTCAGAATTAATAATTTGTTCTGTATCTTCAACGTTATATAATTCACCTGATGTGACGTTTTTTCTACAGAATTGGTTTTGTCCGAATGGAGTTTGTCTTTGGTATGATGGAGGAATATACTGTTGTGTATTACGAGTAGAAATACTCATTGGTATGGGTTTTGGAAAATTTTGGCTAGTGGATGGGCCTGGATTATAATGTTGAACATTATTTCGTGTTACAACTGTTTTTTGATTGTTGGGATGTATCATTGTTCTGTTGGGTGTGTTGTAATAATTATTAGGAAAATTATTTGTAAAATATGTTGGTCTAGGAGAAAATTGTTTTATATTGTGTGTAGGTGGTTTGTTGTTCTGTTTGAAAGTGTTTGAGTTCGTGCTCCTAGATGGTTTGAGTTCAAATTGAAAATCGTTGGCTAACATGCCTAACGCGGAATTTAAATCTGTTGGGTTTTTCGCCCTCATAAGTTGTCCAATGGGTTCTTTTAACCCGCGCAATAAAATGCGTAGAGCATAATTTTGAAAATAATCATTCATTACGACAGCTACTTGCGGTGTAGCATGGGTAGAAATATATGAAATTTGTAAATTTAAAATATGCTGTAATCTTCCATAAAAGTCAAAAACATTTTCATTGTGATTTTGTTTTAATTCAGTCATTTCGATATTTAAAGTAAACCAGTCGCGTTTATCTGCGAATGCGTTTAACAAAGCCTTTTTTAATTCTTGCCATGTTTTAATTGTACAGCTTGCGATATTGATCGCTGCATCGCCTTTAATTTTTGTAATAATACTATTCATCAAATAGTCATTCTGAAAATCATTTGCATCAGTGGCATTATAAAATTTAGTTACAAGTTTCTCGCAAATTTCAATAAACCGGGGAAGTAATTCGCGTTCACCGTTAAATTCGGGAACCATATCAAGATATTCTTTCTTGACAACTGGGACTGCCATTGTTAATGGGGATTGTCTTAATGTAATTTGCGGATTTGTATTAATTAAATTTTCTAAAAGATCTTCAAGATCTGGTTCAGACTCAGAATTTGAGCTAGACTCTGAATTAATGAGAATATTATCTCTAAATGACATGTATGACTTACACAAATATTAGTGTCCGCTTCATTTGCCCTGAAGTCGTCCACGGGGTTGTAGATCACGGCCAAAGTTCTTCTGATGTTCGCTCAGATGAAGGATGTCGGATCTTGGCGTCTGATGTACTCTCAGCTGCCTCTGACTGATGTGGTTCGGAGAAGTATGATTTTTCTTTCTTCGATTGTCAATTAAATCACTAGTGTGAACCAATTTATTTTCGCTAAATTGTATTGACAATCCTACCGACTGCGCCACTTAACTTTCTTCAACCAACAAGTCAGTTTTTAAAAAATATTTGTAAATTATATTTCATATAATTTGTCGTTGTGCATCAATTGTTTGTTGTGTCGTTTTTTTTCAAATGTTTACGTTATGACAGTTGTCAGTAAAATATTGTATTTTGAATGTTATATAGTGTCATTCTGTTTATAATATTTCACGTGCCTATAAGTACTTTAAGTATGGTTAATATTCTTTTGTAAATTAATTATTTTCAGGTACGTTGAACACTATATATAAGTATGTAATATTTTGTATATTTATTTATTATGTAATTTTCAGAATAATAAATTCTTAAGTTAAAATTAACCTACTTACAAATTAATTTACAAAAAAAAAAAAAAGGTTATTAAAAATGGAAACGGAAAAGCTGTTTGTACATATTATCAAGAAGGATGAGAATAATTATGAAATATTTGGAATATCAGAAGATAAACAGTTATGGTGCTGTTTTCCAGAAGAATTTCAAGACTTAAGCAAACATAAGGTTTTAATAAATAAACCAACAATATCTAGAGCTATGGCCGCTATAAAACCTATAAATGGGTTTCGTAGAGTAGGAATAAAGATTGACACTGATTTAAGGAAAGAATACTTTGATGAGGACGATAACCTTAGCTATAAGGGAATTCCATTGGAGGAATTATCTGGCAGCGGAATAAAGGCCCAAAAGTCTCAAGAAGAAATTTATTTTATTAAAAAAATTAAAGAACTGGAAGCAAAACTAACTTTAAATGAAGAAGTCACTATACGCGACGTAGAAAAAAAATTCGTTTTAGATAAATTTGACAAGAAACAGAATCCTACAGAATGGTTGGTCAGGTTTGAAAATGAATGTCGTAGACATAACATAAACAATGCTACTAAAATGATTGAAGCTCTTAGATTTTTTGTTACTGGCTCACCTAAAGATTGGTATGAGTCTAACTTAACGAAAATTGGTTTAGTGAATTGGTCTGACTGGAAAGACTCATTTTTAACTGTATTTGTAGATAAGGGTTGGTCCAAAATCCGGAAAGCATATAGTTTTAAATATTTGGGAGGATCACTCGTAGACTATGCGCTAACGAAAGAAAGAATGTGTCTAGACGTTGAGAAAAATGGGACAGAATTGTCAAGAATACATATGATTGTAGTTGGGCTTCCACTGGAAGTGCAAGATAAGTTAGATCGAGAAGAGATCACGGTTATCGGAACATTGTTTACTGAACTAAGAAAACTTGATGATTCTTTCTCTAAACAAAATATAATTAAGAGCCACGACACACAAAACTTGAATGTAAATAGGAAATTTGATAAAACAGAACGAATTAAGCCTAATGAACAATCGAAAACTAAAGGCATTGACTCGTTGAATGTTTTATGTGCGAGACCCTTGGATGGAAGAATCGGTTTCACCCAACAGATGAATGCAGAAACAAAGCTATGTATTCCTCAAAAGTAAAACAGGTAAATTTTAATGAAACAGCAGAAATAATGAACATAGATATCGACGATAAATCTTTAAACTAGAAGGCCCGGAGAAGTTGAAACCATTGATCAAGATAAATGTTTTAATAGATAATAAATTGAAAATAAAAGCAGTTTATGACAGTGGGAGCAATGTTAGTTTAATAAGCCAAAGAGTGGTAGATATTTTAAAATCAAGTTTAATGAAACATGATAGTGCTTTTAAAACGATTAATGGGTTCAACTTTAGTTCTGCCCGGGCAAATATTACTTTAAAAATTGGGAATTTAACAAATATTTTAAACACATATGTAATTAAAAACAATACATTCTCTTATGATTTGCTGCTTGGCCTTGATGCTATTAGCAAGTTTAAACTAATACAAGATGAAAAATTGAACGTCCTGCAATGTGTAGAAAAAAAACATGTTATTAAACTAAAAGATGTTGAAGATGATTCAAAGATGGCTAATTCAGATAATATACAAGATGTTTTAAAGATGTCTAATTCAGATAATATACAAGATGTTTCAAAGATGGCTAATTCAGATAATATACAAGATGTTTCAAAAGTTTTATATTCAGATGATACACAAGATGTTTCGAGTATATCAAATTTGCGGATAGTTAATTTAGCAAATCACATAAATATCAAAGACAAGTTGTCTTATATTAAGGATGAACATAAAAGAATACAAATTTGGCAATTGATAGAGAAATACAACCACATTTTTTCTGCAGATAAATTTGATGTAGGAAAAGTGAAATCACGAGAGGCAGAAATTAAGCTTATGAGAGATGAATATGTCACATCGAGAGCATATAAGTGTTCGATTCCTGATGAAATAGAAATTAAAACGCAGATAAAGCAACTATTACAGTCAGATTTAATAGAAGAATCTGATTCTGCATTTGCATCACCAGTAACATTGGCGTATAAAAAAGATGATGGGCGTAAATCGAGACTTTGTATAGACTTTCGGAAATTAAATAAAATTATTGTTCCAGAATGTTTTCCTTTCCCTACTATCAATGATATAATAGATAAAGTATCTAACTGTAAGTATTTTACTGCAATTGACATTAATTCAGCTTTTTGGAGCATTCAATTAAAAGAAAAAGACCGCGAAAAAACCTCTTTTATTACTAAATACGGGAAATTTATGTGGAAAGTTCTTCCGTTCGGACTGAAAAATGCGCCAGCGATTTTCCAACGGATTCTATCAAATATTTTAAGAAGAAATAATTTGGATGACTTCTGCATAAATTATATTGACGATATTCTAATATTTTCAAGGACGTGGTCTGAACATATTGCTCATATAGAGAAATTTTTATATGTAATTGATAAAGAAGGCTACAAACTAAAATTTGAAAAGTGTAATTTTGCAGCAAGCTCAGTTAAATATTTAGGTCACTTTATTCAAGAAAATAAAGTGTCTCCAGCACAAGAGAATTTGATAGCAATACGAAATCTTAAAAAGCCAACCGATAAGTCTGGCGTACGAAGTATATTAGGTTCAATAAATTTTTATTTAAAATATATTGAAAACAGTGCGAAAAAATTTGAACCTTTACATAACTTATTGAAGAAAAATGTAGAATTTAAATGGACAGCTGAATGCGATCAATCTTTTAATTTAATTAAGGAATATTTATGTTCCTCTCCAATATTATCTATATATGACGTTGATAAACCAGTGTATATTGAAACGGACGCTAGTTTTAAAGGACTTGGCGCTACACTCAAACAACCTCAATGTGAGGGTTTATTACATCCGGTAGCATATTTCTCCAGAAAATTATCGGAAAGAGAAAAAAAAATGGATATTATTCACCTTGAGTGCAAGGCTATAAAAGACGCGATTAAATATTGGCAGTACTATCTGATTGGTAGATCATTTGTTGTATGCAGTGATCATAAACCACTAGAAAACTTGAAAACTAAGTCACGAACGGATGAAATATTGGGTGATCTGGTTCATTACCTGTCTCAATTTAATTTTAAAATAATTTATAAAAAAGGTAAAGAAAATATTTTAGCTGATCTACTATCCAGGCAACCAGTGTTAGAATATTTTGAGAATGATGATGCTATCCAAGTGGTAAATTTAATTGAATTGAACGAAATATTCCATGACCAGCAACACAACATTGAAGAACTAACCTCTGCAAAGAATATTGAGAAACATCAAGATATTACATATAAGAAATTAGGTGATAGATCAAGAATATTCGTCTCAGTTCCTTTCGGTAAAAGATTAATTAAAAAGGTTCACGATTATTATGGTCATATTGGAGTTTCCCAATTAAGAGAGAAAATTAGACCATTTTATTATTTTAAGAATTTAGACTACTTAATATCCGAATTCTGTAAAAGTTGTTCCATATGCATGCAAAATAAAACTCGCAGGAGCAGAGTCATTGGTCTCATGTCACAACTGGGTCCTGCTACGGAACCGTATGAAATCATGTCCATTGATTCCGTAGGAGGTTTTGCTGGAAACAGGTCACCAAAGAAATACATGCATATTTTAATCGATCACTTTAGCAGACATGTTTGGATTTCCACCACTAAAGGTCAATGCTCAAAAGACTTTATTAACCTTATTGGGCCTATTGCTAAACATAATAAAATAAAAATGATTTTGGCGGATCAGTATACTGGTATTACTTCGGGAGAACTTAAAACTTACCTTAAAAAACTTAATATACAGTTAGTTTTTACGTGTGTTGACTGTCCAAGTTCAAATGGCCTTAATGAGCGAGTAAATCAGACTCTAGTAAACCGAATCAGATGCAAGATCAATGGTGGAGACAAACGCGCATGGTCTACAATAGCGGAAGATTGTGTTCGAGATTATAACAGAACGATACATAGTTCAACAAAGTTTGAACCAGCATATCTTCTATATGGAAAAGAATCATCAATTTGTCCAGTAAATATTCAATCTAATAGGGATTTGGTTGCAGACAGAAAGCTAGCCTTCATTAACTCCACACATAGTTTCCAAGAAAACAAGAAAAGAGTAGATAAAAATCGTGTCAAACACGATTTCAAAGTTGGTGATCTTGTGTATATAGAAAATGGCAGCAAAATAAACAGGAAAAAAACTGATAAAGTAAGAGTTGGTCCATTTCAGATTTTAAAGAAGATTTCATCATCCTTCTATGAAGTTGATTGTGGAAAACGAAAACAAGAAGCGAATTACTTTCATTCTAACAAGTTGTCTCTTTATTCTGCCGATAAAGATCCTTGAGGGGGGAGATGTAAATTATATTTCATATAATTTGTCGTTGTGCATCAATTGTTTGTTGTGTCGTTTTTTTTCAAATGTTTACGTTATGACAGTTGTCAGTAAAATATTGTATTTTGAATGTTATATAGTGTCATTCTGTTTATAATATTTCACGTGCCTATAAGTACTTTAAGTATGGTTAATATTCTTTTGTAAATTAATTATTTTCAGGTACGTTGAACACTATATATAAGTATGTAATATTTTGTATATTTATTTATTATGTAATTTTCAGAATAATAAATTCTTAAGTTAAAATTAACCTACTTACATATTTATTGCAAGTAATACAATTTATTATATTTAATATGTTTATTCTACAAACTACAATATGAACTAAGTTTGAATAACGAGTCTAAACTACCGTTCTCATCTCTAAACACAACTATATATAATATCATAACTACGGAATGTCACGTTCGGGGAATTGTCTGTTATCAGCACTTTTAGGGGTTATTGGCACACTGTAACTTATATATATATATATATATATATATATATGTATATATATATATATATATATATATATATATATATATATATATATATATATATATGTCTGAATAGTGCTATAACTGTCATTTTAATACGTAATATACAAATCCGTGTTAATTTTCGGTTAACATCAGTTAACAAGAAATAAATAAATATATGTGAACGCAAAAGATATTTTCTCAAAATAACCAAAAAAAATTTTTTTTTGCTTCTCAACTTGTATTTTTATATTGAACCATAGTTATAATAAATATGTGAAATCATATAATTTGTATTCTTTATAGGTTTGGTAAAAAATGGGTTAAGACATTAAAAATCTTCCGCCTTTATTTACTCTTTCTGTCACTTCTTGATTAAGGTTGCCATTTAACTTACCACTTGGAATATCACGAGAAATATGTATGGAGTGAAAAAAATGTCTCAGGTAAAAGTTTAATGATATGGAGAGGCACATCTAATCTTGCAAGAAAAAACAACCCATCAGGAGAGAAGGGGAGGGGACACTTAAATATCTTATGTGGAAACCACTATTTTTTATGCAGATACTATAAAATCGTAATTCTTGAATTTTACCTCCCGCACCCTAAGAGAATATAAATCATGAGATCATCAGTTCGATCACCATTGTTGTCAATTTTTTTTGAAAAAAATACTGAACTCGTAAAGTTATTCACATGCCCCTGCTCCTTTCAGGTGGGAATAGTAATTAACGGCTGGTAATCACAAAATATTACATCGATATCTTTCACAAGAGGCCGTACCTAAAAATGTGTAAATGTCGTGATGATATATTTATTTACAATAAATTAAAAAGTTTAATGTTGAAACTGATTAATATAAAACAAACAAAACAAAATTGTTTTCAATAATCATATTTCGATAATTTGTAGAATAACAATAACAAGGAAATTTTCGTAATTATTCTATATTTGAATTTGAAACATTTATTATTACATAAAAATTTTCACAAATCATATCTAAGTACAAATAAATTAATTTTAGAACAATTCTCCATAAAACCAACTCGAAACATACTAATTATTTTTCGGAATTGAGTAAATCGGAGTGCCGGATGTCAAATGTACATTTCCCAACGTCAATGTTGGGGCCCCATCAAACTGGTTCACAACTCCAACGATACCAAGGTTTACGTTTGCGATCGTACTACCAGCCTTTTTTGACTATTAAAAAAATTATATATACATAAATATAAAGTTCACTTTATATTCTATCAAATATATTTTAATAAATTAAAGTCAGTAGCACAATTGTGAATCTAAGAGGAAAAGTGATATATTCGCGGACAATAGTGCAACACCAGGAGTCCGGGAAGTTTACTTCTCCTACGGGGTACACATACTATTTTGTTTTTCTATCGGTCTATATTCAGTAATTAGTTGTTTTGCATTTCATTTATAAATGTCAGACAACCAACAAGACAAAAATATTCCGTTGTTTTGATAAAAATATCTGAGGATAGCATATCCATGGATTGTTTATTTATTTTCACAAGCGTCAAATTTTGTTGAAAAGCTAAACAGTACGGGAATATACTTTGCCAGTATCCGGAAAAGATATTCCCGTACTGTTATTTATCGTAACCTGGCAACGACACTAAAATACCGGATTAATGCACTTTTCGGTTCGAAAACACACCGGGAACGAGGCAGTTTTCGTCCGATAGAAAAAAAAACACATTTTCATTATTTTTGTTACGCAAAATAATTTTCTTATTTTTTTTTCACTATTTTCTTTGTTATTTATTATCTTTGACAATTGTTCTTCAATAAAAAATAAATAATAAAAAATATTGATAATTAATGCTTTTATTTAGCAAATATTCAGCTTACGCTATTTTTTAAATTAACAAATGGTATGGCATAAATAAAAAACAAACGATTAATGAAAAATTCCATATGTAAGAACTCCCTCTACCAAGGAAATAAATTATTGTTACTGTCAATAACTGTCAGTGTGACAATTAATATTTCAAGTTACATTTAGCTTTGTCTTTGGAATTTATCTTATCAAATACCACCCGACCTCTCTGATTTTCTCAGATAAATTTTTATAACATGATCATGGATTTGGATTATTTAACGATTTACGAAATTTTTTAAATGGCTAAAATTGAATATTTTAATCAGATTTATGACTAAAATATGGTATAATATTAAAACGGGTTTTCGGTTTTAAATTCTGTAAATATTCTCAATAAATTTCATCGTTGGGAATAACTATCAACAAATTATGACCATTCAAAAAGAGAAGCCCTATCTTGTTCAATTTTTAGCCATCATTCTGATTCACTACATTCATGTATAATAATTTATTAATCAATGCTTGATTGCAACAATAGATTTGTCTTATTTTTAGTGCTAGTGCTATTCCTAAATCTCATATTTAGTTCTCTTTGATTTATTTGAATGAGTCATATTGATGCAACGGGCCATGAATTAAATATTCACCTTAGCTGCTCCACCCTTAATTTTTTCCAATATCTTCTTCAAAATCGTCTTATGTCCACTGTTCAAATCTAAAGCCTGTAATTTTCAATTTATTAATAATGGTACACATGTGTAAAGTATCTGTGACTTGTGTAGGCCTTATTCTTATGTCCAAAATTGACAAATAAACAACAAATAAAATGAGGTTTCGCCAAAATTGTGACAATTCATGACAAATTTTAGCATTCTTGACAACAGATAAATATAGGGTTGTGCGAGACCGACGCACCATACAAGATTTCAATATTCAAATGTGGGCTGCCCTAATCCTCTCTCAGCAAAATAGTTTTAGCTTGAAAATGCGTTGCGTAAAGCATTGTTACCTTAAACATGTTGCAACAAACTTAGAGAACAATTTGTCAACACTTGAACGTGTTATTAAACTCATTGTTAAGGCAATAAGAGAAGATAATGAAGCCAAAAATTTATAACTTTTATATTTAATTAATAATAACAAATAGCTCCTTGGCAAGGCACCGAACTATGGATCGTGAGATCCTCAGTTCGAATCCCACAATCGACAGTTTCTATTTTAACTTTACTCCTGTAGTTCCCCCTCCATTAAAATCTTTGGGAGCTGTAATTTTACGGCAGGTAACCATACTTTATTTATATCATTTTCCGAGATCTGCGAAAGCGTGGTGATTTATTTGTTAAGGTATTTTATTTTATTTATTAATTTGTAAATGTATACAAGCTTGTCTTTGGACATCTACAATGAATTTAAATTGCGGTACAGAATTAAAATAATACTTTCTAGGAAATTTTGAACATTATTAATTGGGCTTAATTTATTAAAGCAACAGTTTATAGAAATGCATATAAAAACAAATTTGCTAGATTTTTTTTTTATAAAATTCTGAAATTTCAAGAAGTTATCGAAGCAATATATTGTATGTATGTTCCAATAAGATCATCTGACGCTAGAAAAGAAGACACATTTCACAATAGGAAAGGGTATTTTTCAATAAATACCAAAGTTTCATGATTCATTCTTTTCCTTAACATATGGAGCATTACTTTCCTTACTTTCTATCATGATCTTATATCTGAAAATGTAATGGAGTTCTTCTGATTTTTTTATGAAACTTTATCTAAATTGAAGATTACACTTTTAAAAAGTCTTAATTGTTATTCACTAAGCCACAATGATTTTTTTAAACCTTGTGACGTCATATTAGAGGTGTCGGTATATCTCAAACTGTAGAGATTGTAAATAATTGTAGTTACATAAATGTTCTATTTTAATGTTTAGAAAATTAGTTTTGTTGAGTTGACCTAAAGTAATATTTATTAGAAATAAATAATGTGTTATGTATGTAGGTATTTAAAATATACTTACTTAGTTGCCAACTATTTTGACAGTTCTACAATCTGACAGCTCAATAGAGAAGTACAAAGAATTCGAAATGGTCTTTAAAACTCAAATGTCTTAATAATTGAAAATGCTTTTTAAACTTGTATTATATGTAGTACGATGTTTTTGAGTCTAATCATAATATAAATGACTTATTTGCCATTTTGTGACTAGTAAAGGACCCCATTAAGATCTTCAGGTTAGGAGTTTTGAAAACATTCAATATATATTAAAGGGAATTTTCTATTTTTGCATGAATTGTATGAACATTTTAAAGCTAGAATTGAAATCCATATGGAGCGTCTTCCGATTAATAATTCTTACCTCTCTACTACTGATCTCATCGACATCCATTGCTGGAAAAACAGTTCCATTTATAGAGTGTTCTTCTGGGTAATCGAACCATTTGATACGTTGTTTTTCATCTTTAGGCTCAAGTTGTTCATTCAGTTCATCAGTTTTATTTTCTAGTTGTAAATCCTTAAAATTTTAAAAATAATAAAGTTAAATATACACTTTAAAAAAAGGCTGCTTGACTTGTCCACTTAATATCAGTTGAAATATAAAAGGTACCAGAATAAAAGGGGCGCAGTTTTGCAAAAATCAAAAAAGAAATTAAATGATAAACAATTCAAAAACTCCTTTTTTGGCCGAAGAAGCAGACCTGCACCCCTCACTGCATAGATAATATAGCCTTTTTTCTTTTTCTTTTTTCTCTAAAAGTTAGGCTTTTACTGTTACACTGTTAGTTCTGTTTCGATTTTAGATCGAAATAGTATATTGTTGTTGTTCATACTACTTTTCCTATTTCACGTTCATAAATTCAATAAAAATAAAAACTAAAATAAAATTGTACGGCATGTTTAATATACCACTGGTCACCAAGGGGCTTTTCCCGCGGGGCCTATCGGGTCCCAGGCTGCAACCTCGACGCAGTTGCTCCGATTTAATCATTTTACGTGAGCAATGACAGCCCCAAGTTAACAGACTGTTAATTTTACAAATAATAAATTCCCCAAAAACAGTTGCACAAAATTCAATTTTGTAGCATTGTTTTTGAGAAAAACAGTGTCACAAAATTGACTTAGTGTACGTGAAATAGGAAAAAATTATTTCGGATGACTATTCGGTCATTTTACTGTAATTAAGAATTCCCGAGTGGATCCCATTGCGTAATCGCAATACAAAAACTGATTTTTTACATATTTAAGAGAAGGAAGGCGATAGGCAGTAGTTATTTAAGTAGATAAAAATTAATTTTTTAGTTCTAACTATGTGGACAATGGCGTCATGTTTCTAGAACACATTTACATTCTTAATCTGGGATACCCTTTATAAACAAATGATTAATAGTTCACTTAGAAGTCCTAGTACCATTATAATATAAGTAAACTCGATAGATGTTATAATTAAAATCTTTTAAATTTATCTTGTACCTTTAATATATCAGCAGATATAAGCTGAACCACGAAAAATCAACCAGCCTGTATACTGTTTGTATATTACATCAATTAAATTTCCTTTAGGCGTGTCCAGTATAGCTGCGCCATCTAATTGTTCCTCCAAAATGGAATTTTGGATACTCTTAAAAACATTCGTGTCTTCCTTAAGTTTGTGTTTCTCCAAAAGTTTCAAAACAACGTCGTAGTCTCGTGGATTTTTCTTACAATCTGCCATCTCTGAAATGTGGAAACAAAAACAATTATATCGGTCCTCAAAGCAATATATGCTAGTATGTAAAAACATACAAGTCAAAAGTTCTGTATTGTAACATGTAAGAATTAATATTCGAAATAATCAACGTTACAAATATGTTTTTGGTGAAAATAAGCTTAAATAAAATAAAACTAAATACCAACGACAATAAATTAAAACGAACTTGCAGTATTTAAATATGTTCGCCGTATGTTATAACTTTACAAAGAAGGTTCATGGGCGTACACGTAAACTAAGTGTTACCATTAGAAATAAAAATGAAAATATCTTATCAATTTTTATCTCCTTTCACATATATATCGGGTGTAGAATTGAAATGAGGAATATAGAGATTTCAATGCTATTTTTTTATGTTGCTGTAAATTATTACCTATTTACTTTAGAGCAAAAGTATAAATACAAAATTTATTCAAAACTTTTAAGTGAATGCATTAAGTCTCATTGGTTTATCTAAATATTAGTATTTCATGATATACCAATGAAATTAAAATTAATGTTTATTAGAGAAATTGTAACAAGGCCATGAAAAATTAAACAAAAATGAAAAATATTTGATATTTTAGAAAACAGATTAGATTTATTTATTACAGTGTTTCTATGAATATTTTATAGAATATTGTAATGATATTATGGCAATTTTTTATGAATATAACAATGAAATAAATCAAGTAACTGTAATGTAACGAACGCGGCAGCGACAAGTTGAAGCTTGCCGGCGTACGCCGCCACGCCGCGCGGCCGAGTGAATGACGCAACGCTTGCTGGTTCGAACAAGTCGTTTGCTCCACAATAGGGAATATTCCCGAACCTTCCAGAAACAAGGAACGCCATATATAAAAGGAATCGCCGGCAGCCGTCAGTCAGTCTTTTAGATGACTCCCGAGCAGTCAGTCGTTTAATTGACTCGGACTCAGTTAGTCGAGTTGAGTCGGTCAGTCAGTTAGTTGACTTAGACTCAGTAAGTCAGATGACTTAGTCGACTCCGAAGTTTGTATGAAGAACTTGTGAATATAAATATACCGCTCGGTCTGAACATAAATACATCGTCATAAATAAATATCGCTCGGCTAGTTTATATAAATAATTGTGTATAAGTTTTTGTATTTGTTATTTTATTGTTATACACCTAGTGTTAATTAATTTTTACTATTTTTTATAATTATTATTCATTATTTGTTATTAATAATATTTCTTTTCGTTTAAATAAAAACGTTTTAAACCCACGAACGTTACAGTAATTAGATTTCTGAATCAAGTAGCAGAATATGTTTTATTTTTAAAGTTAATAAACAAAAATAATAAATTGTACGTATATATTGGAATTATTATTTGCAATTACTGTTTGTTTTATTAATTTTATACATAACTAAAATTTTAGATGTAAATTTGTTCCATTGTTTTTTCTATTAAATAAATAAATAAAACTTAACCTGTTCTTGAAATGTAAAACCTTTTTCGTTTTTATCTAATTTTCCATGGTCGTGTTATAATTTTCGTCATAAATATTGATTTTAATATAAATATAAATATAAATATATCATCACGCCTTTTACCCAAAAAAATTGTTTGATTTATTTGTTTTCTTCCATGGCAAACTTTGTATATGCATATTTAAATAAAAATGATACATTTTTAATTTTGTATTTTTCTCAAATATTTTGTATTATTTGGTCATTACTTGTGAATATCATTGAATTCAGAAAAAAATACTGTATCGAATAATCAAATAAAAAAATAGGTTGCCATTTAAAATAAGAAAGTTGCACCCCGCATTTTGAGAACCACTGGTCTAAAAAATTCTTGTTTCGCTCATTTTAATTGTCTTATAATATAGAAATTGTTTGCTAATTTAACCGACCTCGTAGCATTTATAGTTCTCGAAATAGCAATAGTGTACCAATTAAAATGAACACCCTGTGTATATATATATATTTATATATTATTAATATTGCTCATTTGTAGTGATAGCCATGGAATTCAAACAAAATTACAAACAATTACATATCACTAGCAATATTTATGAAACTTTAAAGTCGATTTTACGGATTACCAAACGTGTAAAATAAAATCTGATTAGTGATTTAGATGCAGAATTAAATTCTCTACAATTTTTATTTGAACCTTTTTCGTCTAAAACCATTTGGGAACTTTTGCGCACGGAAAAACTAATTTCCCATGTTAAACGCCTATGGCCCGCTTTTTGATTTACACCCTGCATATATATATATATATATATATATATATATATATATATATATATATATATATATATATATATATATATATATATTTATATATTTTAATGGATATTTTGTTCTCAAATTTAATATATTAAAAGAAAATACAAATGATAATTAGTACATAGTTTCAAATAACCGACGACAGTGCCATCACGACACTTGTTATGTCAAACTGTGAAACAGCTGTCAAATTACACATTTATATAATGTTTCGCTTTTTTATTTGTTTGTTTCTCATTGGTTGTTGTACGTACCTGTAGAGTTAAAGTTAAATATGTTGATCCGATGAGTTTCTTTTTGGAGTCTCATGCAGAATTTTGTGGAATTGAGCTGGCTGACTTTAAAATACTTGTAGTTGTCGTTTATATATCCTGTCTTGCTAATTTTACTAAATTCATTTATAATTTTGAAAGACTTCTTAACAAAGTCCATAACATTTGCAATAAAATCATCATTTTTTGTGATAATAATTTGGATTTCAGCAAAGAAACTCCCAAGAAAGTTTTTCTGGATTTTACTAATCTAATAAACTCTTTTGGCTACCTTCACTAGTTGTCTAACTATTCTATAATGAGCCAGTTTATGGCCATTAAACAATATCATTAACATGTGATTATAATACAGTCGAATATAAAAGAAAAAATATCAAACATAACCGAAAGTAAAATTATGTAAATAACTACATAATAACATCATCATTATTCCTTTTCACTGAAAACTCCAGTCAGTGTGCCTTCGTACATGTAAACATACGTGGTATCATTTAATATCGCACACCACACATTTATATTAAAGTTTTGTTCAAAACGTTTTTCGCGAAGTGCAATAAGATTTTCACTGCTCCAGAAGTGTGAAGTTTGTATTGCACATGCCGTTACTTGAGAAATTGGCTTCATCTGTAACTATAATTGATTTCAAAATGTCACGTTCTTCATTTAATAACATATTACAAATTTCCAATCGTCGTGCTCTCCAGGTTGTAAATGATAAATTTTATGGAATTTAAATGTTTTGTATTTATAAATAAATAAATATATCATCACGCCTTTTACCTATCATGGGTGTGGCACACTGCTTACGCAGATCTCGATAAGTGATATATTTTTGCGTATTAAATCCGGTTACCAGCCGTCAAGTCATAGCCTCCATAGTTGTTAATGGAGGGGGAACCACATGGGTAAATTTAAATTGGGAACTGTCGGTAGTGGGATTCGAACTAAGGATCTCACGATCAACAGTCCGATGCGTTACCACGGTGCTATTTATGATTCTTTGAAATGCGATGAACAGTGGCTTTACCTAAATTGCATTCAGTAGAAAGCTAAAATTTCTGTTTCTGCATCCTGATATTTATTTCTAACTCGCTTTTTAACAAACGCATCCGTATTAGCATGCAATGTAAGTTCTTTTACAGAGGAGCAATGTCATTTACAAAATACAGTGTGCGAATTGTGATAAACAATATATTGGAGAAACTTGTCAAACTTTGAAATCCAGGTTAACGCAACATATAAGTTAGATTAAAATCCCCAGTAAATGCCTGAACATGGCAGGCAGCTGAAACACAGTGTTCATTTTAAAGATGTAAAAATATAGACAGTGAATTAAATAAACATAAAAGAAAACTTTTAGAAATGATGCACATATTAAACTTTGATGACCTGCTGAACAGTAAAACAGATATTAAAAACCTAAGCAGCACCTCTACAATTCTCTGATTAAAAAACTACTGTTTTTTCAAATGTTTTGTTTTTACATGTTTTAACAGGTTCGTTGTAATCCAGCTTGATTTGTATTTAATATTAAAACATACATTTGTATTATATTTTATCAAGAAGTTATATATTATATTCTTAGACAATATTTTTCTGCAAGTAGTAAAGTTTGTACAAGTTGTGTCATTTTTATATTTACCATATGTTTTATATTTATAGAACCCTGAAGAAGGACCGAAGTGAGGTCCGAAGTATATTGGTTTATTGAACTAAAAATGTCTTTTTAATTTATTTTATTTATACAAATAAAAGGTAAAATTCGTGGGAAATTCGGTCTATTAAAAGGTTAAATAAAATTAAAAAGACATTTTTATTTCAAAATAAATTTATTAATTTTTTCGGTCGATATCACTGCATACCTATATATATATATATATATATATATATATATATATATATATATATATATATATATATATATATATATATATATATATACATCCATAGATATTTGTGGCTTCCGACGAGATTCCAGACGTGTAGCATCCACCACTAGGAGTTCATATATATTAATTTTTGTTCGTGTATATTGTATTTTTAATTAATTGTATTATGCTTATCGGTTCAAAACTAAACATTTTTAAATCACATATTTTTTACTTTTCGTTGGATGTGGCATCCACCGATTTTATTGTTTATGCGGCTTCCGCTGTCTTGATATATACGGCAATATACAATAATTTACACTTAGCGCTGGATATGGATTCCAACAGTGTTGCCAGTGTGAAACACATCGCAAATGGAATTATAATCGTTGCTGTCACACTACTCGTCGTTGCGGTAGAACACATTTTCGTTTTCGACGTGACCTAAGAACAGACGCACACGAACAACGAACCTGTTCAGGTTCAGATAGTCCGTTTATGGGACCGAAAGTATTTCCTTTCAATTTAAAAATTTGTATTTGAATTGAAATCAGCATAAGTAAAACGAAAGATATGATTTTATTTTAAGTAAAATACTTTAATTTTAAAAGACATTTTTTCAATTAACTTCTAAACAATTAAAAATTGGTAAAAACGTTAAATATAGTAATGTACGTGAATATAATTAATTTTTTTTACTGTGTGCATCTGATAATTACTATTACTTTTAAATTATCTTTTAGATTATTTTTTGCCTCTAGATTATTTAATAAAATAAACTGGTAAAATTATTTTTAAAGTGCAATTTTATGGAAACGTTTATTTTATTTAATTTTCTAAGTAAATGGAAACAGAAATTATATTATTGGAAAATAAAAGAAAATATTCAGACTACAATGAAATATTACTTACATTCTAAAAATCCTAGGTTAGTTTTATAACTCGAAAATGTGTCATAGAAAAAATTATTTACGATACTGAATAGATAGGTATTTAATAGCGTCAAACTTTTCTACATTAAAATGGTGACAGAGCGACATCATTTTTCCGCCATTTTCTACCTATGTATGAAGGTTAAAAAAAATAGTTACTTTTAACCGATTTAGAATTTCTTCCAGTTGCTGAAATGCCAGTGATGGCAGGCGGAATCTCAGCACACTGAAGAGTAAAAAGATTTGAAATGGTAAATTTCATACTAATTTCCAACATTAAATAGCCAGTTAAATAAATTTAGCAACTAAATTTAGCTGATTGATTTCTGTATTATAAACTTAATATAATCTAGGTATTAAATCTACAAACTAAACTAACTGAATAACATCGTGCTATTAAATTGTAGTTAACTGATTTAACTGACAGTGTTGTTATTAGCAATCATCAATATACGAGCCCGGGATCATATCATTTGGCCCAGTTGAAATCATACAAAAAAAATGTTTAATTACCTCATATTTATACCTTAAATCTAAATCATTTTTACCTCCCGCTAAAGATGGGCAAATTACTGAAAAAATGTAATCAATTAGTTTTTTATGATTACTGTCTCAATATTAATTAAATTAGAATCGTCAAATTATATTACTGTACCATCAAAATGTAATTAATTTATTAGCTCAATTATATGCAAAAAATGTAGTTAATTTACATAAAATAATTACAAATTACAATTACTTTTTATTTTTTATGCGAATTAAAAAAAACTAATTTCATATTATTATTTATATTAGAATTTTATACTAAAAAAAGTAAAATATAAAGCAAAGGCATAATGAAGGAACATAGAATTATTATTAAAATATTTAAAAAAAATAAATTAGAATTCTGAAACCAAAACAAAACGTTCTGCCTAATATTGTGGATTATAATTATTCACACTGGTGTTTTAAAATTAGTAATTTCTCAAAGAGAGAATCTGATTTTAAATAACGCCTACGTATGAAAATACGGTTGATATTTGGAAAATTACTAAGAACCAACAAATTTTGATCTGTTGAAATTGAAACGTAATTTTCGATTTCATCACATATTTATAAAAATGTCATAGAATTAGTCATATTGTTTATGAAAAAAAAAAACAAAGTTATTGTAATTACAATGAAATAGTGCTAGAATTACAAATTACTTGCACAAATAATATAAATAATTACTGAACTTTCCATAAAAGATATAATGTAAATGAAAATTTAAATTACCAATTACATTTCTGAAAAATGTAATTAATTACGTAATTTAATTACTTGTAATTAATTACTCCCGCACATAAATATATGTAAAGGAGATATATTTATGTTACGAATTGATTAGATTTTGCGAACAATTTATCAACAGTAAGTGGTAGATTATTTGAAGGCCTATCAGGGTTTCTAGGCAAACCTCAGTAAATAAATGAAATGAAGTAAGTTTAATTGGAATCAAAAGAATGCGGAATATTACCTTTCCTACAATATTTATTTGAAACTCTTCTTTATATATTGTTTTCATCAGTTTGAAAAGCTGTTCGTGGGCCAAATTAATTATTAATATTTTTGTTAATTTGGTATTTGTATTATTTTTTAAATTTTTTACATTTTAAGCGGTCTCAATTGCTGAGCTTATATGCCGCCTCGATACCTCGTTTTTGGGTAATGTGACAACAGCACGCGGTATTCACTGGTATGGGTTTTCGCAAAGCGGTTACCCATCCAACAATTGACCGCGGGCAGTGCTGCTTAACTTGCGTTATCGAGTGAACCGGATTCAACGTTACCTGCCATGGCTATTGCTAAAATTAGTTATTATTTCAGTTGTTATTTTTCCTTAAAATATTCTTAAGCATAAGACAATTTAAGATACGAAGAAATTCAGTACAACCATTTTCCCTTCATATGATTAGAACAATTGATATGATTCTGGGCTCGTACACTCAAGTGCAATGAAAACATATCATGTACGGTTTTACAATTATTGTTAACAACGGCGTTCTAGTACTTAAAATAAAAACTTTTGATGTTTTACCATAAAAAGACTTATAGAACTTAGGGGCAGAAGAAAACAACATGTGATATTTGTCAATTTATTAAATGAACAAAAATAACAAAAAAATTAAATTTAAAGATAATCATGATTTTCTCGGGATGATATGAAAGTAATAATCATGATTTATGTATGGGCTTGAGGAGGTAATACGAAGTACTGAATCCTATTCGAGTGATATTTTACTAGGTATATATTCTTATCCTTAAATTTCATTTGCTGTTGATTTGTTCATTTACTGAATGGATAAATATCACCTGTTGTTTTCTCAGCCCCGTAAGTCCTAACAGTCCAAATCAAAAGTTTTGTTAAAAGTACCAAAACGAGCTTACCAACAAAAACGTTTAAAAAGTAAGTGGTGCCTTTTCATGGCACCTCACCGGGATGTTTTATACGTCAATATTAATTAAAACTGATTTATTTCGTAATTCTGTTCCAATAAAACAATTTAACAATCAGAATTTTCAGACTGAAAATGCCTATTATTTTGCTCAGTTACTTATTTCTATCTTATTCTTTTTTTACGTTGGATACAGCACACAAATTCGTTTTAAATATAAATAAATTGCAGGTTAAATCAAATAAATTTGCTTTCGAAAATGCTCCAACAACTTCCACTTTCAATTCAAAAACAGTGCTACTTTCGGGAGATATATATATTTTTTAATATAAAAAAGACAATATTATTACAATAATTTTTTTATGGGACAGAAAATACAATGCTAAAATTTTCATTTGGAGATAGTTCGTTCCCTATGAATTTTAGAATAAAAGTGTCATTACAAAATATGTTGAGATCAATGAATTTATGCTTATTTGGTGCAATTTTTGATGCTGAACATTTTAAAAATTTATTCTAAAAGTATTAATTAGGCCAAATGATTTGATTCTGGGCTCGTACACTCAAGTGCAATGAAAACATAACATTTACGGTTTTACAATTTTTGTTGACAACGTCGTTCTAGTACTTTTAAAAAACTTTTGATGTTTTACCATAAAAAGACTTATAGAACTTAGGAGCAGAAGAAAACAACATGTGATATTTGACAGTTTATTAAATGAACAAAAATAACAAAAAAAGAAATTTAAAGATAATCATGATTTTCTGGAGATGATATGAAAGTAATAATCATGAATTATATATGGGCTTGAGGAGGTAATACGAAGTATTGAATTGTTCATTTAGTGAATGGATAAATATCACATGTTGTTTTCTCAGCCCCGTAAGTCTTAACTGTCCAAATCAAAAGTTTTGTTAAAAGTACCAAAACGAGCTTATCAACAAAAACGTTTAAAAAGTAAGTGGTGCCCTTTCATGGCACCTCACCTGGATGTTTTATACGTCAATATTAACTAAAACTGATTTGTTTCGTAATTCTGTTCCAATAGAATAATTTAAAAATCAGTATTTCCAGACTGAAAATGTCTATTATTTTGCTCAGTTACTTATTTCTCTTATTCTTTTTTTAAGTTGAATACAGCACTCAAAAAAAAATTGCTTTAAATATGAATAAATTGCAGGTTAAATCAAATAAATTTGCTTTCGAAAATGCTCCAACAACTTCCACTTTTAATTCAGAAACAGTGCTACTTTCGGGAGAGATATATATATTTTTTAATATAAAAAAACAATATTATTACAATAATTTTTTATGGGTTAAAATTTTCATTTGGCGATAGTTCGTTCCCTATGAATTTTAGAATAAAAGTGTCATTACAAAATATGTTGAGATAAATGAATTTATGCTTATTTGGTGCAATTTTTGTTGCTGAACATTTTTTATATTTACACTTTTGTTCTAAAATTTATAGGGAACATACTATCGCATAATGAAAATTTTAGCACTGTATTTCCCATGTCCTACAAAAATGTAGACACCCGGTATATTCACTCAAAAAATAATAGTTCCTTTAAAAATTAAATAATTTGTTTTTGATTTTAAAAGTCCTAAAACCTAAGTTTTTACTTTTATATCAAATAAATTGCAGGGAAAATTGAAAGTATTGAGGAAAAATTGCGTTTGAAACTTACTTTTGATTTAAAAGTATAGTTTTCCGCTATTTTATATCCATATGGGAACTCTTGAGAAATCAAAACATATCTGCAATGAAGCCTAAAATATTTACAATAAGTTCCATTTAACCAATTTCATAACACTTATATCCTTAGATGCAATACTTATTTTTATAGATAATTTTTACCTCCCGTTCAAAAGGGAGGTGTAGAATACATAAACGGATTCGATGTCAAAATGTTTGTCAATAAGCACGTTCTCATGCCCTTCTTAGAACCCATTTTTATGATGATGTCTGAGTACATGTACAAAATTTTTGGTTGTACGCTTTATCTTTAATTCTATTCTACTTAAAATTTTATATGCTCTCAAGAAGATTTAATTAGGTTTTGATGAAAATCTACCAACCGGAAATGGTCTTTCCTTGAAGCCCTATAATTTTTTTAACATCTTGTAAATAAATGGGTTAATAACAATTTATCACACACATGAAAGAATAAGTTCCTGGATGTAAATTGAAAATAAGGACAAAACCATCGGTTTCATTTTGCTCCAAAAATTTTATATTTGAACAAAAAGAAAAACTCTTTACAAAAAATAAACAAAACTTTTATGTGTCTAACTGAGCGAGTCGCGAGTACCGGCTGTCTGCCGTGAAATCAATAAACTACGGCGTTGTTAAATATCTTGGAAGCTGCAACCTACGTAGTTCGAAAAGCGATATACACCGCTGCGATATACGCGCCGAACAGCGCCAACGCCAGGAGCGGAGGAATCGTGAACTAAATTATACGTTTTTTTCCAAACTCCCGAGTTAGAGCATCCGGCTGATATCTTCAGCATTGATAGAATACGATGCAAGGTACCGTTTAACATAGCTCAGCCTTATGGCTTCCATCTATGGAATTAATAACGCAGCGGATGCCACAACCAATGTAAATGGTCAATAGGTGGATGCCACATACTACGGAAGATGTATATATATATATATATATATATATATATATATATATATATATATATTTTATGAGTAAACATATTAATAACTTACATTAATCAAAAATATTTATTCCTATCGATATAATGTAATTTATTAAGTACTAATGCAATTACACCAAATTTCTTATTTGTATATTTGCGTTGTTATGTGTAATACCGGACGAACAAAGTTGGTGTAATGATGTAAAATGGGATACAGATACAAAAAGGTATAAAAGGATAGTGGGTAGAGTGTAGGGTTTGGTAGACGGGACTGAGCGGTGAGTTGCAACGAGACAGATTGGAGTATAGTTGTTTATTAATAGTAATGATTTCACAAGTAAACAAAAGGGAACATTCTAAAATTTATTATAAAAATTGAATACCCTCTAACTATTCATATGGAGGTCATAGTATGCCATGACATTTTTTAATAGAGATTTTTTTTGCTTTACAGTGATATAAAACAGTAATAATAAATATTTATAATTAATTGAAAAATTAACGAAATTTAAATAAAAAATTTGATGTGGCCAGCACATAACCTCCCGTCCAATACTACTCTTAAACGGTACAAAATAGTCTGATGATACAGAAACATACCTTCTTATTTGTTTATTTTCTATTTATATTTGAGAATTTTAATTTTATTTTGTATATTTATTTAATTTTTTGACATATATTTCACTAAGAAAACAGCTTCACAACCACAATGACATGTCACATTTCGTAAAAAATTGAAAATTTTTAAATGTTTTCATGGTGTAAGAAATGCAAGATTTGTGATATCTAATTCCTTTTTATTTTATTATCTCTAAATCTAATGAAATTTAATCAAATTAGTGTAATCAAAACACATGTAAAATTAAATATTCTTCAACTTTCAAACTAACATAAATTGTTGAAAAAGAAAATTTAACCGTGTTTTTCACGAAAAACTGTTAAGGGCTTTAAGTAAACTGTTACTTCCGGTTGACCAATTTTATCCAAAATCTAATCAGCTCTTCATTTAAATATAAGAAGCAATAATTCACAAAATTGCATTTTTTGGTGTTATAGTATTTGAGTTATGCGAGACGAAAAAATTGCTACAGACTACACACAGGGATCCTAAAACGTGGTTATTCATTGAAAACTCACTACCCAATTTTTGACCAAAAACAATACCTCCCTTAGCTAGAGGTAGGCGGGAGGTAAAAAAGGGAATCGTAGGCTGCTTTGTAAAAAATTTAATAATTAATAATGGAATCACGCCATCGAGTTGAATTTAGTTTCATTGTATGGTGTGGTATACTAAGAATTCCACTAATTGGCCCAATCATAATTAACGAAAATGTAAATAGCCCTAGATATTTAAAAATGTAACAAAATGATATTGCAGATATTTTAGATACATTGCCAAAAAGATTAATTTTTTTTTAAATCATTGCTTGAGGATGGTAACAAATCTGTTCGAGCATTTTGTCCTACACGATGGTGTGTAAGGATTTTAAGTCTACAAACAATATTGGAAAATTATGCAGCTTTATTATATTTTTTCGAAAATCTGCTAGAAGAGAAGAATGATATACGATAGGAGCAAAAGCAAATGGATTGCACGAAAAAATTTTGCAATTTAATTTTTTTTTAATTTAAAATTATTATATTTGTCCTTGAACCAATAAAACTCCTAAATAAGGATGTTCAAAAGGTTTTTTATGTTTCTCTGAAGCTAGAACTAAAATTACCACTGTTCTCGAATTACTTGCAAATATTCGTTAAAATTCATTTAACGAATTTTGGGATAATGTTATCGAAAACATAGGTAAACTGAATGTTGGAATAAATGAGCCAATTTTGCCTAGAACAAGAAATGTTCCAAAAAAATTAGACGATTGTTCATCTACACAACATACTTTTCAGACACCAAAAGATAATTACATACGAATATTTTTTGAAATAGTTGATCAGCCTATTATAAGTCTAAAGTCTCGATTCGAAGAAGAAACTTTAAATCATTTAGTCAGAAAATGTGGCTACAACCAAGACTGATATTATTTCGGTGAGGGACTTCTATCAAAATGATTTTAATTTTGAAAAACTTACTCTGCATAGGGATATGTTTTTAGATTTAGTTATGTCTCGAGGTTTTGAATGAAAATCATTCTCGAACGTTGTGAAATTTTTCAAATTAAAGGAAAATGATGGAGACACTTCTTTCCGAATACTTTAAAGTAAAGATACTGTTAACGATACCGGTATCATCTTGTAATGCAGAAAGATCGTTCTCTTGTTTAAGAAGATTTAAAACATACTTACGCAATACAATGACTCAAGAGTGGTTAAACAATATTGTAATTTTAAATTTAAACAAAAGCGACACGAAAGAACTGAATTTAAACGATATTGCCACAGTACGGAGAAATACAATTGCTCTATAAATGCTTAGTTCATCTTTCAATTTGTTGTTACATTCGAATTTTGTTTTGGTATAGTTTATAATGTGTGTATTTTTTTCTATGATTAGTAAATATAAATATGTATATATAAATATATTAAAATTTTCCATTTGTTTTACTGCTCCATATACATATAATTGCATTTCAACTTTTTTGGACTGTATATAGAATATACTGTTTAGATTTTGAGCACCCGACAGAAATATGAAATTTCGACGCCACTGCTCGATTCACTGTGTTATCACGGAACTAACTACTTGTTTATTATTTGATAATAAAAACAAACAAACAAATTCCATAACATACATCCGTCTTAGAATCTTATTTCAAATCGCAAAATGTTATTTGTGTTTATTGAGGTTTTGAATTGCCTAAACGTATTTTCCTATATCGCATAAAATTTCTGTTACGATTTTAAAATTTTTATTACAAAAACCTAGTAATGAAGTTTCAAGGTTGCTTACAATAATCAGATAACTTCAATAAGATCCCCAAAAACATTTTCATAAAGTTGAATTTTGTATCCATTTTTTAACAAAAATGCAATATATATATAATATAATTTATGTCTCCGTTCGGATACACTAGGTTTTTTTTTTAGCTCATAATGGCCAAGAAATAGAATGTTTCCGCCCTTAGAAAGTATAGAATTGTCATGGTTTTAGGTTGGCATCGTAATTGTGTAGTTACCTATGTAGGGGTAAAACATTTTGATAGTGTGTGAGAGCTGATTAAATTTTGGGTACAATCCATTAACCGGAAGTGGTAGTTTACTTAAATTAATTATTTTTGGTAATGTGACAGTCAGTAGTGCCAACAGAAATAACAGTGTTACGTAATGAACATTACGTAACACTATTTGTAACAACGCATTTTCATTGATTGTAGTTTGTTCTGTATTGACATACTTACATTAGTGATCGCAGAAAAATATTGTTGCTATTAAGTCAAATGAAATCTAAAATATTATATTTTATTGGGCCTGGCATGGCGTACAGTTAAAATTAAAGTTGTAAATGTGGTGACCGTGGAGTGAAGATTTGAACGACAAAGATAATGTGTAGCTTTATCGAATAATGAACAAAACTGTAAAAAAAAAAACGAGCGCTATTTAATATTTTCAGCTGTAGCCAGAACTTCAACATTGACAAAAGTACCTCGTACTACTGTGTAGAAAATTGTTTCAAGTGGCTTATGTGTTAATAGAAAAAGAGTAAATGGTGGTATAGTTCAGTACTTAAATAATTTTCAAACTGATGCGGATCGCCAAAATATTTTGAGGAAAAACCAGTTGTCACTTTTTGGACAAATTAAGTTAATTGCGGACTTTGATACATATTTATACGAGGTGTATATTTTATTATTGAAAATTTTAAGGAATGGTAAATAGAGAAACTGTAGCGGCTGAAAAGTTCTACAAAACTGGTTGAAAAGTTTTAAGCTTCTTTTGTTTTAAAGTGGCAAATAAGCGGTTTCAAATTTATATTGAAATAATTTTTTTTTGATATTCTGCATTATTATAATCAATTAATTTCTAATAATATTTAGCGATTTTATTTAAAATGACGGAGTTAGGATTTTTTTAGAAAATTAATGTCATATTATTTTAATGTCAAAAACACAATAATGTCAGTAAGCTATGATAACAATTGAATAATACCTGAAAAAGTAAAATCACAAATTTTAGAATAATGTGACTTATTTTCATATTTAATAATAACGGTGAAATTGTGTTTTTTTTTTTGAGGAAAACTCAGTTAAGTGATTTTTTTTCAATTCTGTCTAAATACAAAAATATTTTTTCAATTTCAGCATGTTTTTTATACTTACCTTTAAAATACAAATTATATCTGATAGATATTTAGATCAGAGGCATTTTAAGGTATTTATTATGGTGACTTGTAAAACTTTAAATGCAAATAACTCGAAATCATGAAATAATGACTTAAATGGGTTTTCCTCGATTCAAAGAAAAGATTTTCTGGTCTCCTGAACTGTAAACATAACAATCACAATCATTTACGTTTGCGGTAACTACAATCTTACAGTTTCCATGATTTTTGCAATTTTTAGCTTTTTGAGGAAATTAAAATTAGAAGTAACTTTGTAGTAATAAAGAATGATTAAAAAAGCTCTAGTTACCGCCAAAATCGTTAAATAAAGTAAAATAGAAATAAATAAAAATTTTATATAAAAATGACATTTGCCAGCAGCGCCATCTCTTAACACTAACACTTCATACGCAAAAATATATTATCTACCGAGATCTGCGTTAGCAGAGTGCCACACTCATAATAGGTAAAAGGCGTGATTATATATTTATGTATTTATTTGAAATATCTGTGTTTTTGCAAATCAGTAATTGAGTAAATTGCTCACAAAGATTTTTTATTTTGCGATACCAGCTCTGTGAAATATGCCAAGAGGATGTTTCTCTCATCACACCACACCAAAAAACTTGAAATATCTCGAACGAAATTTATATTTTCAAGGAGTGGTTCTACTTTTGATTCTGACACTTTATACAAATTGTTGATTATTTTCACGTTTTTCGTCTTGATGTACAGCTTATTATAAATATCAATTAGGAAAATTAATGGAAAATACATATAAATAAATATAGTAAAAAGGTATGTTGGCCAGAAACTGTAATACATTATGTGTGCGTTAAGTTTATTATACATCGCTCAGTTTTCTTAAAGCACCCGCTGCGCGTCGTGCTTCAATACAAAACTTCGCGCTCTAAAACTAAACTTACCGCACGTATAATATAAATAACTATTACCAACTCGACCCAAACGGTGAAACAATGGTGAATGGCGACTATAATATTAAATATTCGGTGGTAACCATATATCGTGTATTAAAGGGTATTGTTTTCTGTATCACGCGGCTAGAGAATATTTATTGTGTATGCAGGAAATGAGAAAGGTACGCAAAATGTATAAAAGATTTCAATATAGACTATCATGAAAATATGACTGCCAATATGTTTGAAACATGGTACAAATACCTACATTTTCTTGGAATAATGTCGGACATGGTTGTACGAAAATGATTTGTATTTTACAGAATCCTGCACGAAACAAAAAATTATGGAAGTAGTTCGTAGTATACAAAAACTAAATACTTATGATAATATAGCAAAAAATTTGTATTATTTTAAAAATATTTTCAGTACCTACTTATAATAATCATGTAACTATATCATTTCTGAAAGATAAAATTGACCATTAATGCATTTGTAATAAATAGTAAGAAATGCATATTAATAAAATTGATTTTAATTATTTTTATTAATTTATTTATACTCTTAATCCTATATTGCACTTTAGTAATAAATTGATTGGCATATTCAGCAAAAGGTAATTAAGGTGTATTGCCCAGTGTGCAGGTTATACATACCTGGAATAATCAGCCCCAGAAACACAGTATAAAATATCAGCAACATTCTTGGGCTCGAACTTCTGTCTGTGAAATCACTCAACATACTAATGGCAGTTGCACTCAATCCTAGTTTATATAACAAATATGTGTTGATAAGAAAATACATTTTTTCCGTATGCATGTACAACAGATCACCAAGCGCCCGGTGTTGCGTGTTTGTAAATAAAATTCAATGCAGTCCTGCGCAGTTTTACCCGTGGCAATATGTATAAATTAGATATCCGTAATTTATACATATACAAGTGTCCCATTTAAATTTTGAAAGACTAATTTCTCGAATAATACACATTCCAGGAAAAGTTTCTCAAATGAAACTTGTCGAGTACAAAAGGGGCCACGAATGGACAATTTCCGTTTCATCATGACCGTTGGTTGGATAGGTGGCACAGCAATCGGTAAAATTGAGGGAAATTAATTTTCTTAAATGTAAATTCTCATTTTTCATTGCTTATTATGATTCTGTGCTAACAAATACGTATTTTTTTCTGATTCGTGATAGATGGCTGTATAAAAACACCTGCTATGTCGCTAGCAGCTATAATGCAATTCCGCAGAAGTATGGCACTTTGTCGTCATCAACATGGTGGTCACTTTGAACAACTTTTTAACACCTAAGTACACAGTCACAAACAACAGGCCTTTTTCATGGCCAATGATGTGCAAAATCCGCACGCACAACCTCCTCGTTGTACACATTGACTAATGCCGACAACATGTACACTTAAAAGTACTACGCACTCTAAAGGAATACACAATTAATAGTGCATATTTTCCAATAAAAAAGTGTGGCAAAGAAAAGTTAATTTCATCGAAGTTAGGATGAAATGAAGTTTACCCATTACGCTGATTGCAGCGCCATCTACGATAATAATTAAGAAAAGTTTTGTACAAAAGTTAGTTGTTACCACAGAAATAATATTCAATCAAATGTGGGAGAACCAGAAAAAAGTTTAGAATCACAATACGCAAAAATGGATGTTTCCATTTAAGAAAATTAATTTCCCACTAGTTTACCGATTGCTGCGCCACCTATGCTGAAACTGAAACGGTCAATTCGTGGCCCATTTAGTTTTCGACAAGTTTCATAAGAGAAACTTCTTCCTAAAATGTATATCTCAAGAGATATTCGTGTGTTAAGAATAAAATAGAATATTCTGTATGTATTTTCATAATAATTGCCAACCGTCAAAGCATGGGCTCTGAGTTTCCGTGCAGAGCAATGTAAGTACATAGGTACTACACATTAAACCAAGTGTCTCGAATTAGCTTATCAGCTAATAAAAACATCTCGCTATCACATAAACTCTCGCCGAAACAACTGAAATTAATAATAATTTTTAAGCAGTACAATATAGAGAAGAAAGTTTCACATAAAGTATTGAGCATATTATTCAATATAATTCTCGGCTTTATTTCTCATAAATGATTATTTCACTAACAGATTCAAAAAAAACCGAATAGGTCAAAAAATAAATTAGCACTTCTGATTGACGGATTGCTCCCAATATCTAATCACCTTGTAACTTGAACTTTCAAATTTGAAATATGAAATTTTAAAATGATACCGTCGTTAGATTTTGAGTTTATCATGAACGAGAAAATCGTTAAAAATCGTCGTTTTAGGTGCTTATCTGTTAAAAACTGGCTATCGAAATTTTTAATCCGTCACAATACTTACCTTGGATTTATGTGGGATAGGTAATTAATAGTTTGTAGTTAGGTTATTTATTAATATATTCTTTAATCGATGGTGTTGGTGATGGAATAATTTAATAAACAAATTATAATTGATTTTTCCTGTGTAATACTGATAAAGCTTCATATATATGAATGACAAAATACACACGGAATGAATACACAACTACCTTTATTTTATAATACGTACTCTATCACACCTTTTTTTTTTTTTTTTTTTTTTTTTTTTTTTTTTTTTTTTGGCCTGGTGGGGGAAATGCATTTACGCACAGAGTGTGGGACTTGCCTGCTATTCAGCCATACCCACTAAAACCTAACCACCAGTATGACAGGGGTTTAGTCAACCTGAAGTACTACCTTTCGGCATTTCTTTCCAGGTTGCCCCTCTTTCTTCGCTCTTATGGTAGAGCTGCCATTAGTCTTCTTTCTTCTTCGAGTCTCTTCTCTCTCTCCTCCTTCTTGCGCATTATTGCGTTGGCGAAAGATTTGATCGAGGTCCACTCGTCTTCGCCCTCCAACATTGTTTGCACAATGTTTTCTGGGCTGATATTCCTCTTTAGCTCTTCCTCAACCACTGTCCTTTCGGGTGTCCATTCGGGGCAGTGAAAGAAGGTGTGCTCAGCCGTGTCCTCCCCTAGTTGACAGAAGGGGCAGGAGGCTGAGTCTCTTCTTCCTATCCTTTTGAGATAGGCTTCGAAAGAGCCGTGTCCAGTTAGGAGCTGGGTGAGATGGAAATCCAACTCTCCATGCTTCCTGTCAATCCATATCTGTATCTGTGGGATGAGTCTCCTCGTCCACTCACCCGTAGTTTCGTTTTCCCACTTCCTTTGCCATTTGAGTCTCGTCTCTAGCTTTATTGCTCGAGCCTCTTCTTTGTTCTTCTTATATGTCTGCTCCCTTTCTTTGACAAGTAGCTCTATAGGAATTTGTCCCGCCAGCACCTGGGCTGCTGCTGTCGAGACCGTCCTATATGCGCTACTTATCTTTATTGCCATCTGTCTTTGGATCTGCTCATATAGTTTCCTATATTTCGCAAGATCCATGGCCTTGTGCCAGATTGGGGCTGCGTACAGTAGTATTGAGTTTACTACTGCGCCCAGAACCCTTCTCTTTGTTGCGGCTGGGCCGCCTATGTTTGGCAATAGTCTGGAGAGATTCCTTGTGACCTCGCCTGCCTTCTTGGCTGTACACATAACATGTTCTTGCATTCGCAGGTCTTTGACGAAATGCATTCCCAAGTACTTGATACTCCGGGAGGTTTTCACCACTTGGTCTTGGACTGTTATATCCAATTCCAGTAGTGTCCTTCTCCCCGCGAGTATTACGGCTTCGGTCTTTTCCGGGGCCACAGTTAATTTTCTCCTTCGGAGCCAGCTAATGGTGCTATCGATAGCTGTCTTTATTTTCAGCTCGAGCTCAAGCTCTGTCCATGCCGTCACTACTATCCCTATGTCGTCCGCAAAGCCTATTGTTGTTGCCCCCTGTGGTAGGTCGATGGAAAGGACCCCATCATACATGATGTTCCATAGTAGGGGGCCAAGTTTAGAGCCCTGCGGTACTCCACAAGTCATGGGTAGCTTCGTCTTCTCCCCGATTGAGATATATCTGTTTTTCAGATAACTCATTGTGACTCTGATGAGGTAGGCACTGATGTTCTTGCCTATCATCGCTTTAACAATCTCTTCCCAGTCTGCACTGTTAAAGGCGTTCCTGATATCGAGAGTCACAAGGACGCAGAAGCCTCTAGTGTTTCTCAATCGGGTACCCTTCTGATGGCAGTTTAGCACTTCTTTCATGGCGTCTATAGTGCTCCTTCCTTTTCGAAAACCGAATTGGTATTGTGACAGTCCCCCATTTGCCTCTATCTCTTTGTTGATCCTGTTACAGATCAATTGTTCTGCGATTTTGCCTAGGGTGTTAAGTAGGCAGATGGGCCTATATGAGGGTAAACCTGTCGCGTCCTTCTTCGGTTTTTCGATCAGCACTAGCTTCGTCTCTTTCCATTCCTCAGGAAATCTACCTGACTGGATCACTTGGTTAGCAATCTGTAGGTAGACTTCCTGTTGTCCAATAACGGCAGCTTTGGCGATCTCCGGTGGTATCAGGTCCGGGCCCGCAGCTTTTCCGTTCTTTAGTTTAGAGACCGCTTCCAGGAGCTCGTCTTCCTCAAAAGGTGTCGGTGGTGGTTGGCATGTAAGGCGTTCCTCCAATGCCTCCCAGTTCACCGGTTCCCTCTGGGGGAAGAGTCCTTTGGCAATCTCTAATTGTTTCCCTTCTTCCAGCTTATTGTGCGACCTGATCTTTTTGGCCACGATCTTGTACCCTTGACCAAAGATGTCCTGGTCTAGGTCTTGGATGACGCTATTCCAGGCCTCTTTTTTGGCATCTTTGATCCTCTTCCTTAAGGCCCTCCGTGTGTCTCTATACTCTTCCCACATCCTCTCTTTTTCATCAAGAGTGGCGGAAGCTCTTTGGTGTAATCTGGTGAACCTTCTGCGTGTTTTAAGGCAGTTTTTACGCAGTTCCCCTATCTCTGCTGTCCACCAGTAAGCTTGTGTTTTCCTGCCGCTCAGAGCTTTCCTTCGTGGGAAGGTAGAGTCGCATGCCGCTTTAACGCATTGTGTTAATGTGGCTGCATTGACACTTCCTGTTTCTCTCTCCAGTCTTCCGTCCAGTTTCTCTAGGAAACAAGGCATCAGTTCTGTTGAGAGTTTCCAGCCTGTAGGCCGGTCGCTTAAGCTGGGTTCTGGGAATCCTGCTTCCCTTACTTCGAATGTTATCATCTTATGCCAGCTAAGGGTCTCCTCCTCTAAAACCTCCCATAGCTGGACATCAGATGGATGTCTTGTCATCGTCAGGTCTATGACTGACTCCGTCTCTCTTCTTACGAAGGTAGGTGTTGTACCTGTGTTTAGGACCACTAGCTGGTGTTGTGCCATCCAGTCGGTCAAGGTCTCACCCCTCCGGTCTTGCTTATGCCCCCAGAGAAATGACTTGGCGTTAAAGTCACCTCCGAGGATAATTTTGGTCCTCGCTCCCCTCATGCTGTTCCCGAGTTCTTCTAGGAAGTTCTCGAAAACTTCGAGGGTTACATTGGGTGAGATGTAACAGCTGTATATACGGTAGCCGCTTATCTCAACCCATGTAAAGCCCTTGCCTGTCCCTTGGTGTGTGATTGGGACTTGCTTACTTGATATCAAGATTGCACTATCTGCGTCCTTGTCAGCCAGCCAAAGATTTGGTTTGGCTAAGGACTTATTGGGTTCGCTGATTAGAATAACATCGATCTTGTGTTGCAACGCTGTTGCCCAGACGATGTCGTGGGAGTCCCTCATGTTGCCTACATTTACTTGCAGGCATCTGAGGTTTGTCCTCTTCACGGTCGCCATCTTTTATAGGATAACACATTCTGGGTCGCAGCTCGACGATCCACCGGGGTAGATACGTTCCGTTGCTTCCCGTCTGTGCCTTTCCATTGCCTGATATTCTATCATCTTTTTCTCCCTGACATAACCTTCCAGGATTTGGAGATCTCTCTCCGTTTCCTCTCTGGTTATGCCTTGGGAGCAGCAGTACTTCATGTATGCGCACTTGATATCTTCCTCGCTCTCTGGGAAGCCCATCGCTCTGAGTTTGACCTTGACCGACATGTAAGTCTGTCCCTGGTACTGGCTCTCTTTATGTTTACACAGGTAGGCTAAAAAGAGCCTTGCCATGTCGAAATTTGCGGCATTTGTTAGATGGCCCTCAAGCTGCATCTGATTAATGTGGCTGTAATCAAGAGGTATCTCACAACCTCTTGATATTGCCTTAGGCTCATTTTCCGGCATGTCGGGTCTCTGGGGGGTCTGGGTTTCCCCTTGTTCCCTTAGAGTTCCTCCATGCACGAACCTGATGGTTCTCTCAGACTCGGCCTTTTTAAGTGCCCTGTCCAACACCTGCCTTCCCGTCTGTCTGTTTCTGCCTTTATTGGGCATTGTTATTGCTGGAGTCAGCCACTGGGGATTTTGGTCTTGTCCCCTTAGTCCCCTTTGTCTCTACAGCTTTCCCCTTATTTTGGGTTGCTGTCCCTTTCTCTTCTTTCTTAGCGGGTCCTGTTTTAGAGCCCGCGGTCTTTCTCTCCGGTTTCGCCAGAGCTTCTCTGTATACCGGGCACCTGGTGGTGTTCGCTGGGTGCCCTGCCTTCCCACATATTAGGCAGACGCTGTCTGCCGTGCAGTCCTTGCGGATATGCCCGTCCTTTCCGCAATTCCTGCAGGCCTTGCTGCGATCAGGACCTTTGCAGGTACGCTGCGTATGTCCTGGCAGCCAGCATTTAAAACAAGAGGTGACCTTCTTGTTTTCTACCACTCGGCAGGATGGAAGCCCGATCTTCACGAACTTCATTTTAAGAAGTTTCGCTTCCTGCTCCTTGCTGACGTACACAGTGGCATTCTGTGTGCCAGCAAATCCCTGCCTTAGGGAGGCTACCTCAATGTTACTGGGCCTCTATCACACCTAGAATTTTTCTTTGAATAAATCCTAGTTTCAGTTTTCCAGCGGATTATAAATTAACAGAAGTTTATACCGCCGTGCCCATTGGACGTGTGGCTTCGGTGACAAAAGTTGAATTAAATAAATTGTGACGCATTTCATCATCGCATAATACTGTCAAACTAATATTTCTCTTCTGAAAAGTTCATTTTATTCCGAAGTCATGGCACTGGTTACGTACGTGGATGGACGGAGTTGAGCTATATCTGAAAAATATGTGCCGCACTAATTTTGATAATAGAAAATAACGGATGTTTATTATAGAGGTTTGTTTTCCGAATTTGGAACATTTTTTCTAGCGACACCTTTCCCACAACTACGCTTGCTAGTTGTGTAAATTATTTAGATATTTTGTGAAAAAAATCTACAAGCCATTATTGAGGCGGCGTTACATAAACAAAAGGTAATTTTTTGATGTGCTGTAAAATAATACCGGGCAGATCCTTACAGTCAATAGAGACTGCTATAGATCCATGATACTGACTTCTTTGTTCCCCAATAAATGGCGTTAATGTGGAAGAGCGGAGTTTTCAACAAGACGGCGAAACATGTCACCCAGCATGTGCCTCAGGGTCACATTCGATAAGTGCATAATATCGCGCAATGAACCTGTGGATTGGACTCCAAGATCTTGTGATTAAACAGCTTTGGATCATTTTCTGTGGCAAGAGATATTTCAAGTTGCTAGTCTACGTCGATAAACCAGAAATGATGGACGACATGGTATCCAACATTCTCAGCGGGGTTATCGATATACAGTACCAGCTTACTAAAAAAGTGATAAAAAACTAGACTTTCAGATTACGCTATATTTAAGCCAGCCGCACTTCTCATGGTCAAACACAATGGCATAATAGTATTTTATGATACAAGTGTAAAAGTAAGCTTTTAAAGCACGTACGACGAGTTTAAGAGCACGACGAGAAGCGGAGTGCTTTTAACGTCGCTAGTGCTTTAAAAACACTTATACACGTGTGTCATACGTTATTTTTTATTATACTTTCATCATATTCTGGAAAAAAACTTGAAAGCAACATTTTGAATTTGATTCATTTCATAATTTTGACGTTTGACATATATCGTTTACATAGAGATTGGTTTGTATTTATTGTTTGTCATGATAGATTTGACAGATATTACTAGTAATTATTTTTGTTGTTACTTAGCAACCTTTAAAGCTCGGCGTGTTTTAATCTTGCGTTTATGTACGTTGTAGCGTGTTTTAAACACGGATTATGATACAGGTATAATAAAAAATTAATTTATGTGTTTTATTTCATTTTAAAGTTCTATAACTCTAAGAACAAAAAAAACACGAAATTTTCCTTGAAAAACAAACGTGTATTTCACTGGAATATGTATGTATCATGGTGATAAGGAAAGTTTAATTAGATTGTACAAGGATATTTGTTCTATCGAATATTTGAACTGTTTAATCTTGAGGAAATATTATTTGCAATTTTTATTAAATTTCACTCAGAAAGCAAAGTGTACTATTTTATTATATGGTGCAGTAATAATTTTTCCTCATTTGAAATTGCAACACATCTATTCAGATACAAAAATATAGTAACAATACAATCCTGTAATATAAAATTATTATTATCAATCGACGCCTACGTTGTGTTTGTAAAAAATAATTGTAACCTCATAAGTGTTCGTAATACGAAGTATAGCTTGTACAAAAATCCGTGGCGATTGATTCCATTAGTGTTTCTCAGCAGGTATTCCATAAGAGGATTAAAGAAATTTATGAGGGAGTACTTTACAGGGTTGTACTGGATAATATTTTCAAATGAGTTTTACACAAACAGACACAAGTAATATCAAAATATGAAAAATTTTAATAAAATGAATTTTTCTGAAGGTATATTTGTATAAAATTATCTTACTTAACAGTTTTCGGGGAAACAATTGAAAAGATAATCGTATTAAAAATTTCGGAGATTGAAGCATCTAAGCCAAAAATTATAATAATCCACTCCTGAACATCAGACAAACTTGCACCCCACTGGCTAGGGCTGGCTTATCCCATTAGCAAGTCAAGTCAATCGCCACGGATTTTTGTACAAGCTATAGCTATCAATGGTGGAGGCAGCGGGATAGGTTCAGTTGAAATGGACGAATATAATTCCTTCCAAAAGATATGACCGTGGCGCAACACCTTTTTATTGTAATTAATAAATGTTCAGCGTAAAAGAAAATCACCATAATATTCTTATAATTTAGAATAAACAAAATGATTGCAACACCAAAGTAGTAAGTGATCATTAGTTTTGAAAAAATTATCAGGATTGGCGATCTTAATGCTTCGTATTTATTATCCTCTGTTAATTTCTTAGTACCACGACTTGCATCTAGATACTCGAGGACATTTCATCTTCCCAATAAAAATTTCGCAAGAACTAAATTGAAAACAGATAAAAGAGAAATAAAAGTTTATGATTGAGGTTGTGATATAAAATAAAAATGTCGGGAATAAATAGTGTTCAGATACCGATTTTAGAAGCTATTAATTTCAATAACTGGCATTTTCGTAAAGTAACTATATTTAAAAGAGAACAATGCAGTCAAGCTCTTGAAGACCCGCCAGTAGGAACCGCAACAAGTGAGGTTAGGCAAAAATTTGCAAAAGCTGATGCAAGGGCACAATCAGTAATAGTGCATGGAGTATCAGATAAGCATTTAGACAAAATTAAAGACTGTAAAACAGCTAAAAAACAAATTGCAGCATTGAAAGACGTATTCGTCAGGACAAGTTCGTTTACTAAACTTTCATTGTGGAGAAAATTGCTCAGTTTGAGGTCAGGAATAAATGAAAGATTGGAAGATCATTTCCTGAAATTTGACAATATAATAAGAGAATTAAAAGATCTTGGCTCGAATATAGACGCAAGCGACAGAGTGTGCACTTATTGTTGACCTTACAGTCCACATTTGACACAGTAATAACAGCAATAGATGGCAAGAAGGATTTTGTAAAAGCAAGACTTTTAGACGAAGAAATTAAAATAAATTCTCGTCAAGAAAATAAATGTGATGAAAATAATGAAGTAAGCTTCAATGCCACGAACAAAGGTTGTTATAGTTGTGACAGTATGTATCATTTTCAAGCACAGTGCCCCAGAAAGAATCAAACTAGTGGAAGAAGTTCATATAGAGGAAATCGTAGAGGAAACTAGAGAGTACGATATTATCGTGGAATCAGTAATTACAGAGGAAGTCACAAAAACTCAATTGATAAAACGAAACAGCAAGCTAATACTGCGGAAGAATCTATAATTTTATACGCAGTAAATATAAGTAATGAATTTGAGGGCAAAGTATCTTTTGTTTTAGATTCAGGAACGAGCAATCACTTTGTACAAGAGAATACATGGATAATGTTAATACTTTGTCAAAATGTGAATAACATATCGCAAATGGTGAAATATTGAAAACAAATAAGACAGGTACATTACATACACGAAGTATAATATAGATAGGAGATGGCACTTGTGCGGAGCTAGCGGCACGGAATTTTACTATTCATGATAGATGGATGGGAGAGGGTAGGAGGCCGGTTGTTGTACAGTACGCTTATGGGTAGAACATAAATTTTCATTATTTTAATATATTATTGTTACAACATACTATAAATATGACATATAAATTATGTTATTTACTCTAAGAAATCTACAAGATTTCAAATTTTTTATATGGAGTAGAAGACAAATAATTAACCAGCCTGATTTGTATCTTCTGCCTTGCTTCTTTGTTTGTTGGCATATTTTAAGGCACTGCATTATTAATAATTTTTGAATTGACGGCGTGTTTAATTCATTTAATTTATCATTCAAATCATTTTCATTTATTTAACTGATTTTTCAATTTTGTTGCAAGTGCATTTTTTTTCTTTATTTGACGTATAACCGCTTGTGCAATTTTGCATAAAGCACATTTTGTCCATTTTAAATGAATTTAAATGTAAATAAACAAAAAAAGTTCAAAACACAAACACTTCTATGTAAGTTATGTTTGTTCAATCAGAAAAGGTGTTTTTTTTTTAATTTATTTAAGTTAGCAAAAACAAGATACAACTGTTCGCTTTACAAGCTGGATACATTCTGACTATTCTATCTTTAAATACCACGCTGCTAAACTCCTCATCCAAGAAACTGCTGATATATTGAAATAGGAGTATAGAATGTGGTGCGATTCTGTTAGAACCGTTATCTAACTCCTCCATCCTTGAGAGAAACGTTATTGAAACAAAATACCTATACTTATGTTTCAATAATGTTAGATGCAGCTTGATAATATCACGTTCCTTTTTACAAAATTTCTTAAAAACATTACTAACAATAATAATTATTATTATAATTATTATAACAATTATCAAAATACTATTAAAAATAGAGTGTGAGTTCTCTTTATTTAATTTCTCTAACAATACTGGTTTTAGAGAATGTTCTTCTAAATTTTTTATTTTAATTACAGGTTCTATAGTTGGTAATAATTCATGCTTATTAATATCCATCTTTAAATTTATCATTTTTCCAAAGTTAAAACTATATTTTTCATTCTCATCATTAATTTTACAATTATTTATTTAAAAGATACCCTTCAAATTCTTATTAATTATTTCATCCTCACATTCTATTTTATAACCACTATTATAAGGAGATACAATATACTTAATATTAGAAAAATCTATTTTTACTACATAATTATTTTTATCAAGTAGAACCTGCTTACATTGAGCAGTTGGTTTATTAAAATATATTTCAGAGAGACAATTTTCATTAATATTATTAATTTCTTTACACATAAATAATTTCTCTCTTATAAACGTACAATGTTCCAATTTATAGATTTCTTCACTAACAATGGAATATAAGCCAGTAAGGATATTTAAAGCTATTAAATTTCCATTAATTATGGTGGGGACTCTAGTTACTTGATGGATGTTAGTTTTTTGTTCAAATATAGGAATTTCGATCAAAATTTCTAATTTTGTACTCAAATAACAAACAGTTTTCACAATTTTATTATTCGAATAATTATCTTTAAGCAATGATTTCATTGGTTCTTTAATATTTTCATTAATATACTGACTCACTTCTTCTCTAGATATTAGCCCAAAGTATAAAGTATTTAAACTGCAGAACGAAAGAGTTTCTTCAATTTGTAATAACGATAAGTAAATTTGATTACTGAAGGCTAATAAATTTTGAAATATTTGATGTATAGTAATCTTATCTATATCATCAACTATATTACCTATCACTTTTCTAAAATTCTTCATTTCTTGCTCAATTAATTTATTATTTTTATTCATTAATTGTATTTGAGTATTAAATTGATTAGTAAAATTTTGATTTATTTGAATTTGCTCATTTAAATTATTTGTTATAGATTCTTGATTTCTTTTTATTATTTCAATAATTTTATCATAATTTTCTTTATCTTCTTGATCTAAATTTCCGGTAATACTTTTAATTATTGAGCCCAATCCATTTATTAAACCGCGTTTATATCTTTTAGGTGCTTGAATTACATGAATTTTCATTTCAATACTATTAAGTGCGTTTTCTAATAAAGTTATATCATTTTCAAAGCATGCAGTTTTGGATAGGTTATGTATTTGATAATACAGGTCATTTTTATAATTAATTAAATGATTATAATTATTATTAATATTATCGAATGATATATTAACATAAATATAATTATAATTATTTATTATATAAGCGTTACCTAAACTTAACATGTTTAGTCCGGAGTTTTCGGTTACGTTGCGGAAGTGCTCTCTCCATTATCTTTTGAAATTAAGATATCTGAAATTATACGAGGTCTTTTTAATTGATCCATTTTAGTTTTTAAGTTCTTATTTGTTATTATTTGTCCAGGTTCAGGGATTACTTCTTTTAAAGTTTGTTTCTTATATTTTGGTATCTCTACTTTTCCACTGTGTCATTTATATTGTTTAATATAGACCGTGTCAGGGATATGTTCGTCAATGTTAACTTGCTCGCTATACTTCTCTTTTCTGTTAATTATATTTCCTTTTACTTCTTTAATTAATGCCTTCATTACATTAGAATGTTTTATATTATATTCATCTATTACTATTTCTTCAGGTTGAATTATTTGATTAATATTTAAATGTCCTAAGAGAACTTGAAATGGTGTATTTTTTATTGTGGAATGGACACTGTTATTATATGCGATCAAACTATAAATTACCTTTTCTTTTAATGGCAGAGATTTAAAATTTTGTTCATCATTTAATATACGAATAATTTCAATTATAGAGCTATGAAATCTTTCTATGTTTCCATTTGACTTGGGATTATTAGTGCTGGTATGTATTAAGCAGAAATTCTAATAATAATTTATTTTTAAATTCAGTTCCTTTATCTGTTATTATTTTCTCAGGTAGTCCAAAATGAGAAAAGAATTTAATTAATTTAGATATAATTGTAACAGAATTTTGATCTTTAATTTTATAAGCTTGAGCAAATTTCGTGAAACTACCAAGTATAGTTAAATATTTCTGTTTTTCTAAAGATAAAATATCTAAATGAATTATCTGTTACGGTTTATCCGCAGTTGGAGTATTAATGTTAGGGATCTGAATTGGATTTCTTTCATATTTATTTTTTAAACATATTTCTCATTTATTTATAAAATTTTGAATATATTTAATCATATAAGGAAAATAATAGGTTAATTTTAATTTTGAATAAGTTTCATTAATGCCTTTATGAATTGATTTCCTTTTATGATAATTTCTAATTGTCATAATTTGTTCTTCTCTATCTTCGATATCAATTAATAAATTTTTACACTGTTTGAATTTATAGTGCCCAGCATTAAAGTATATTTGCAACACAGAGTTGAAGGCTAATTTGAATTCTTCGGGAATCAGGCAATGGTAATTTACATGGGGAACACAGTAAGCTTTTATAAAATCTAAAATAGTTTTATTACAATTAATATTATTTATATAAAAATATATTCGCTGTTTCGTACCGAATAAATTTTGAATTTTAACTGAATTTTGATTTGATTTCTTTACTATTATGTGAATATGACCATAATTTACTGCTGATTCCAAATATGTAAGGCCGTTGATGGGACTTTCATCATCTGAGTGCACAGATGCGGTGTCAGTTTCAGAGCATTCCACTTGGAGAGATTGGTTATCATTATTCTTATCGTCTTCGTTATTCATTACTTCTTGGGTTTCAGGTAACAAATGAATATTTATTTTAATATTTGAATTTCTAAATACATTAATTAATAAATTCTCAATTTTTGACCAATTTTTATTGTCTACTCCAGAGCAAATTTTTGGCATTTTAATTTCATTAATATCATTTTGAATAAGATACTGCAATAATTTCTTTAAACATTTTTCAATATTTAATAAAGTTGGTTCATTGAAATAATTTTCTTTTGTTAAAAGGTGAATTATAATTTTATTATTAAAATGTTGAATAGCTATTTTATCATCAATTATTTTTATTTTATCTTTAAACTGTTTAGTTTTATATAAATCATTTACTTGAGAGGCGAATCCTTTTTTCATACAAAAATCTTTTGATATACAGTGTACCAAAGGCAGGTTATTCTCAAAAATGTTTTCAGTTTTGTAATTTATTTCAAAAGTAGGTTTGATTCTAGAGAGAGTATCGGCGACATAATTTTGTTTTCCTTTTTTATACTCTATGTAATAATCATATTCTTTTAATTTTAATTTCCAGCGAATTAGTTTCTGGTTGGGTTCTTTTAACGAATTAAGCTAAATTAATGGTCTATGGTCAGTTACAATTTTGAATCGTCTTCCGTATAAATATGTTCTAAAATTCTTTACTGCCCATACTATTGCTAAGAGCTCCTTCTCAATGGTGGAATAATTTTGTTCATGATTGTTCAGTGTTCTTGAGGCATACGCGATCGGCAAATCTGTACCTTCAATGTTCTGAGACAACACAGCTCCGAGTGCGTAATTACTTGCGTCTGTAGTTAAAACGAATTCTTGGTTAAAATCAGGGTACTGAAATATAGGATTATTTGTAAGTAATAATTTACATTTTTCGAAACATTGGATATAATCTTTATTTTCATAATCAATTTTACTACTCTTCTTTAAACAATTAGTAAATGGTTTTGTCAATTTTGCGAAGTCTTGAATAAATCTTCTATAATATCCGAGAAGACCCAAAAATTATTTTATTCCTTTAACGGTCTTAGGTATAGGAAAATTTTGAATAGTTTTTAATTTATCAGGATTAGGTTTTATTCCGTCAATTGTTATGACGTGTCCCAAATATGCTACTTCTTTTCGAAGAAATTCACATTTGTCTAGCTGGATTTTCAAGTTAGCCTCACGCAATTTATCTAAAACGTCTTTCAAATTTTGTATGTGTTCTTGTAGGGATGAACCGAGTACGATGAAACAAGCCTTGTTAATTAAATCTTTTAATACGTAGTTCATAAGTTTTTGGAACGTCGCAGGCGCGTTCTTCAGACCGAATGGCATTCGCTTGTATTCAAAGTGTCCATTTTCTGTCGAGAAAGCTGTTTTTTCTATATCTTTGGGGTCCATTTCAATTTGATGGAAACCACTAGTGAGATCTAATGTAGTAAAATAATTTGAAGTGCCAAGTTTACTTAAAATTTCCGTAATATCAGGTATCGGGAATCGATCGTCAACCGTTTTTTCATTTAATTTTCTAAAAACATTTACTACGCGAATTTTCTTTATGCCAGAGGCGTCTTGTTTCTTTTCTACTACCCAAATTGGACTATTCCACAGTGAATAACTTGGTTGTATTATTCCGTTTTTTAATAATTTATCAATTTCTTCATTAACTTGATTTTTATAAATTTCAGGGAACTTATAATTTTTTGTGTAGATGGGAATATCGTCTTTGTTGATATTTTATGTTTTATTTTAGAGGTAAAAGTTAGATTTTCATCTTTAGAGATAATTAAATCTTTATAATGGTTCAAAGTTTTAGTTAATTCATTTAATTCTTCCGGGTTCAAGTGTTCATGTCTAATATTTAATTTCTTTATTATTTCGGTATTATAAACTGGTTTAGATTATTCATTAAAATATTTAAATTTGTGCTTATTATTTAATAATTTAATTTCTTCTTTACTCAAATTTATTTGGGCTTGTAATAATTTTAAAGCATTAAAACCGAGTAAAATATGGAATGATTTATGGAAATTATATAAATAACATTTAATATTTTTGCCCTTATATTTTATAAAGGTATATTCTGATCCTTCAGATTCTCCATTCATTGTTTGAATTTTAAATTTTTCATTAAATATTTTAAATTTGTCTTTATTTTTATAGACGTAATTTTTATTAATAAAATTTTGAGAGAATCCCGTGTCAATAAGTATAAATAATTTTTGTAGCTGAATATAAGGTAACTTTGATATCATATTAATTGCTAGGGATTCAAATCTACGTGTTGGTCCAAGTGAAAATTTTCATCATAAGTTAAATCATCGGTTTCATTACAAATGTCGGTGTCGACCGTTTCTAGTTGCTCTTGGAATGCTATCTGGTTTTCTGTACCAGTGGCGGCGTCATCGCTTTCTACATTATTTAGTTCTTCAGAAATATAATTTTGCCTTCCATAGGGAGTAAAATTATTTGGTTTGGTTTTATATGTTTTAAATGAACGGGTAGAAATTGACATGCAGGTTGTTGCATGCGTTGTGATCTTGCTGGTTGTGAAGGAAATTTATATGATGGACCAGGCTGGTAAAATTGTTGTTGCACTGGTTTAGGTTGCGGATATTTTAGCATTGGAGATGCATGTGGTCTGGTTTAGGAGTTACTCGTATTCGATTGTGATTGATTTATATTAGAGTTATTTTTATAATATTGAAAGTCGTTAGTTAACAAATTATTTATTTCATCTAACGTGCCAGGATTTCTTGCAGCTAGTTGTGATTTAAAAGGTTCTCTGCAGTTTCTAATGAAACACTGCGTAGCAAATTTATGTCCGAAAGTTTTAAAATCTTGTTCTGATTGAGGATGGTATTTATTTACAATATTATTAATATAAAGAAGAAATAACTCATTATATTTCTTAAGAAATTCGAAAATAGTTTCTATATTTTGTTGTAATTGATATAATTCAATCATTAAAGTACATTCGTTTCGTTTGTCTTGGTACTAAGATATTAAAAATTCTTATAAATCTTTCCAACTTTTAATATTAGGACAAGTATTTAAATATTCACTAGCTTTACCAGTGATTTTCTTTTTAATAGTAATTAATGTCAAAGATTTGGTTATTTCAGAGGGATTGCTCTGATTTATAATTTCTAAAATTTCCTCAGTGGCTTTTAGGAAAGGAGATAAAGTTTTCTTATCACCATTATATTCTGGTATAAGATCTACTACTTTTAATACATTGGTGTCCAAATTTACAAGAGCACCAGGGGTTACATTTATATGTTCATTCGGCATATTGAATCGATCAATATTTAAATTATTTAACAAATTTATTAAATCGTCAATTTTGACTTTAAATTAAACGATATTTATACAAAATACACAGATAAATATTCTTGCTTCTTACAACATAAGAATTAATAAAAGCTTCATATGGTCTTTGTCGATTTTCGCTCGACGGTGACGGGTGACGGGTGCTGATTTGCGCTCAGCGGTGATGCTGGTAGAGACGTTGGTCTGCTAGGCCAGGAGAATGTACGAAAGGGATAACAGATGATCACCTTCGACGAGTTGTACTTCTGGAAGTTCTCGGATGATCGCCAATCTGCTTGTACCTTCTTGACTGATGAACTCGTAGGTTGATTCGTCGGGATTGCAGATGTTGCAATTGCCGTCAGAATAATTTTCGATTGTTAAGTTAATGGTTAACACCAACGATTTTAACGAATTGATTCTTTTTAAGAATTTCGGTGTAAATTTCTTAACAATCTCTTAACAATAAGTTAGCAAAAACAAGATACAACTGTTCGCTTTACAAGCTGGATACATTCTGACTATTCTAGCTTAAAATAATACGCTGCTAAACTCCTCATCCAAGAAACTGCTGGTATATTGAAATAGGAGTATAGAATGTGGTACGATTCTGTGAGAACCGGTATCTAACTTGTACAAATCAAACGTAAACAGAGCACAGCGATGGCCTCCTAACCTCACCATAAGCTCAACAAACGAAGTAAATTTTGGTACCGCTAGTTTTATGAGCCTGCCGTACGAAGTGTCATCTCCTTTCTATATTATACTTCGTGATTAAATGCCAAATGTCAATGGCATGTTATATCCATTGAAGTGCTTATCGTTCCAAAAATAAAACAATCTAATGTCTGCATCAAAATTTACAGAAAAAGGACATAAAATCATTGTCGAGTAAAACAGAACTACAATTAGTGGAAACAATTTTGATTTGACCTATCATATTAAAAATGGACTTTTTGTATTAACCATGGATAATACCTTTATTAACTCAAAAAGTGAAGTGCAATGTTACAATTGACCAAGATATCTGGCATAAAAGGCTAGGACATGCTGGAAAAGATTTTATATTACAACTTTGACTAAAATCGTCGAATAAAATATGTCCAACTTGTGTTGAAGTATACACGATATCCTTTCGCGAGGAATGAAATACGCACAACGGATATTTGTGAGGTAATACACAGTGACATTTGTGGTCCAATAAATCCATGTACATACAATAAATGGAGGAATAGTATATTCTGCAAGTAATGGAATGGCACATATTCTACGCGAGCAAAAATGTTTGTAGTCCGAGCCGAAGATGAGGACTACGGTTTGAGAGTTTGGAAAATGCCATTCCGTTACATGTTGTAGACTCTACTTTCTATAACAAGATTTTAAAAATTTGTTACTATCACCCTGGTGGTAACAACCAACCAACCCGGCTTGGTACTTACAATTATAGCGCTTATCCTGGGTTGAGCCTCGGCTTCGCTGAGATGGAGACGGCGTGGTTCGACGAACGAACGTGAGATAAGTCTCTGTAACTCGGTGGGCGCCAGTCGGTCAAAAGGCGTCGACAGCTCAACTAAAGGGACCGACAACTTCGCAGGATAACGGTGGACGAGGGCAGATAGCAGTAGGGATGCAAATCATCAGCGCAACAATTAACAATAAGTAATTATATTGAATGATGAAACAAGGAGTACAACTCGGACAACGTATGCCGTACGGCACTGGAACGTCCAATATTTTGAGCAGCAAAATGAAGGGACTGCCGGACGCGAAGGGTCGCCGTGAGTCGCGATATCGGAAGGAATGCGGGCCAAAAACCCAGAGTGCATGCAATGTAGCGCAACGACGTACTCGACGCGATGGTACCACCCTTTGAATACTTGGCGCAATTGTTAAATATCAAATCAGTCCTTCGACTGTCGGCGAGTGTCCGAGGGACTCCGAGCAGGCACGAAGTTGCGTCCCAACAAGATGGCGGCAACTGCGAGCTACGGACCGGAGGACGTGGAGACGTCACGTACTGTCTCACTCCAAACTGAGGAAGAGATTTTATTTTTCCCGAATTGGAATCGCAACCAGAACGCCAATTGTTCCTCAGAATATTGTACTGTCTCCAAGAGCACAAGTACTGCTTGGCAAACCAAAAAAAGCGGAACGATTCAAGATGTTTAGTCTTAATGACTCAATAATAGATGACTCACTATTAATAATAAATAGTAGACGAAATAATTAGTCACAGGAATATAGGACATAAATAAATATGTGGATATAATAAAATATTCGGACATAAACAAATAGCCTGAAAAGAATCACGGTGTTAGGATCATGAACTTATGACGATGCTGAATCTCTTTAAATTGACTTAATTCTTACCTCTAATGGTATGCGGCTAAAGAGTTGTTTTAAATACGCGCCAATTGCATGAATCCGGACTAGCCGTAGAATAAACACAATATTCTAATGAATGTGAATTTTATAATCCCAATTACTTGGTCTAGTTATCGTAACCCAATTACGAAAAACTACTAGCAAAAAACACAACATTGCAACTTGACTGAAAAACTGTAAGTAACGGTTTTGTTAAAAATCTCAGGAAAAATCAAGTAAATTCACGCAGTTCATTAGCATTAAATTCAGCGTCGCTGATAAGTTCACGCGTCCTCGCCGTAAGCTTGCCTTTAAACAAGAATGTAAACTAGGTGGTCTACCGATCAGCCACCTGCCCCTTCTGTCAACTAGGGGAGGACACAGCTGAGCACACCTTCTTCCACTGCCCCGAATGGACACCTGAAAGGACAGTGGTTGAGGAGGAGCTAAATAGGAATATCAGCCCAGAAAACATTGTGCAAACAATGCTGGAGGGCGAAGACGAGTGGACCTCGATCAAATCCTTCGCCAACGCAATAATGCGCAAGAAGGAGGAGAGAGAGAAGAGACTCGAAGAAGAAAGAAGACAATTGGCAGCTCTACCATAAGAGCGAAGAAAGAGGGGCAACCTGGAAAGAAATGCCGAAAGGTAGTACTTCAGGTTGACTAAACCCCTGACATACTGGTGGTTAGGTTTTAGTGGGTATGGCTGAATAGCAGGCGAGTCCCACACTCTGTGCGTAAATGCATTTCCCCCACCAGGCCAAAAAAAAAAAAAAAAAAAAAAAAAAAAAAAAAAAAAAAAAAAAAAAAGGTGGTCTACCGATATGTGGGAAGGCAGGGCACCCGGCAAACACCACCAGGTGCCCGGTATACAGAGACGCTCTGGCAAAACCAGAGAGAAAGACCGCGGGCCCTAAAACAGGACCCGCAAAGGAAAAAGAGAAAGTGACAGCAACCCAAAATAAGTGGAAAGCTGTAGGGACAAAGGGGACAAGACCAAAATCCCCAGTGGCTGGCTCCAGCAAGAACAATGTCTAATAAAGGCAGAAATAGACAGACAGGAAGGCAGGTGTTGGACAGGTCACTTAAAAAGGCCGAGTCTGAAAGAACCATCAGGTTCGTGCATGGAGGAACTCTGAGGGAACAAGGGGAAACCCAGACCCCTCAGAGCCCCGACATGCCGAAAAATGAGCCCAAGGCAATAACAAGAGGTTGTGAGATACCTCTTGATTACAGTCACATAAATCAGATGCAGCTCGAGGGCCATCTGACAAATGCCGCCAATTTCGACATGGCAAGGCTCTTTCTAGCTTACCTGTGTAAGTATAAAGAGAGCCATTACCAGGGACAGACTTACATGTCGGTCAAGGTCAAACTCAGAGCGATGGGCTTCCCAGAGAGCGAGGAAGATATCAAGAGCGCATACATGAAGTACTGCTGCTCCCAAGGCATAACCAGAGAGGAAACGGAGAGAGATCTCCAAATCCTGGAAGGTTATGTCAGGGAGAAAAAGATGATGGAATTTCAAGCAATGGAAAGGCACAGACGGGAAGCAACGGAACGTATCTACCCCGGTGGATCGTCGAGAGATCAAACCTCAGATGCCTGCAAGTAAATGTAGGCAACATGAGGGACTCCCACGATATCGTCTGGGCAACAGCGTTGCAACATAAGATCGATGTTATTCTAATCAGTGAACCAAATAAGTCCTTAGTCAAACAAAATCTTTGGCTGGCTGACAAGGACGCAGATAGTGCAATCTTGATATCAAGTAAGCAAGTCCCAATCACAAACCAAGGGACAGGCAAGGGCTTTACATGGGTTGAGATAAGCGGCTACCGTATATACAGCTGTTACATCTCACCAAATGTAACCTTCGACGTTTTCGAGAACTTCCTAGAAGACCTCGGGAACAGCATGAGGGGAGCGAGGACAAAAATAATCCTCGGAGGTGACTTTAACGCAAAGTCTTTTCTATGGGGCATAAGTAAGACCGTAGGGGTGAGACCTTGACCGACTGGATGGCCCAACACCAGCTAGTGGTCCTTAACACAGGTACAACACCTACCTTCGTAAGAAGAGAGACGGAGTCAGTCATAGACCTGACTATGACGAGACATCCATCTTATGTCCAGCTATGGGAGGTTTTAGAGGATGAGACCCTTAGCTGGCATAAGATGATAAGATTCGAAGTGAGGGAAGCAGGATTCCCAGAACCCAGCTTGAGCGACCGGCCTACAGGCTGGAAACTCTCAACAGAACTGATGCCTTGTTTCCTAGAGAAACTGGACGGAAGACTGGAGAGAGAAACAGGAAGTGTTAATGCAGCCACACTAACAAAATGCGTTAAAGCGGCATGCGACTCTACCTTCCCACGAAGGAAAGCTCTGAGCGGCAGGAAAACACAGGCTTACTGGTGGACAGCAGAGATAGGGGAACTGCGAAAAAACTGCCTTAAAACACGCAGAAGGTTCACCAGATTACACCAAAGAGCTTCCGCCACTCTTGATGAAAAAGAGAGGATGTGGGAAGAGTATAGAGACACACGAAGGGCCTTGAGGAAGAAGATCAAAGATACCAAAAAAGAGGCCTGGAATAGCGTCATCCAAGACCTAGACCAGGACATCTTTGGACAAGGGTATAAGATTGTGGCCAAAAAGATCAGGTCGCACAATAAGCTGGAAGAAGGAAGACAACTAGAGATTGCCAAAGGGCTCTTCCCCCAGAGGGAACCGGTGAACTGGGAGGCATTGGAGGAACGCCTTACATGCCAACCACCACCGACACCTTTTGAGGAAGACGAGCTCCTGGAAGCGGTCTCTAAACTGAAAAACGGAAAAGCTGCGGGCCCGGACCTGATACCACCGGAGATCGCCAAAGCTGCCGTTATTGGACAACAGGAAGTCTACCTACAGATTGCTAACCAAGTGATCCAGTCAGGTAGATTTCCTGAAGAATGGAAAGAGACGAAGCTAGTGCTGATCGAAAAACCGAAGAAGGATGTGACAGGTTTACCCTCATACAGGCCCATCTGCCTACTTAACACCTTAGGCAAAATCGCAGAACAGCTAATCTGTAACAGGATCAACAAAGAGATAGAGGCCAATGGGGGACTGTCGCAATACCAATTCGGTTTTAGAAAAGGGAAGAGCACTATAGATGCAATGAAAGAAGTGCTGAACTGCCACCAGAAGGGTACCCGATTGAGAAACACTAGAGGTTTCTGCGTCCTTGTGACTCTTGATATTAGGAATGCCTTTAACAGTGCAGACTGGGAAGAGATTGTTAAAGCGATGATAGGCAAGAACATCAGTGCCTACCTCATCAGAGTCACAATGAGTTATCTGAAAAACAGATATATCTCAATCGGGGATAAGACGAAACTACCAATGACTTGTGGAGTACCGCAGGGCTCTAAACTTGGCCCCCTACTATGGAACATCATGTATGATGGGGTCCTTTCCATCGACCTACCACAGGGGGCAACAACAATTGGCTTTGCGGACGACATAGGGATAGTAGTGACGGAGTGGACAGAGCTTGAGCTCGAGCTAAAAATAAAGACAGCTATCGAGAGTACCATTAGCTGGCTCCGAAGGAGAAAATTAACTGTGGCCCCAGAAAAGACCGAAGCCGTAATACTCGCGGGGAGAAGGACACTACTAGAATTGGATATAACAGTCCAAGACCAAGTGGTGAAAACCTCCCGGAGTATCAAGTACTTGGGAATGCATTTCGCCAAAGACCTGCGAATGCAGGAACATGTCATGTGTACAGCCAAGAAGGCAGGCGAGGTCACACGGAATCTCTCCAGACTATTGCCAAACATAGGCGGCCCAGCCGCAACAAAGAGAAGGGTTCTGGGCGCAGTACTAAACTCAATACTACTGTACGCAGCCCCAATCTGGCACAAGGCCATGGATCTTGCGAAATATAGGAAACTATATGAGCAGATCCAAAGACAGATGGCAATAAGGATATGTAGCGCATATAGGACGGTCTCGACAGCAGCAGCCCAAGTGCTGGCGGGACAAACTCCTATAGAGCTACTAGTCAAAGAAAGGGAGCAAACCTACAAGAAGAACAAAGAAGAGGCTCGAGCAATAAAGCAAGAGACGAGACTTAAGTGGCAAAGAAAATGGGAAAACGAAACGACGGGTGAGTGGACGAGGAGACTCATCCCACAGATACAGACATGGATAGACAGGAAGCATGGAGAGTTGGATTTCCATCTCACCCAGCTCCTAACTGGACACGGCTCTTTCGAAGCCTATCTCAAAAGGATAGGAAGAAGTTTATTCCGAATAGCGGTACAACTTGGAACTAATTCAAATAAAGCCTGATTCAATACAGATCATTTTACAAATTTGTCATAAAGCGGGAAAATTTAAATTACTTATTAAAAATTTCACGTCTTGAAACAATTTAAGAAGTATTTTCTGTGAACGGTATTTTATAAAATAGGTACTACTAAAATGACACAACTATATTAAAAGTGTTTTTATTTTATTTTAAAGCTAATACAGAATTAGAGGAAACATATTTACAGATAAATATACATTATTTTAAAGCGAAAACAAAATTAGAGGAAACATATTTAGAGATAAAATACACAATACTATCACAACGAGTTGCAAACAGAATGAACTAATCGCTGCAGAATTTTGTGCTGTGTAAGTCCTACTCGTTAATTATCCCCTCCCAACCAGTTGGATGATTTGGCGCGATATGAGAGTTAGTTCCAAGTTGTACCGCTATTTGGTATAGACTATAGCTAAAACCGGTGTTAAAAAAATTTCTCTTTAAATATTCAAAAACTGAGCCCATGGTACCAGTCAATATTTCTAATAAATTAGGTACATAATATATTTTTTTGTAATCAGTCAAGGTTGAGATGAAAGCCGAAAATATTAATCTGAAACCATGAATTTAAGTTTTCATGGAAGGTCCACTAACTAGGATTATATTAAAAACCCTAATTTGTTTTATCAAAAGAGAAGTATTAAATACCGAGTAATTTTGTTTTGTTTGAATTACATTTGTACATGAATACAGTCATGTGGTCAAAACGAACGCACCTACTATGCCACATGGTACAGAGTTGTGAGGTTATAATATTTGTTTTGTCAAATACTATTAGCCGTCTTTAGATATTTGGTCTGAAATTAGTCGGTCAGTAAACGATACCTAATGTGATTGATTGCTCAAGTATACATTGAGGTATTTACTAATGCTAAGTTTATTTATTTAGAAAGGAATCACATGCTAATGAAAAAATCAGCTGTAGCAAAGATGGTGAACCCGAGACGTACACAAATTAAAGTTTCTAATGTAGTAATACATATTTATTTATTTAAGAATGAACCACATGATTATGGAAATATCGGCTGCAGCCTTACCATTGCCGAGTGAATTCAATAGAAATGATTTTGGATAAAGTTAATGTAGCCTCAAGAAGCACGATTCTTTGGAGTAGACAAAATGCGTAAAATTGACAGGAGTGCATGAGATATCGTCTTTGAAGAGGAAAATATGTCGTATAATCTTCATTACCAGATTGAAAACTTCGTAGAAAGTCTATTGTCAGAGAGTGAAGTCGAGTTGATTTTCTCGGAGCATGACAATCCAGTACCACTATATAATTTGTGTGTATGTTATATATAATTTGTACATATAATAAATTAACGGAAGTCAACAAATAAGTGTTTTATATTTCATTCTTGAAATCTGTAATGAGTTAGCCGATTTGAGGTTAGATTTTTATGCCAAATATAAGTTTATTGTCATTGTATTAATTTTAGGAGAAAGATTATTCAAGTAAAATATATTTTTCATGTAGGTATAAAATATGTTCCTTTAGTCATTTTAAAACTTTTATTAATTCTAAATCTGTTAATTTATATAATTGCCTAGATGTCCTTCACAAAAATTAATTCTTTTGTACTAGTAAAACTGACTGCCTCTGCGTAAAATGTTCTTATATATATATATTGTATGTGCTAAACTAACAACCCATTACTAACTGCCTTCGATTAGATATAAAATCTATTGATGTGAAATAGTAAAATTTGTTATAAATTTAATAGAATCAAAGTTCACATAGAAACAATATGATAAAAATCGTCTTGACAACAAACAATTGCTTAGTTTACTTTTCGTGAAGAAACAGTACTTTTCGATTGTATTCTATAAATTATTATAATTTGTTGAAAAATAATAATTTTCAGTGTTGATTCAGTGTTGTTTGCATGTGTATAGAATATTTGGAACAATATTTACATATTCTAACCATCTTCAGAGGCCTGTGTCTCATTAGTGCAAGATTTAAGGACAATTAAATTTGCAGGTCTTCATTGTGAAACACAAGTGCTTCCAACATTTGGCAATTGCAGTGAATCATAATTAAATGTAAGTAAATATTTTTTATTTATTTAAACTTCTGAAGCTATAATTTATTACTTTTATACTAAAGGTCCATTCACAAATGAAAATTAGGTTTAGATTTAAACATTAGTTTATACCTTGACCACATGCCATTCACACTTCAGAATTTACTTTTGCTAAATCCGAAATATAAAGATAAACATTGCAATCTTTAGGTTTATAGTTTAGTGTGACGGCAAAAACTTGAGTAATAAAAACGAACCCTCTTTTTTTAGTATTCATTCGTAGAGAAGATCATACCTAAAACTAAATTGAAATATATGTCCCTCTTTTTTAGTATTCAATCGTAGCCATATAAACACTTTAAAATTAAAAATAACACTATCTAAATTGAAGTGACAGTTCTGATCAGATAGTTCTCCACTGTGTTTTGTGGTTCAACGGGTATCAATTTAGTACAGCCTTGCCGGCATTACATGCCTGTTTTCGAAGAATTACATAGATGTCACCATATGCTAAATTAAATTAAACTTTTATTTTGAATAGCTTTATTAAATATAAACAATAAACCTAGCCCTAATTTTCATTTGCGAATGCACCTTTATAATTTACGCTTCCCAAGGACACGGTTAAAAGTTGTACTCATCATAACAGCAATAAGTTTTCTGTCGCTCGGTTTCTTTCGGAAATCTCCAGTATAGTTTGAACGATATAACTTAGCGAATGCAGTTTAGTCTACTATATATTGGCTATGGTGCGTTTTGTCGAAAAAAAATAGCTTTTCTGGCCTCCTGAACTGTAAACATAACAATCACACATCATTTACGTTTGCGGTAACTGCGATTTTACAGTGTCCATGATTTTTGAAACACCGCGGTGCGGGAACGCGCACCGATATTTTTTAGCTTTTTGAGGCCATTAAAATAAAAAGTAACTCTGTAATAATAAAGAATTTTTAAAAAAATTCCAGTTACCTCCAAAATCGTTAAATAAAGTAACATAGAAATAATTAAAACTAAAAATTTTATGTAAAAATGACATTTGCCAACAGCGCCATATCTTAACACTTATCTTAACTACCCATATTTCACAGTTGGTAATTGTCCCGTAACCAATAAAATCTCATAAGATAAAACTGATTGAATTGATGAGAATTGGTGATTTATTTCATTTTTATTATATTAAATTATTTGTAATACACAATATCGAGAAAGGTAGGTAACATTTGAATCGCTCATGTAGTCTGCGGCAATTATTAAATCGTCATATTTTTAGGTTATAATTGGAAGTTTTTCTTTTCAAGTAGTTTTAGATATTACGAAATATCTGTGTTTATGTAAATCATAATTGAATAAATTGCCCACAAAGATTTTTTATTTTGCGATACCAAGAGGATGGTTTTCAGTGAAATTGTTGCCTTTCTTCTCGTCACACCACCACAAAAACTTGAAATAACTCGTAACGTAATTTATAGTTTCAGGGAGTGGTTCTACTTTTGATTGTGACACTTTATACAAATTGTTGATTAATTTCACGTTCCACAGTTTTCAAAGCGTCTTGATGCACAGCTTATTATAAATATCAATTAGGAAAATTTATGGAAAATACATATAAATAAATATAGTAAAATGGTATGTCGGTCAGAAAATGTAATACATTATGTGTGCGTTAAGTTTATTATACATCGCTTAGTTTTAATACAAAACTTCGCGCTGTAAAACTAAATTTACTGCACGTATAATTTAAATAACTATTACTTAGATTCCGCACAGCTTGAAAAGTAAAATAGTGATTTTACAATCTTTTAATGCTTAACACAAAGCATATCCTACAGAAATTTCGGTTAACACATAGGCGTGCAAAAGTATTTCTTTTCAAATCATTCTAGTTTTTTTTTTAATATGTTACGTGTCAATTTCGTATCCCATTCCTTTTTTTCTGTTCATATCCTGTAGATCATTCCTCATGAATTTATTGGGTTCCTTTCCTCTACTAACCTAAAAGAAAAATTGTGTAGCTAAAGAATTGACCAATGTAACCTAATAATTTCTTATTTTACACTTACCTGTAATGATTTACAATAGTTAAATTTGATTTATTGCCGTGCTTTAGTTACCACATTTTAGAATTATTTCCCTCCAAGGACTTATTTGTTGATATCTTGTTGACACTTTAGAATTGTTTAAACGCGCAGGCGTCATTAGTGTGTAAAGGCGCAGCTATAGCGCCGCGTATTTGATAAAACTTAGTTTAAATATTTAGACCTTTATTTTCGTTATAAACATAAACTACCGTACACCCTCGATTATTAATAATAACCCTTAAACTACCTTTCACATTTAATTCCTTTGTTTGCCTGCCTTTCCTGCGAGATTGTGCATTGTATACATGCCTTTAGTTGCCGTTTTTTTTTAATGTTGTCGCTAGTGTTCTGACACTTTCCTTGTTTCCTTCTTAAATTCGTATAGCTGTCCTTGTCCATCTCTCTCTTTCTTCAAATTCAAATTTTACACGAGTCAGTGGGAAGTTGAGAAAGAAAGATACGAAGCGAGAACAAGTTGAAGTCGTACCGAGTTTATGAGTTTGGGTTGTTTACTAATATTGTGTCTACAATACCCAGTTTTGGGGAATTCGTTTAAACACCAAACGTAGTTCCGGGAGCAGTGTTTGTGTGATATTTCGTGTGCACTCTCCGGAATCGCTCAGTTGTTGAGGATTTAAAATAAATGGTCGGCGACCGCCATTGTTCACTCTTCACGCCTCGTGAATGCGCTCAAACTCAAACAGCGCATATCCAGCTTCCTTGGTACCCGACCAGCAGCCTTCGGTGTCCTGCGTCTCAGCCCAGACCGCCAAAGTGCATCCGCCGCGAGCCAGATCCAGTGATCCAGATATTGGTGGCCCAGTAGAGCGCGGAGCGAGGGGCAAGGGGTACTCCAGCGTCCAGTAGTGGCTTGTCATACAGCTAAGTGAATTATTATAACTGTTAGCGACTTGTTATTTCTCCCGCGAACTTTATCGCCCTGATTTTGTGTATTTGGTCAGTTGTTTCAATTGTTGCCGAGTTTATTCTGTCAGTTTTGATTATCATCAGAAACACTTCGATTGGTCTAGTTATTAATACTATTACATGTTGCCTTATATAACTTCACGATTGCACATTTTTATTAATTGTTGTAATTTCAATTATCATAATTTCAATTATTATAATTTCAATTGTTATAATTTCAATTATTATTTACTGTTGATTTCGCAACGCCTTGTCTGGGGTAATTCGAGAATCGGTTTATTGTTCTTATACGTCTTATACGCTCAACCCCATTGTTGTAAACCGACGTCGATCGACCTAGGGTCATATGTTTTAGAACTTTTGTACTTTATTTGCGGGCAGTGTATAAACGTTACGGTATTTCACTCACGTCATTTACTCAAGACAGCATTGGCTGCTCTTCCTCGCGTCACCCCAACACAGCGCGTGGCTTTTCTTTGTGCTTTTGTTTATTACACTTTCAACCAACGCAGTAAATATTTTACTTTAACTTTTCTGTGTTTGAATGTAAGGAAACTTACCTAACCTATCCAATCAATCAGTGGTGACAAAGTGAGTGCTACTTTATTATTATTATCTCGTTCTGTGATACACAAATCGCGGTAAGTATGATGAGTTACTGAGCGCGCTGGTATTGTTGTATATATTTATTTAGTGTTATTTGTTTTGTCGTGTTTTCCGAACAGGTCTCCAACATCTTGGTTGCTGCTGACGGTTGCGCAGCGGATGCACTCCTCGTATACCATTTCCTTGCGCTGTATCCGTTACCTTCCTGCGCGCCTCGATTATTGTTTTTGCTCCTGGTACCTTCGCGGTTGGGTACCGCTGGCTGTAAAGCGACCGCGTGGCGCCCTCTCTAATATTACTGTTGTTATCGATTTCTTAGAACCGAAAATCGACCCATACCCATCTCCACTGATCTATTTAGCTGGCCGCCTCCATCAAGGAGCACAGTTACGCCTGCATAACCACCACGGTTTTGTAGGGTAACAAGCTTGACGCCCAACGTGTGGGGCTCGACAAAAAATTTGGCAACCAACGTTTGAGACCCTTCTCTTCCCTTAAACCATCGCAACAACTTAGTTAGGTCGTTTAGGCGCATTTAGTATCGTTATTAGTTAGGTTAATTTGGTAGTTTTTCTTTCATTTCGATAGTTAGGTAAATTTTTGTATCTTTTCCGGTATTATTAGTTAGTTTTGGGTTGATTAGGTTAAGTGAACTACATTTCGTTTAAAATAAAGATGGACATTAAAATTGATCCCAATCGTCTACTTAAGGATGAGCTTACTTACGAATTACTTTTGAGAGGTAGTGAGATACCGTCGACTTCTCGGGGAAAACGAGAAAAACTTCGTGAACTTCTTCGTTTAGAGAGATCGGGTGAACCTTCTCCGACTTTCGAGTCCTTGCTCCTGGCGTCATCAGAAATTACAATCTGCGAAAGTATACTCAAGGATTTAGGTGCCGGCGTAGATAACTTTAAAACAGATAACTTCCAGAATGAATTTGCTCGACTAGGATCTCGGCTTACGCACGTTAAACTCCGCTTAGGTCGTATCAAACCAACCGCTGAAGCCGACAAGGGAAAACACTCAACCCTAACAGCACGGTGTAAACAGTATTTACTTAATTTGTGTACTAAATATTCCACTCAAGCTTCCGCGTCATTAGTGAAAGAGCATGAAGAATCATTTCAAGAACAAGATCAAACGGAGATCGATGATACCGAACCCGACGCGATCCCCAATGCAAGCTCCAGTCCTCGTCCACGTATAACAGATTTAGAATCACAATTATCTCGCGCTATCGACTCTATCTCTGTCAATTTAGCCGCAACTCGCCGCGACGCATCGGAAAGTACTAGGTCGGTTATACATAAATGGAATATATCGTTTGATGCTGAATCTAGTTTATCGAATTTTCTTACGCGTATAGAAGAACTACGAGTAGCCCGTGGAGTATCGAAAGCTCAACTTTTCGCTTCCGCAACCGATTTATTCACCGGTGATGGACTCACTTGGTTTAGAGCAAAAAAGCACCGCATATTTTCGTGGGACGAGTTAGTTATAGCGTTGAAGTCTACCTTCTTACCGTGTGATTATGAGGATCATTTGCGAGACGAAATCCGTGATCGTACACAAGGCAAAAACGAAAAAGTTTCGGTCTTTATTGCAAATATGGAAGTCCTATATCGACGTCTCACTGAAATGCCACCAGAGAGTGAAAGATTATCTCGCATAAGACGGAATCTGTTACCATATTTACGACAAGGTTTAGTAGGGCGGAAATTTCAATCCATCGACGACCTTGACGAAGCCTGTAGAGAAATAGAAGAAATTAATATGGAGGAATATCGACCACCACCACCAGCTCACCAATCTTATGAACCTGATCTCGCTTATCGGAAGCCGCGCGGACATCGGACAGCTGCCGTAGAGTCCGAATCCGTGAACGTTCACCCTTCACAGCCTGAGAGATCCCCAATGAAATGTTGGAATTGCGATAAAGTTGGACACCGGTCGTCCGAATGTAGAGCACCTTCTCGTAAACATTGTTTTCGGTGTGGTAAAGTCAGCGTAACGACGCGTACTTGCCCTAGATGTTCGGGAAACGGTCGCGCGGGGTATTAGAAGGTCGTGTAGTATCTCCCGTCGTTCCGAATATAACGACCAAACAACGTGAACAAAACGTAGCTATCGTTAATTATATTTTGTCTCATCTCGGTGAGGATCAGAGACCGTATCTCGAGATATCCATTTTCGGTAGGAAAATTTTGGGACTCTTAGACTCTGGCGCTACGTGCTCGATCGTAGGTAGACAAGGATGGGAATCCCTGAAAAATTTAAATATTCCGTTAAATACGTCTGAAACCCCCTCATGTCAAGTAGCTAACGGGAAACAATGCTTATCAATCGGTTCAGTAACGGTACCAGTTGTATTGATGAATAAATTGCGTCTTATTAAATTTTTGGTTGTTCCGGATGTCGCGACTCCCGTTATTCTCGGTATCGACTTCTGGTGCGCGATGAGTATTGTTCCAGACATGAGACGTGACGAGTGGAAGTTTTCCGCAAACATTGAGACCGTTAGTACCGATTCAATCATAGTATCGCAGTCTGATTTAAGCGTCACACAACAACAAGACTTAGACAAATTTTTGGAAATTCAGTGGCAGAAGATGAGTGGCTCTCTTGGTTGCACCACGTTAGTGCAACATGAAATAATCACGGACTCTCCACCCATTAAGCAGCGGTACTACCGAGTGTCGCCTCATGTGCAGAAGCATATCGATACAGAATTGGAGCAAATGCTCAAAGACGATATTATAGAACCCTCAAGCAGCCCTTGGTCGTCACCTGTGTTGATGGTGCCCAAGAAACACGGAGATTACAGATTTTGCGTTGACTACCGGAAATTAAACAAAGTTACGAAAAAGGACGCCTATCCTATTCCGTATGTGTCGTCAATTCTCGACCGCTTAAGTGGAGCTAAATATTTGTCCTCTCTCGATATTAAGTCTGCGTATTGGCAGATCCCTGTCGCTGAACATTGTCGTGAATATACCGCCTTTACCGTGCCTGGTCGTGGTCTTTATCAGTTCAAGAGGATGCCGTTTGGGCTGTCTAACGCCCCAGCAACTTGGCAGCGTCTGATAGAAAAAGTTTTAGGTCCTGATTTAGAGCCAAATGTGTTTGTCTATCTCGACGACATTATCGTCTTGTCCGAGAGCTTTGAAAAACATCTTGACATTCTGAAGAAGATTTTTGAGCGAGTAATAGCCGCTGGGTTGACGCTAAGTAAAGAAAAGTGTCAGTTCTGTCGTCCTGAGCTGAAGTATTTGGGTTATGTTGTCAATAAAAATGGATTACAGGTTGATCCTGACAAGGTTCAGGCAATATTGGATATTCCCACGCCAACGTGTGTAGGTGATGTACGTAGATTTTTGGGTATGACGTCGTGGTACCGGCGTTTTGTGAAAGATTTTTCGACTATAAGTGCTCCGTTAACGAATCTTTTGAGAAAGAAACAAAAATGGCAATGGACTCCAGAATGCCAGGACTCCTTTCAGCGTCTTAAAGAGTACTTGATCTCTGCGCCGATATTAGTATGCCCTGATTTCAATCTTCCTTTCGTGGTGCAGACCGACGCCAGCGCATTCGGGTTAGGAGCAGTGTTGTCGCAAGTCAGTGACGGTGTTGAGCATGTGATATGTTTCCTGAGTCGTTCCTTGAGTAAAGCTGAGAGAAATTACTCCGCCACTGAAAGAGAGTGCTTAGCTGTTGTGTGGGCGCTCGAGAAACTCCGGCCATACCTTGAAGGGTCACAATTCACCGTAATCACCGACCACCATTCTCTAGTTTGGTTAAACAAAATCGAAGATCCTTCCGGAAGACTTTGTAGATGGGCTCTGAAATTGCAACACTATAAATTCGATATTATACATAGAAAGGGAAAAGACCATGTCGTACCGGACTGTTTGTCTCGTGGTGTCGTTATCGCAGATCAAGTTAATGTTATGCCGGCTAATACGGACGTAAATATCGCGGATAAATGGTATATATCGCTTAAAGAGCGAGTATTGTCATCGCCTAGAAAGTTTCCGCTATGGCGTGTCTCGGATGGTATTCTTTACAAATATGTTGCAGCAAAAATTCCTGAACTTGCAGAAGAAGATGAATATTGGAAACGTGTAGTACCTAAAAATAAACGTAGGACACTCCTGAAAGCAGCGCACGACGTACCGACTAGCGGCCATCCTGGCATGAATAAGACGTACAGTAAATTGAGGCAGAATTATTACTGGCCTCAGATGAGGAGTGACGTAGCGTCCTACATTCGTAAATGCACAACGTGCGTGGCGCACAAAGCCGTGCAACAGCGCGCCCCAGGTTTTATGGGTTCTAGACCCAAAATTTCTCGACCGTTTCAATTGAATAGCACTGACCTAATTGGACCACTTCCGCCTTCTTCCCGAGGTTACCGTTACGTCCTTGTTGTTGCTGATTACTACAGCAAATTCGTGTTGACGTTCCCCCTTCGTGCAGCAACTGCACAGTCTGTCGTTAGAAATATTGAGGAGCAAGTTTTTCTGTTATTTGGTGTACCGCAGTATGTTATCTGCGATAACGGGAAACAGTATCGTAGTCGTGAGTTTCGGCAGCTTTGCGAGAAGTATAGCGTAAAAATTATGTACAATGCTTTGTACCACCCCCAAAATAATCCATCTGAAAGAGTTAATCGCGTGATAAAAACCATGTTGTCGTTGTACGTCAGTCAGAATCAACGTACGTGGGACATTTACCTTCCAGCTGTAAGTTGTGCCATCCGCACACTGATCCATGAAGCCACCGGTCATACGCCCTACTTTATTAACTTCGGTCGCGAACACGTGATATCTGGTGACGAATTTAAGCGTAGTGCAGTTGATGAAGACGGTCGTATTGACTATGATCGTCGAAATATAGCTGAACGACGCCCTGTTGGTTTTGAAAAATTATATAATGATATTCGTAAACGTTTAGATCGTGCATACTTACACTCCAAGTCACACTATGATTTAAGACGACGTGCCGTAGAATATCATGTTGGACAATCTGTATGGAGACGAAATTTTGCGCTATCGAATGCAGCCGAGTATTTTGCCGGAAAACTCGCGCCTAAATATGTCGGTCCGTTTACGATTCGAAAGAAAATGTCCAGTACTACTTACGGTTTATGTGATCATAAAGGAAAAGACAAGGGAATATGGCACGTAAAGGACCTGAAACCAGGCCCTATTGAGGACGATACACAGTCCGAAAATTCCGAGTAGTTTATGTAGTTCATTTCCACTTCCACGTTCAATAATTGGAGTTAGTGTTTTCGTTTCTTATCTCGTTTATGTTTTGGGTAGATCCAGTTTCGGTAGATTTATTCCGCTATGAGAAAAAATATTCCTATTTTTCCTCACGGAAGTGAGAGGGGGATTGTTACGTGTCAATTTCGTATCCCATTCCTTTTTTTCTGTTCATATCCTGTAGATCATTCCTCATGAATTTATTGGGTTCCTTTCCTCTACTAACCTAAAAGAAAAATTGTGTAGCTAAAGAATTGACCAATGTAACCTAATAATTTCTTATTTTACACTTACCTGTAATGATTTACAATAGTTAAATTTGATTTATTGCCGTGCTTTAGTTACCACATTTTAGAATTATTTCCCTCCAAGGACTTATTTGTTGATATCTTGTTGACACTTTAGAATTGTTTAAACGCGCAGGCGTCATTAGTGTGTAAAGGCGCAGCTATAGCGCCGCGTATTTGATAAAACTTAGTTTAAATATTTAGACCTTTATTTTCGTTATAAACATAAACTACCGTACACCCTCGATTATTAATAATAACCCTTAAACTACCTTTCACATTTAATTCCTTTGTTTGCCTGCCTTTCCTGCGAGATTGTGCATTGTATACATGCCTTTAGTTGCCGTTTTTTTTCAATGTTGTCGCTAGTGTTCTGACACTTTCCTTGTTTCCTTCTTAAATTCGTATAGCTGTCCTTGTCCATCTCTCTCTTTCTTCAAATTCAAATTTTACACGAGTCAGTGGGAAGTTGAGAAAGAAAGATACGAAGCGAGAACAAGTTGAAGTCGTACCGAGTTTATGAGTTTGGGTTGTTTACTAATATTGTGTCTACAATACCCAGTTTTGGGGAATTCGTTTAAACACCAAACGTAGTTCCGGGAGCAGTGTTTGTGTGATATTTCGTGTGCACTCTCCGGAATCGCTCAGTTGTTGAGGATTTAAAATAAACGGTCGGCGACCGCCATTGTTCACTCTTCACGCCTCGTGAATGCGCTCAAACTCAAACAGCGCATATCCAGCTTCCTTGGTACCCGACCAGCAGCCTTCGGTGTCCTGCGTCTCAGCCCAGACCGCCAAAGTGCATCCGCCGCGAGCCAGATCCAGTGATCCAGATATTGGTGGCCCAGTAGAGCGCGGAGCGAGGGGCAAGGGGTACTCCAGCGTCCAGTAGTGGCTTGTCATACAGCTAAGTGAATTATTATAACTGTTAGCGACTTGTTATTTCTCCCGCGAACTTTATCGCCCTGATTTTGTGTATTTGGTCAGTTGTTTCAATTGTTGCCGAGTTTATTCTGTCAGTTTTGATTATCATCAGAAACACTTCGATTGGTCTAGTTATTAATACTATTACATGTTGCCTTATATAACTTCACGATTGCACATTTTTATTAATTGTTGTAATTTCAATTATCATAATTTCAATTATTATAATTTCAATTGTTATAATTTCAATTATTATTTACTGTTGATTTCGCAACGCCTTGTCTGGGGTAATTCGAGAATCGGTTTATTGTTCTTATACGTCTTATACGCTCAACCCCATTGTTGTAAACCGACGTCGATCGACCTAGGGTCATATGTTTTAGAACTTTTGTACTTTATTTGCGGGCAGTGTATAAACGTTACGGTATTTCACTCACGTCATTTACTCAAGACAGCATTGGCTGCTCTTCCTCGCGTCACCCCAACACAGCGCGTGGCTTTTCTTTGTGCTTTTGTTTATTACACTTTCAACCAACGCAGTAAATATTTTACTTTAACTTTTCTGTGTTTGAATGTAAGGAAACTTACCTAACCTATCCAATCAATCAGTGGTGACAAAGTGAGTGCTACTTTATTATTATTATCTCGTTCTGTGATACACAAATCACGGTAAGTATGATGAGTTACTGAGCGCGCTGGTATTGTTGTATATATTTATTTAGTGTTATTTGTTTTGTCGTGTTTTCCGAACAGGTCTCCAACATCTTGGTTGCTGCTGACGGTTGCGCAGCGGATGCACTCCTCGTATACCATTTCCTTGCGCTGTATCCGTTACCTTCCTGCGCGCCTCGATTATTGTTTTTGCTCCTGGTACCTTCGCGGTTGGGTACCGCTGGCTGTAAAGCGACCGCGTGGCGCCCTCTCTAATATTACTGTTGTTATCGATTTCTTAGAACCGAAAATCGACCCATACCCATCTCCACTGATCTATTTAGCTAGCCGCCTCCATCAAGGAGCACAGTTACGCCTGCATAACCACCACGGTTTTGTAGGGTAACAAATATTTATACAATTATATTTTTTTGCTATCTTCATTTCTTACGTGTCATTGTTGTATTTTGCCATATTACGGAATAAGAAAGGAAACTATAATTTTAATAATGAGAGATTGTTCATTTTATTTGCAACAACTACAATTATACAGGGTATTCATTTTAAGTGGTACACTATTGCTATTTTGAGAACTATAAGAGCTACGAGGTCGGTTAAATTAGTAAACAATTTCTATATTATATGAAAATGAAAATGAGCGAAACAAGAATTTTTTTAGACCAGTGGTTCTCAAAATTCGGTGTGCAACTTTCTTATTTTAAATGGTAACCTATTTTTTTTATTTGCTTATTCGATACAGTATTTTTTTCTGAATACAACAATATTCACATGTAATGACCAAATAATACAAAATATTTGAGAAAAATCCAAATTAAAAATGTATTAGTTTTAACACAATTTAGAGTAAAATTAATATAAACGAACTTTATATTATATCAATAATATATTTATCTATAGGACATAAAGGTAAAATATTTCCATAAAATCATTTTGAAATAAATTAAAATTTACTTTGAAAAGGACTTTCGGATACTTTTAATAAATATTATTTAATTTTTCAATTATGAATATAAAATATCGAAAACAAACACTGTCTTGTGTATCTACACACTTTTTTATCTTTATTTTAGAATATTTTGCACTATTATATCTTTATTAACTTTTAAGTAAATTAAGCATATTAAAAATACTTACATTTTACGCGCCCTTGAAATTATGAGCCATGATATATAAACTTCATTTTATCGCATTTCTGTATTTGTTTTTAACTAAATTTTGTTTGTTTTTTTAGATTTGTGAAGCAAATAAATATATCACCACGCTATTTACCCATTTCGGGTGTAGCACTCTGCACTTGTAGATCTCGGCAAGTGATATATTTGAACACATGCCATTTTATTGAGAATCAACAAGCCTGATTGATACTAAGCAAATATTCTGCAAGGCAATCCAGAGCAATCGTTACAGATTCAGGTGCTACAGCGTACTCTAAAACCTGTAAATAATAAAACTTTTCTGGCATTTTTAATACAATTTAACGTTGCTATTAACAGTTTTATTAAAGCGCCTAATATATTATACTATAGATTATAGCCGTTAGTAAAAGTAAATCAAAATGCCGTCCAAGGATCAAATCAAACGACAGAAGCGAATAAAAAGACATCAAAATGAACTAGCAAAACCAGAAAAAATACAGATACCCGTAGTTGTTAAACCTAAGATTAAAATTGTTAATGAAAAATCAACTATTAAAGTTAATAATATTGAAGCGATAAAAAATCAAAACGATGAAAATGATTTATTAGGTAATTTATCGAATAATGATATGAATACGGTACTTGATCCGCAAGGGTACTTGGAAGATATACATATCGATAATTTTTTTGCAATGGTTCGCGCAATATCACAGTTTTCTCCTCAACCAACTTTTTATGTAGCAGTTCCAGATCGTATTCAACCTATTGCGCCGGGTGTCAAACATATACAAATAATGTATGAAAGGCCAGTAGAAAGTAATATCGGCCACTGGTCCAGTTTGTATTATGATGGAATGATTGTTACTATTTATGATAGTATGAATAAAACCGACATACATCGGGACGTTAATATTTACGTAGAACGTTTGTTTCCATTTCGACCACCTGTTAGAATCGCACAGGTTCAACGTCAGACGAATGGCTATGATTGCGGATTGTTCGCGATGGCTTTTTGTACAAGTGTTTTATTTAATAGAAATCCTGAACATGAAACATACGATATATCCCGTCTTAGACGCCACGCCGTGGAAATATTTAGATTGCGGCAGATAACATTATTTCCGATCGTTCGTCAAGAACAATTAAGTCAAAATTATTTTAAAAGAAATGCTATTGAAACAACAGAACAGAAAGAGAAACGTTTACAGCAACAAAGAATGTATAATTCTGTTCGTATTGCAAAAGAGACAAGCGAGCAGAGAGAACAGAGGTTGAAAAAATCTACAGAAAACTTTGAAAAAATAATCCAAAAAGAAACGCCAGCTGAAAAACACAAGCGATTAAAACGATACAGGGAAGAAAAGAAAGATTTTTTTGAGAATGAAGCAAACGCCCACAAACAAAAGAGGCTTAAAGTAATGAATGAAACAAAGAAACAGAAAGCAAATGAGAAAAAAGCTAAAATTATAAATGTTGTTAAAAGCTCTTATATACTGGCAACTAAGGCCTGCAATAAAATTGTCGAGCAACATAGTTTAGGAGAAATGAATGTTATTTGTACAACATGTAAATCGAAAAATTTTGCATTTGAAAAACCGACAGATGGTAAATTCGGCCATTGTTGTCGCAAGGGAAAGCTAATCCCTGATCAACTAACAGATTATCCTGTATATATGAAAGAGTTGTTGACGCGAAATGATTTAGAGAGTAAAAACTTTAAAGAGAATATTCGTAAGTATAACAGTGCATTGGCATTTGCATCAATGGGAGCTCAAATAGCTTCACCGCCAGGCCAAGGCCCATATACATTCCGTATTCACGGTCAAATATATCATAGTACCACATCCTTGTACCCCGCGGACGGCGAATCGGAAAAATACGCGCAGTTGTACATAATAGACACCGCTGACGCATTAAATAAACGAATGAACGTTGACAACAATAAAAAGTGCAAACCAGACATTATGAAAAAATTGGATTTAATAATTCGGGAAATAAATCCGTATTACGAGGCGTTCAAAATGTTGAAAGAGGTCGAAAGCTAAAGCCGGTCAAAATAATCAAGCCGTACCGGAAATACAGCTGTGGTTAGTCAATGATCGAACGAAAGACAAACGCACATACAATATTCCCACGTGTAATGAGGTAGCTATCGTCTTTAGTTCAAATAATGGCGAACCGCCATGTCAACGTGACATTGCCATTCACCCTAGGGGTCAAAACAGCGTTCGAATTAACCAGTACAGTGAAAACTGTGATCCAATGTGCTACCCGCTCTTATTTCCACGAGGCAACGCTGGTTGGGGCATGCATTTGCGCCACGCTGACGGTGTTAAAAAACTGACACCACTTCAATTTTATACAAACCGTTTAGCTGATCGGGGTGAGTTTAATCCATGTCTACAGGCTGGTAAACTAACACAGCAATACATTGTAGATGCGTACGTGAAAATTGAAAGCGAACGATTGTTATACATACGCAACAATCAACCTGCCCTCAGAGTAGAGTTGTATAGTGGTTTAATGGATCATATAAATAATATGGCCAGTTTAGAAGGGGCAAAACCCGGTACAATGGTTATTTTGCCGTCATCATTTCAAGGAGGTAGTAGATTTATGCAGAAAATGTACCAAAACGCAATGGCCATAGTTCGTGAATTCGGTAAACCAGATCTGTTTGTTACTGCAACATGTAATCCGAAATGGCCCGAAATAACCGCAGAATTACGTGAAGGTCAAAGTGCATCAGACAGACCAGATCTCGTAGCTCGCGTATTTTATGGTAAAATTAAAAGCATGTTATACGAACTTCTCCACGGAGACATTTTTGGTAAAGTTATTGCATATCTTTATGTAATTGAGTTTCAAAAACGAGGTTTACCACATATGCACTTGCTACTTACTCTTGACGAATCGAGTAAAATTCGTAATAAAGATGATATCGATACAATCGTAAGCGCTGACATTCCGAACGAAGACACAGAACCAGAATTGTATCAAATTGTCAAGTCACACATGATACACGGTCCGTGTGGTATTTTGAATAAGAATTCGCCATGCATGGCCGATAACAAATGTACCAAAAAATATCCGAAAGATTTCCGAAATGAAACATATGAGAACGTTAACGGATATCCGCTTTATAAACGCTGTGACAATAACGCAAAAATGTACATTCTGTTTAGAAATGGTACAATCAAGTACACGGTCGATAATCGATGGATTATTCCATACAATCCGTACTTGCTTAAAAAATATCGCACACACATCAATGTTGAAATTTGCTCATCGGTAAAAAGTATAAAATACATCTGTAAATACTTCTGCAAAGGGCACGATTGTGCTTCGGTAAAACTTGGCCAAGTAGATAGCAGTAAAACTATTCAATGGGATGAAATAAATGGGTACTTAAATACACGGTATGTTTCACCTCCAGAAAGTTGCTGGCGATTACTCGAATACCCATTGCACGACAAATCACACACGATTTTCGAACTCGCTGTTCATTTACAACATCAACAAGCTGTTGTATTCGCACCGGCACAGGTGAAAATAGCAGTTGAACGAGCCGCCAAACGAAACACAACCTTGACAGCTTGGTTCTTGCTGAATCAAGTAGATGTTTCAGCCCGCCAATACCGATACATGGACATTCCGAAACATTACGTGTTCATGAGTAGCAATACATCTTGGAAAGCAAGACAGAGAGAATTAAAACCGCCGATTGGTAGAATGATTTCCGTAAGTCCAAAGGACATAGAGAGATTCCATTTGAGAATGCTCTTGGTACATGCAACTGGTGCAACAAGTTTTGATGACTTGCGTACGGTAGACGGTAAAATATACAATACATATCAGGAAGCGGCTCGCGCTAAAGGGTTGCTTGCAAACGACAATGAGTGTCAGAATTGCATGCAAGAAGCGGTACTTGAGAAATTCCCGAAGCAATTGCGTGAATTGTTTGCCTTCCTTATTTGTTTCCACACATCAATAGATGCATTTGCATTGTGGGACAAATTTAAAGACGACCTGATGGAAGATTATTTACTGCATTATTCCCGACACACAGCACAAAACAAATGCCTCAAAAACATCCAAGAAATTCTGATAACACAAAGGTTCCAATTAAAAGACTTTGGTCTTCCAGAACCAGATCAGACAAATGATGCAGAATTTGATAATGAAATTGACAGAGAAGCTGAAAAACAAGAAGGCGTAAGAAATGCTGCATTGTTCAACAGTGAACAAACAGCAATATTACAGCACATTTTGACTGCGGTCAACGATCCAACTACTACACAAAGATATTTCTTTGTTGATGGTCCTGGCGGAACAGGAAAAACATTCTTGTATAATACACTCATTAGCATCATGAGGGGTCAAGGTCATACAGTTATTTCTGTTGCTTGGACCGGTATAGCCGCTACACTATTAAAGGGTGGACAGACTGTACATTCTGTATTTAAACTTCCCGTTCCGATAAACGAAAATAGTATCTGTAAAATTAAAGCGAATAGTAATGCCGGTAAATTGATAAAGAAAGCGTCTTTAATTATTTGGGACGAAATTACAATGGCTCCATGGCACGCCCTTAAGGCAATCAATTTAGTTCTTAAAGATTTACAAAACAATTCAATCCCATTCGGTGGAAAAGTTGTAATATTAGGCGGCGATTTCCGACAATGTTTACCAGTGGTTAAACATACGAACCACAGAACTGCCATCATTGAAATTTCCATGATTCAAAGTCCACTCTGGCCACTATTAAAAAAGTTTTCATTAAAACAAAATATGCGTGTCAATAAAAATGAACAAGAATTTTCTGATTATTTACTTAATGTAGGCAATGGTCTTAAAGATATTGCAACAATACCTTCAAAATGTTTAACTAGAGGTTCTCTAGCAGACGAAATATTCGGTACAAACGTCATCTTGCCACAAGATGTGTACACTTATGTAAATCGGGCTATTCTGTCACCTAAAAATGATGACACTTTGAAATTAAATGACATAGTGTTGGACAAAATTGCCGGGCCAACGAGAATTTATTATAGCGCCGATAAAGCCGAATGCGATGAATCAAATAAATTAAATGTTCCCTCAGAAGTCTTAAACAAAGAAACGCCAAGCGGTATGCCACGACATAAATTGTGTTTAAAAATCGGTGCAATAGTCATGTTATTACGAAACATGAATCCGAAACGCGGACTCTGTAATGGAACTAGACTAATTGTCAAAGAAATGCACAACAACTTTTTAGACCTAGAGGTAGTTACGGGTCAAAGTATGGGACAACGTATCTTCCTTCCTCGCATAGATCTCGCACCGACAGACAGTAACTTGCCATACATTTTAAAACGTAGACAATTTCCCATAAGGTTAGCATTTTCAATGACAATAAATAAATCGCAAGGCCAAACATTTGATTTCGTGGGTATTAATTTAGAAAAACCTGTATTTACACATGGCCAATTGTACGTTGCAATGTCACGCGTACGATCATTTGAAAATTTGAAAATCAAATTATCTGACATTCACATAGATGAGGAAAAAGAGGAAGGATACACGCCCAACATTGTTTTTAGGGAAATTTTAAATAAATAAATATATAATTATCTACAAGTGTCATAAAAATTTAATTATTTCCCATAAACATAAAATTATTCTTTCTATAAATAAAAATTTGTAAAAATTAAATAGTCATGTTAATTCTAAAACCAATGAAAAATTGAAAAAAGATATTAAAAATTATAATATTTTCAAACAGCTCTTAAAAAAAGTCGATCATAAAAAATTAATAAATTAATCAAATATTATTAATACCCAATATTGATCGAAAATTTTTAAATATCAATGCATTAACATGAACAAATCTCTAAATAAACACAAAATAACAATACAATCTCCTGCAAATTTGATACTGATTTAATATTATTTATAAAGGGTTCAGTGCAGTTAGTGAAAATGGCGGAATATTTCGTCCACTACTGCTGAACTTAAAATCTGCGTTGCTGGGCCGTTCGTCCTTTTATAAATAGTATTAATTAATATCAGTATCAAAATTACTTTGCAGCTGAGATAGGAACGGTACCGGCTTCGCAGGTTTTAGGTTCAATAGCGGTGGTGGATCGAAATATTTCGCCACACTCACAAATTATATTTATTTCAATAATACCATGTGCACTTGTAGTTTATTCAATTTTTTAAATGAAAAGTAAATACCATTATAAATAATAAAATATGCAATTTAAAGAATATAGCAAATATACACATAAAGAATTGAAGTCCCGCTAAAACATGTTTCTCCTGCAAATTTGGTACTGAATAATATTTATAAAAGGTTAACTATATTCTTGTAGCCCTAGCAAATGTGACGCTAAATTTCGTCCACTACTGCTGAATTTAAAATCTGCGTTGCTGGGCCTTTGCACCTTATATAAATATTATTAATTAACGTGATTGATTACCGCAGAATTTTATATATTATTTCTACCTTTTTCGAGGCAGAATTAATTTTTCATTGATAAAATGTATTTTTGTTCATCACAAAAATATATTGTTTAACTAAATATACACATTTAAAATTCATTAATACAATATTATGCGAAATGTAATAGATATTATTTGTGACATGCAAATAAGCAGTCTAATGTGAATTGCTCAAATTAATACTTGTTTGCTTACGGTATAACTTTCATTTTAATAACAGTACCATGTTTAATTTGCAGTTGAGGCAAAGGTCTGGCTCGCAGATTTTAAATTCGATAGCGGTGGTGGTTCGAAATTTTTCGCCACATTTGCAATAATAAATATTCAGATTCATAAAATTAAATTTACTAATTATATTAAATTTAAATTAACTGTGCACCTTAATTTATTAAAGCATGAAGTATTACAAAACACCATATAACAAAGGGCATTACCGTAATACAAAATATAGTAAAACAAAATAACAAAAATTATAAATGAATCAAACATGCTAATAGCAAAATGGCAACAAAAAACCAATTGCGCCATGTATGACTGAGAGTGTGAATGTGATGTGAATCATGTTCATAAATATACGACATCAAAGAAATGTGTAAGTAGTATTACCAAGTTTTTTTATTTCATTTAACTATTTTTTTAATAAAAAACATATATTTAGGAAAAAGTCAAGCAGTTCATCCCCGCTACTACTACCACGATCATTGGATAAAACATCGGTCCAAGAAATTTGATAATAAAATAATATAGATCTGCTCTCTAGAACATTGATTTTCAAAACATCGTGAAATTCCTAAATTTAATTCAAGAGCTTCAGTTACAATCTACAATTTACAATCTACTTCTAACAGGTTTATAGATTTTTATCAGATTCTTAAGTGGAATTTAATTCTACATGAATTAAAATGAAAACTAAACATTTTTATCAAGAAATGTTGATACTAATAATTTTCTTCTATTTTAATTAAATAAGAAATCATGGTAAGGTTGATTAATATAAATTTTGTATTAATTTAATTAATTTCTATTTTTGTACTTCGTAGGTACGTTCTGTGTACAATAATTGTAACTACAGATGAATTATTGGCCGTGTTCGGCAGGCCAAAACCGATGTGCAGCCGATATAAAAGCTCTTGACAGTCCAAATATAATTCGTACTGCTGAAATCAAAAACCCAATCTGGATTAACACACTTGCCGACCGATAGAATCGAACCACAACATGTAGTACGTAGCACTTTAACGCAGCAGCATTCTATGTACATTTGCTAATTAATAATCATCAAATTAATTGCCAGGTAAATATATGTTAATGTATTTTTCAAGAAAATTTTTAATTTATTTTAGGGATGTTTCATGCAAGCTAACTCGTTACATTGAATTCAACTTTTCTGTCAAGAAACAATTACGATTTGAAATAGGATTTCAGTAATTATTTTAAAAAGTTTCTGATTAGTATTATCAGACATGAGACCAAATATTTCTGATAAATTATAGAAGTTTATATTTTTTGGATAATATAATCTCAATCAACTGATTACAAAGAAAAAAGACGATTTTATCATGCTGTCACCTTGTTCTAAACAATCGACAGATAGACGGACCTACCAATGTGTCATAAAGTAAAGTTGTGAGGTTAAGTTGAGTGTTTTGATTATTAAATTAGTCAATCAATAAATAATATGTAATAAAAGTCACATCATTATGGTCGCAAATGATTGAATTTTAATGCATAGAAAGACAGCCTTTGAAATATGAACATTGGTGATTTCAGGTATTATTTTTTATCTAAACTATTCATAAGTAAGTTTCTAAGTTTGAATAATTTAAAAGAGACAATTCTTTATATTTCAGAGATTAAATGAGCACTTCTTAAAAAATTGAGCAAGTTCTGGATTAACAGATTTTAAGTACTGTTATTCAATATTTAATTTGATGAAGACAAGTATCCGATAAAAAGGCTCAGAGTAGCATATCTTGAAGTAATTAAGGTTTGTGCGGAAAAAACTATGTGAATATCTCTGTGCAAATATATTAATACATATTTATTTATTTAGGAAGGAATCACATGCTAACAAAAAAATCAGAATTATTATTGTGACGCAGATAGTAAACAAAAGTTTGGAAATATTTATAACAAGTAATTCGTTTTGGTAGTCAGAGTCTCAGTTGGAGCGATAGCCTTTGATTGCTAATGTAACTAAAACGACATTAAAGATTTGATTGTAATCAAAACTGCATTTAAGATGAACAAGTGGTCAGCCTGTACTTTTCGTATGTGATTAAGTATACGGTATTAGGATATTTTAACCAATCGGTAGATTCGACCCCAAGTAAATCTTATCGTGCTTGGATATCACACTTCTATGTAAAGTTAATATTTAACTATCATCACATTACTTACTAGGTAAATATTTGTTAATGTAGGTATGTTTTAACTGAATTATTAATTTTATTCTGTCTATTTTAGGGATATTTGATGCAAGTTAACTCATTACATTTAAAATATGACTGAATCCATCGTCTTTGCCATGAAACAATTACAATTTGAAATTATCTGATCTAATATATCAGATAAATTACATGTATATAGTTTCTGGGTAATATAACCTCTTCCTCGCGGCAATAGTTAATGTTTTTTACTAAACACGCGACTAAGACATATTCACTCATAAGTGCAGCATCAATTTATTTTTACAAAACTTGTAAATTTAGAAGACTTGGTATGTATGTACATACATACAAATATGGCACGAATTTCACAAAGTTATTGAAAACTTAACTCGACACACGTTCTTTCCATTTCAGCCCAGCAATATTTACTGAAATGAAATACTACCTGTGATTTTATTTGTGAAATTGAAATGCATTCCCACCCTAGAATTTCGCAGGTAGATATTATCGGTGAAATGCTATACACTTGTAGAATTTCGTCAACGACAATTTCAATTTCGAATTAAACAATTATATTTCGAAATATCCATGTTTTCTGCGTACTGTTTTGATAAAAAAATTCCATACTAACAAAGCAGTTTGAATTGACATTGAATTAGAATTAGCAACATACGATACAAGTTTCACAGTTAAAAACATCGGTAAATATTCTACATTTGTATTTCATCTTTTAAAGAAAAATATATATGAATGCAAATTGAGTCAATCACAGCGTAACCAAGCAGGATATATAATGGTCGTTTTCATTTACCATTGTCCCTGAAATTTTCGAGTAAAAAACAGAAATTGTGCTAATAAAATAAGAATATTCGTCGCTTTCTCACAATTTTTTTAAGACTCTGAAATCTCAACAGTTGATAAAATATATCAGGTAATTTTTACATTTGATATTAATATTTTATTTAATAATTATTATTACAAGTTGTTACAAACAACGAAACTACTCGTATACCAAAGTTAAATGAGTCTACAGGGTGACACATTCTATATTAATAAATAGTTATTTATTTAGATAGGATTCACAAGGTAATGAAAATATTGGCGGTAATACTATGATGCAGATGATGAACCCGGACCGCATATAAACAAAAGTTTGATTAGATTGATAATTGGCCTGAAAATTCCAATCGGCAAGATAATGATTTTAAATTCTTGACATAACAAGTGAATCTAGATTCGTCAACGAAGGGTTGCTAGAATTTGCATGTGCAAGTGTTTAAACATTTACTACAAGCTATTTATATTTTTTCGGCGCTAGATCCTGGTTCGCTTATTGTCATTAGTAATTTCCTGAAAAAGAACATCGCTATCTGAGATTTTTAAAACATTTTTTTAGACAAAATAAATAAAAATAACTGGCAGGAGTATATCATACATACCATGGAAGAAAAAAAACATTGAAACTAATCAAATAGATATTTCAAGTTTGTCTTCATAAGAAATAATGGTAAAGTTGATTAATATTTATTTTGTATTTGTTTAATTAATTTCTGTTTATTTGTAGATACGTTATAAAAACAATTCATCTCATTTATGGCTTGACATTCGTAAAATAATTTGTTCTGGTGCAGTCAGAATCTCAATTTGGACGACTGCCTTTAATTACTAATATAACCAAATCAGCATTAAAGAGGATTTTAGTACGGCCCAAACTGCATTTAAGATAACCTAGTGGTCAACCTGCAACCTGAGTGTCCATTGTTAACACCGACTTCTCTGTACAATTACTAATTTAAAAATCACATTATTTACCAGGTAAATATTTGTTAATGCACGTTTTAAGAACTTTTTAATTTTATTGCTTATTTTAGGCAATGTTACATTTAAAGAAATAACTGATTCAATCCTCTTTGTTAATATAATCTCAAATGATCACGGCGTATGGGTTTTAACGCACATGAGATCCTTAGAAATGTAAACAATAAATATTTGAGGTGTTATTTGTTGTGATAATGATAATTATTTTGGATCTGAACTATACAAAGGTAAATTTCCAAACTTGAATAATTTACGAGATACAAGTCGTTATATTTCAGAGAACAAGTGAATGTTTCGTTAAAAGCTGAGCAAGTCTGCGCTGATTCAGAGATAATTTTAATAAAGTTTTCCCGAAAATTGTGATATTTGGTGCATTCGTCGAGGATAAGTTTGGCAGACAATAGGCTCTTCAACAATATTTTTTAAATTTTATTTTTCGAAAATAGACTTTAATATATAAATATTTGTCGTATTTTCATCAATATTGTAATATAATTAGGCCAGTAATTAATTACTAAAGATTCTATATTGAACCGTGTGACGACATAGTGACGAATGACAGAACTGCGCCGCCCGCGCCTCCCGAGTAGAATTGCAGAAATATTCAATTTAACTTTTGAATAAGTTGATACATGACAGCTGTACGTTGTGAATTGTTTGGTATTTGATTAATATTTTTGAATCATTGTTGCTGTTGTTTTCACAACTTGGCACAAATCAATACTTCATAACTATAATTTAAAGATTTCAACAGATAACCTCAATAACACAACTAACAGCTGACTGACAGATCACAATACTCAACGCCAAGATCATGAGCGCGCAATCTCTATCTGTCATTCGTAGTTAAGACGTCATATTTGAATTGGACGGACTTTTAATAATTGATTACAGGCGTAATACTTATTTTTTAAATAAATTGTTATATTTCTTGACATTGTTTTCAAGCGTATTATTGAAAATTTGTTCCAAATGTGCTAAATTTGAAGGTGGTTGAAAAGCCTATTGTAAATCATTATGTAGTACATATATGAAAGGATCGCTTTTGGAAAAAATGTACCTGTAGCCGTTAGATAGCAAACTTGTTCACTTCTTGAACGAATTACAAATCTGGTTTTTAACCACGGCTCAATGGATGGCTTAATTTCCATATATTTGTTTTGTTATATCGCTTTGATTCTGATAATAAATAATCAATATCGGAGAAATTGGAGTGTCTCCAGTTGGTGAAGATGGTAAAATTTGAATCTTGAATATTACTTTCATCCACAATCAGTACTCGTATTACTTGGTAAGTTAAAATTAAAATAAATCTTGGATTCTTACAAAAATGTGTTTCATGTAGGAGACCGCAAATATATTGCTTATTACGTTTATGGATATGGAAGCGAAGATTCCTGATACTGGCATATGTAGGACCAGATTAAACTGAGAGTCTTCATTAAATTAATAATTATTTCAATAACATGTAATAGAAATTTTACTGTAATCTATCTTTATTTCTGTCTAAATAAATATAAAAGCTTGTATGAAAAAAAATGTTAAAAAATTATGTAATTATATTATAAAATAAATCAAACTCTTTAAATAATAAATTCATGCTGATATTAACACAAAAAATATTTAAATAAATCAAACCACGGTTTTTCGGTATAGTGGACCAACTAACAGCTCCAGTTCAAAAATTACCCGCTCCACTAAGCCGTCTTCATGGAAACCAGTGAATGTAAAGCAGTTTTGTTTTAGGTTGGTTATTATTTTATTTGATAATAAAATATTGTAAAACAATTGCTTATTCTTGTGCTTAATTAAACTATACTATTTAATAATTAAAACAAATTAAGTGTTAGGATGAACGAAGCAAAATTATTTTAAACACAAATATTATACAATATCATTTTAAAGCCACGTGTTATCTTAGTACTGTTTAAAGTCAGTATCACTTCCTCTCCGTGTATAGGATAGAAAAATTCTCGCTTAAATTGAGCCATATTGTGTTGTAGTGTATAGTAGCGAGAGGCCGACGGAACCGACCGCTATGCAGTACCAATTACCTTTCTCCTATTATATAATAATTACATAAGTTTTATGTCATTTTCAGAGATGGCGGAGCTCTAGCTGAGACCCCGCCGTAGGCGGGGTCGACGCTAGTCCCTTATACTAAAAGGCAAAATTCATTCTCTATATATATTTTCATCTGCCTAGTAACCAAATTTGTGCGCAGCTCTAGAGCCTAGACGGTTTGACCGATTTCAGTGAAACCTTTTCTGGAAGTTAGAGATTTTTTGGGAATACGTGCTTTTTATGAATTGACATTTTTAATACACATGATGTGCGAGATATTAAATAAATAATGCGGAAATGCGTTTACGGATCAGAGAGTGCGGGTTGCTATCAAAGTGGAGTTTGTTGATTCTGGTTGTAACTTTACAAAAATATATGTTCAATTTGTCATTTCTGACAGATCTGTTTCAAAATTTAAGTATAAATTTCATATATTCTAGACAACTTGACGATGTTTTGTAAATTAATCTGTGTTTAGAATTAATGAACAAACATGTGTACTATTTTGTAAGTATATTAAAAGTAAATTAAAAAAATAAAAATTGTAGCTGTCACTTTTCACAAATTTTTGTGCAACTAGTTATTTTGACATTTCAGTTTGAAATTTTAAATATAAATTACTTAAATTATAGTTCAGTTAGACAAGTTTGGTAATTTATTTGTGTTTAGAATAAATATGCAAACATTATTATTATTTTGAAATTATTTTAAATTTGAATTATTTTTTTTCATATATTTTCAAATTTAAAATAAATATGACAGATGTCGTTGTTCGTCAACCTCGAATCTTTCAAGGATTTTAGGCGGTAAAATTCAAATGAGTTAACTTCTTATCTAACATAAAAAAAGTTGAGAATTATTTTTCGCTTCATATATGGTTTCTTGTTCTTCTCAAAAAATGCAACAGATGTCTCTGCTCGACAACATCGATGCTTCTAAATATTTTAGGCGGTAAAATTTAAACAAGTTAATTACTTATCTAATATAAAAAGTTCGTTTTAAATATTTATAATCAATTTCAGATTTTTTTATCTAAATTTGTAGCATTGTCAAAAAGAAATTTTAAACAATCATCAGTTGTTTTTTATTTCTAATAAAGTGTCACAAAATTATTTTACACGATTGTTAATTGTTTTTTCTAAATGTTATTTAAATCCTGCCGTGTTTGGCATTAAATTGAAGGTCTCACTCATCAGATTTAAACTCAAGTGTCAAAAAATTATTTTGGACGATCATCATTTGTTTTTTTATAAATGTTATTTAAAACCTACCGTGCTTGGTGTTAAATTAAAGGTCTCAATCATGAGTATTAAACTCAAGTATCATAAATTTATTTTGGACGATCGCTAATTGTTTTTATAAATGTTATTAAAATCCTATCGTGTTTGGAATCGAATTAAAGGTCTCGCAAAGGAGGTTTGAACTCGAATGTCAAAAAGTTTTTTTGGACGAACGTCAATTGTTTTTTATAAATGTTATTTAAACCCTACGTATTTGGAATCAAATTAAAGGTCTCACAAAGGAGGTTTGAAATCAAGTGTCAAAAAGTTATTTCAGGCGATTGTCAATTGTTTTGTATAAATGTTATTTTAGTCCTGCCGTGTTTGGTATTGAATTAAAGGTCTCACTCATGAGATTTAAACTCGAGTGTCAAAAAGTTATTTTGGACGAACGTCAATTGTTTTTTATAAATGTTATTTAAATCCTCCCGTGTTTGGTATTGAATTAAAGATCTCAATCATGGGATTTATAGTTAAGTATCAAAATTTTATTTTGACGATTGTCAATTGTTTTTATAAATGTTATTTAAATCCTACCGTGTTTGGAATCAAATTAAAGGTCTCGCAGAGGAGGTTTGAACTCAAGTGTCAAAAAGTTGTTTCGGGCGATTATCTATTATTTTTTATAACTGTTATTTAAATCCTACCGTGTTTGGTATTGAAATAAAGGTCTCACTCATGAGATTTAAACTCGAGTGTCAAATAGTTATTTTGGACGAACGTCAATTGTTTTTTATGAATGTTATTTAAATTCTACAGTGATTGGAATCAAATTAAAGGTCTCGCAGAGGAGGTTTGAATTCAAGTGTCAAAAAGTTGTTTTGGGCGTTTATCAATTGTTTTGTGTAAATGTTATATTAATCCTACCGTGTTTAATATTAAATTAAAAGTCTCATGGAGCGGATTTTGAACTTAAGTATCAAAAAATTATTTTGCACGATTGTCAATTGTTTGGTATTAAATTAATGTTCATACTTAAACTCAAGGGTCGCAAAGTAGTATCATGGAAGCGAGGAACGAAGAGACGAGATTACTTCGCCGATTTACTGACATGGAAGCGAGGAACGAAGTGACGAGCTTTCTTCGTCAATTTACTGATATGTAAGCGAGGAACATAGTCATGAGCTTGCTTCGCCATTTGTTTGGTATTAAATGGTAGATATTTAAGACTACTAATTTTATTTTTCTACCGTTGTAATCTTCTTTAGTGACGCGGGTATCAAAAGAACGGTGTCGAATAGATTGAACAAATGATAATATATAAAATGGAGACTGGCCGATTGTTTTCATTAAAGTCATTAGAAAAATGTGTTTGGTATCATATAAGAATCTTGATGGACAAATTTTAATTTTTTCGCTTCGATTGTACTTTGAAGTGTAACTGACAAGCTGACGTAAGACTGGATAAGGCTGGTATTACACGAACAAATTTAGTAAAAATAATGTATATCTGCCAAATTTGTCAATATGGAATTCAAATTATTATACATTATTATTGACGGTATTTCTAAATTGCCAAGAATGTCAGATTGACAAAAGTCAAATATTAATGCAAGTTGTATTTAATATAAATTTCTTTTAAAAATCAGTTATTCGGTATCGAAAGAAAGGTCGAAGTGACGTAATTTTATCAAAAATCGTTACGATCGACAATTTTTTAAACTTTTTTTTTAATTTTTGTAGATACCTAACTTTTAGTTTATCTAACTAAATGTTTTAGGTGTTGGCAGATATTTATTTTTTTAAAGTCAATTGTAATCTATTGAAGGGGCAAAAATTAAAACACTTTATCTTGGTAATGTCCACGACAAATCTTTTGTATTTGTAGTAATCTTTTCCGCAAACCAATTATGATCGGCAATTGTTTTTCATTAAAATTCATGAATATGCGACCTGTGGAATACCAAGTGAAATAGTGAACTTAGAAATGACCCATCTTTATTACAAATCTGTACGATTGGCAATTAATTTACTGAATATTTCCCTAAACCAAGCTTGTGGAGTATTGAATGCAATAGTTTAGGCTCAAAGGAAAAAGTAGTGATGAATCCTCTTTGTCATAAATAATAACGATCAGCAATTGTTTTTGTGCTAATTAGTCGCGGAGCCTAGGGGTCAGACCTACGAAGCCTTATACTAAAAGGCATCATTCATTCTCTCTCTCTCTCTCTATATATATATATATATATATATATATATATATATATATATATATATATATATATATCTATATATATTTTCATCTGCCTAGTAACCAAAATTTATGCGCAGCTCTAGAGCTTAGATGGTTTGACGGATTTCAGTGAAACCTTTACCGGAAGTTAGAGATTTTTTCAGAATAGCGCCTTTTTATGAATTCACATTTTTAGTACACATGATGTGCGAGATATTAAATAAATAAGGCTAAAATGCGTTTACGGATCAAAGTGTGTGTGTTGCTATGAAAGTGGAGTTTGTTGATTCTGGTTGTAACTTTACAAAAATGTATGTTCAATTTGTCATTTCTGACAGATCTGTTTCAAAATTTAAGTATAAATTACATATATTCTAGTCAACTTGACGATGTCTTGTAAATTAATCTGTGTTTAGAATTAATGAACAAACATGTGTACTATTTTGTAAGTATATTAAAAGTCAATTAAAAAAATAAAAATTATAGCTGTCACTTTTCACAAATTTTTGTGCAACTAGTTATTTTGACATTTCAGTTTGAAATTTTAAATATAAATTACTTTAATTGTTATTCAGTTTGACAAGTTTGGTAATTTATTTGTGTTTAGAATAAATATGCAAACATTATTATTATTTTTAAATTATTTTAAATTTGAATTTTTTTTTTCATATTTTTTCAAATTTAAAATAAATATGACAGATGTCGTTGTTCGTCAACCTCGATTCTTTCACGGATTTTAGGCGGTAAAATTCAAATGAGTTAACTTCTTATCTAACATAAAAAGTTGAGAATTATTTTTCGCTTCATAGATGGTTTCTTTTTCTTCTCAAAAAATACAACAGATGTCTCTGCTCGACAACATCGATGCTTCTAAATATTTTAGGCGGTAAAATTTAAACAAGGTAATTACTTATCTAATATAAAAAGTTCGTTTTAAATATTTATAATCAATTTCATAAATCCTATATACTAAAAGGCTTGAGTATTTCTCTATATTTTAGCCAACCTAGCAACCAAATTTGTACGCAAACCTACAGCATAGACCGTTAGATGGATTCGAGTGAAACCTTCACTGGCATTTAGAGTTTGATTGGGAATAGGGCCTTTTTATGAATTCACATTTTTCTTACACATGATGTGCGAGATATTAAATAAATAAGGCGGAAATAAGAGTGCGTGAGCGTTGCTATGAATGTGAAATTTGTTGATTTTAAATGAATAACTGTATTGTAGTTGTAACTTTTCACAAAGTGTTCATCTTGTCATTTTTGACAGATCTATTCAAAAAATTAAGTATAAATTATATTAAATGAAGACAAGTTTCAGAAGTTTCGTAAATTTATCTGTGTTTAGAAAGTAAATGAATGAGCATACATGTGTACTATTTTGTAAATATTTTAAAAGTCAATCAAAAAAATTAAAATTGTAGCTGTCACTTTTCACAAATTTGTGTGCACTTTGTCATTTTTGACAGTTCATTTTGAAAATTTTAGTATAAGTATAATAGATGTCTCTGCCCGTAAACATCAATGCTTTTAAGCGTTTTAAGCGGTAAAATTTAAATAAGTTAATTATTTATCTAAAACAAAAAGGATGAAAATTATTTTCAAGATTGTTTTAAATATTCTTAATAAATTTCAGAATTATCTTTTTAAACTAAATTCGTAGACAAGAAGCTATTTTGAACGATTGTCAATTGTATTTTATAAATGTTATTTAAATCCTACCGTGTTTGGTTTCTAATTAATAGTTTCACGGAGTAGTTTTAAACTTAAGTATCAGAAAGTTATTTTGGACGATCGTCTATTGTTTTCTATAAATACTATTTAAATCTTACCGTGTTTGGTATCAAATTAAAGGTCTCGCGGAGGAAATTTGAACTCAAGTTTCAAAACGTTGTTTCGGACGATTGTCAATTGTTTTTTATAAATGTTATTTGATACGTACCGTGTTTGGTATCAAATTAAATGTTTCAAGGAGTAGATTTAAACTAAAGTGTAAGAAATTTATTTTGGACTATCGTCAATTGTTTCCGATAAATACTTTTTAAATCCTACCATGTTTGGTATCAAATTAAAGGTCTCGCGGAGGAGATTTGAACTCAAGTGTCAAAACGTTATTATGGATGATTGTCAATTGTTTTTTCTAAATGTTATTTAAAACATACCGTGTTTGGTATCAAATTAAAAGTTTCACTGAGTAGATTTAAACTCAAGTGTTAAAAAGTTATTTTGGATGATCGTCTATTGTTTTCCATAAATACTATTTAAATCCTACCGTGTTTGGTATCAAATTAAAGGTCTCGCGGAGGAGATTTGAACTCAAGTGTCAAAAAGTTGTTTCGGACGATTGTCCATTGTTTTTCATATATGTTATTTAAATCCTACCGTGTTTGGTATCAAATGAAAGGTCTTCCGAAGGAGATTTGAACTCAAGTATCAAAAAGTTATTTTGCACGACCGTCACTAGTTTTTTATAAATGTTATTTAAAACATACCGTGTTTGGTTTTAAATTACAGGTCTCAGGCGTGAGATTTAAGCTCAAATGTTGTTTCGGAAGATCGTCAGTTGTTTTTTTTTTTTATAAATGTAATTTAAATTCTAACATGTTTGGTATTAAATGAAAAGTCTCAAGGAGGAAATTTACACTCTAATGTCAAAAAGTGATGACATGGAAGCGAGGAACGAAGTGACGAGCTTGCTTCGCCAATGTACTGACATGGATGCGAGGAACGAAGTGACGAGCATTCTTCGCCAAAGTACTAACTTGGGAGCGAGGAACGAAGAGACTACTCAATTTATTTCTCTATATTTTTAGATGTAATCGTCTTCAGAGACGCGGAGCCTAGGGGTCAGACCTGCGGAGCAGGTCGGACCGCTAGTCCAAATACTATTTTGGTAAGTCGGGGCATTCATCACGCAACTTTGCCAATTTCTAGAGCTCAGACGAATTGATGGATTTGAGTGAAACCTTCATAGATATTTAGAGTGTGGTTAGGATTAGGTCCTTTTGATGATTTCAAATTTTTCCTGCACACGATGTGCGAGAAAACTTGAAAAAACATGCACTTTTGGGCCAAAATCAACTAAGAGTGTGGCGGCCGTGGAATTTTTAAGATGAACATCTATGACAGTTTGTCATTTTTGACAGTACAGTTTAACATTTTAAATATAAATTATATTAATTGTAGACAAGTTGGAGAAGTTTTGTAAATTTATTTGTGTTTAGAATAAATGAATAAATGTGTTTGATATTATGCAAATTTTTTAAACGTTAATTTAAATTTTTTTAGAAATGTCGAATAAAACTTTTTGCTTTGAGTGTATATTGACGTCCTGAGAAAAGTGGGTGTTACACGATTAAATTTAGAAAAAATAAAGTAAAACCGCGGAATTTGAAGCTAATGTAGGATGCAAATTATTATTGACTGTAGATACTTTTAAAATGACAAGATGACAATTCACAGAAGTCTTTATTACATGATCAAATATTAATGTAAATTGTGTTTGATTTAATTATTTTCTTAAATCACTTATTGGGTATCAAAAGAAATGTCTCGAAAAGACGAGATAAATGATTATAAAAAAAAAAATGGAAGATAACCGATTGTCGATTGTTTTTCTAAAAGTCATAAAAAATATATCGTGTTTGGTATCAAATGAAAAGTCTTGAATAGACATATTCTAACGATCTGTAAAAAAATGGAACGGCTGATATAATTTTTTTTTAAGTGAAATGAAATTAAATGCGTTGGGCAATTGTTTTTTTCTAAAAATTCATGGAAACCTGACTTGTGGGGTATCAAGTGAAATTTTATAAAAGTGGGAAATTGTTTTCATAGAAATTCTTAGAATGCTAACTTATGTAGTAGATATTAAATTAAATTTTTTGATGACAGGAAATGAAGAATAGCAGTGACGAAATTTTTTTATTTCAAATCGTTACGATCAGCACATGTTTTTTTGTTATGTTTCATAGAAACCTGACTTGTCGGGTATTAAATGAAATGTTTTAGGAGCAGTAAGTTAAGGAACGTTAGTGAGAAACATTCATTATCACAAATAATTACGATCGGCAATTGTTTTTGTAGAAATTACTAGAAAGCTAACTTATAGGGTATTCAATAAAAACCATGCAACATTCCTTTATGGAAATCACTCAAATTTCCACAATGGTAAGCATCCAACTTCCGTTAATGGAAAATTTGCAATTTTCTTCAGTGCTAATAGCACAACTTTCCTCAATGGAAAATACATAACTTCCCGCAATGGAAAGCGCACAACTTCTAAATGGAAAATATACAACTTTTTACAATGGTAAACACATAACTACCCTCAATGGAATATACACAAATTCCTTCAATGGAAAACACACAGCTTCTCTCCATGGAAAATACGCAATTTTCTTCAGTGGTAAACGCACAACTTTCCTTAATGGAAAACACACTCTTCCTTCAATGAAAAACCAGGGAGACATACAACTTCTCGCAATGAAAAATATGGGAGACTCGAAAATTCCCATAGTGACATGGAAGCGAAGAACAAAGGGATGATATTCGTCAATTTTAATGACATGAAAGCGAGGAACGAAGTGACGAGCTTTCTTCGCCAATTTAGTTACATGAAAGGGAGGAATGACCTTTCTTCATCAATTGCATGGTCTCATATGAGATAATATTATTAACAAAGCATTATGATTCATTATCCCATACTCTAAGCTGGACCCTAAATTAAGTTGAAATCTTCTTCAGGGTCAAGGAGCAAAGGGCTTAGATCTGCGAAGTAGGTCGAACCGCTATACAGTACTAATCACCTTTCTCCTATTATATTGTTATAACTACATTAGTTTTGTGAGATTTTTAGAGATGGCGGAGCCCTAGCTGAGACCCCCGCCGTAGGCGGGGTCGACGCTAGTCCTATATACTAAAAGGCAAAATTCACTTTCTATATTTTCATCTGCCTAGTAACCATTTGTGCGCAGCTCTAGAGCCTAGACGGTTTGACCGATTTCAGTGAAACCTTTTTTGGAAGTTAGAGATTTTTTGGGAATACGTGCTTTTTATGAATTCACATTTTTAGTACATATGATGTGCGAGATATTAAATAAAAAAGTTTATGGATCAAAGTGTGCGGTTGCTATGAAAGTGGAGTTTGTTGATTATAGTTGTAACTTTACAAAAAATTATATTCATTTTGTCATTTCTGACAGTTCTGTTTTAAAAATTAATTATAAATTACATATATTCTAGACAAATTGAGATGTTTTGTAAATTTATCTGTGTTCAGAATTAGTTAACAAAATGTGTACTATTTTGTAAATATTTTAAAAGACAATTAAAAAAATTAAAATTCTAGTTGTCACTTTTCACAAATTTTTGTGCAACTAGTTATTTTTGACATTCCAGTCTGAAATTTCAAATATAAATTCCTTTAATTGTAGTTCAGTTAGACGAATTTGGTAATTTATTTGTGTTTAGAATAAATTAACCAACATGATTATTATTTTGAAATTTTTTTAAATATGAATTTTTTTCCATATTATTTTCAAATTTAAAATAAATATGACAGATGTCTTTGTTCGTCAACCTCATTTCTTTTAAGGATTTTAGGCGGTAAAATTCAAATGAGTTAACTTCTAATCTTACACAAATATGTTGAAAGTTATTTTTCACTTCATAGATGGTTTCTTTTCCGCCTAAAAAACAGATGTCTCTGCTTGACAACGTCTAAGTATTTTAGGCGGTAAAATTTAAATAAGTTAATTAGTTATCTAATATTAAAAGATCGTTTTAAATATTTATAATCAATTTCAAAATTATTTTTTTATCATCAGTTGTTTTTATTTCTAATCCTGCCGCGGTTGGTACTAAATTAAAAGATTCACGTTAGCGATTTAATATAAAGTATCATAAAGGTATTTTTGACGATTGTCAATTGTTTTTTATAAATATTATTTAAATCCTACCGTGTTTGGTATTGAATTAAAGGTCTCGCAGTGGAAATTTGAACTCAAATGTCGAAAAGTTGATTTGGACGATCGTTAATTGTTTTGTATAAACGTTATTTAATTCCTATCGAGTTTGGTATCAAATTAAAGGCCTCGCGGAGGAGATTTGAACTTACGTGTCAAAAAGTTGTTTTGGACGATTGTCAATTGTTTTTAAAAATATTATTTAAATCCTACCGTGATTGGTATTAAATTAAAGGCCTCGCGGAGGAAATTCTAACTCAAGTGTCAAAAAGTTGTTTTGGACGATTGTCAATTGTTTTTTATAAATATTATTTAAATCCTACCGTGTTTGGTATCAAATTAAAGGCCTCGCGAAGGAGATTTGAACTCAAGTGTCAAAAAGTTATTTTGAACGATTGTCAATTGTTTTTTATAAATATTATTATATTCTGCAGTATTTGGTATCAAATTAAAATTCTCATGAAGGATATTTTAACTCGTGTCAAAAAGTTATTTTGATAAATCGTCAATTGTTTTTATAAATGTTATTTAAATCCTAACGTGTTTATTATTGAATTAAATATCTCACGGAAGAGATTTAAACTAAAGTGCCAAATCGTAGTAACATGGAAGCGAGAAACGAAGTGACGAGCTTGCTTCGACGATGCACTGACTTGAAAGCGAGGAACGAAGTAACGAACTTTCTTCGTCAATGTACTGACATGGAAGCGAGGAACGTAGTGACGAGCTTGCTTCGCCAATTGCTTGGTATAAATTGGAAGTTATTTAAGATTACTCAATTTATTTTTCTACATTTTCAGTTGCAATCTTCATCAGTGACGCGGAGCCTAGGGGACAGACCTGCGAAGCAGGTCGGACCGCTAGTCCTATATACTAATCGGTTAGAGTATTTCTCTATTCTTTCATCTGCTTAGTAACCAAACTATAAAATTTGTGCGCAGCTCTAGAGCCTAGATGGTTTGATATATTCGAGTGAAACCTTTACAGGCATTTAGAGGTTCATTGGGAGTACGTGCTTTTTATGAATTCACATTTTTCTTACATATGATGTGCGAGATATTAAATAAATAAGGCCGAAAATTTGCACAATTTGTGCGCAGCTCTAGAGCTTGGACGATTTGACGGATTCGACCGAAACCTATTTAGACAATTAGAGTTTGATTGGGAATACGTGCTTTTTATGAATTCACATTTTTCTTACTCATGATGTGCAAGATATTAAATAAATAAAGTCAAAATTTACAAAATCACACTATCCGTGGTGCTTTTTGTTCAATTTTAAATAAAAAGAATTGCGCCCGTTGCTATGAAAGTGAAATTTATGGATCTCATTGACAGTTCACTTTGAAATTTTAAATATAAATTACTTTCATTGTAAACAAGTTAGATAAGTTTAATAATTTTATTTGTGTTAAGAATAAATGTACGTACATGTTTAATATTTGGTAAAATTTTAAAACGTCAATTTAAAAATAAGAAAATAATTTCCAATAAAAATTTTCGCTTTGATTGTACTTGAAGTGTAACTGTCAAGCTGACGTAAAATTTATACAGCATCATATTTTATTTTAAATAACATAGTTATATATGCAAGGTTATATGTTTTTTCGGTGTTTTATGAAAAATATACATTTTTAAAAGGTAAGTTTATTTATACATTTAAATTATTTGTTAAATATACTAATCCGTGCTTACATAACCTAAATTATTATCTTTTCTATAAAACTATTTTAAAATCTACAGGCGTTAACATATGTACAATTTGCAGTGGTAGTGAAATATGTGAAGATAATATGAAGAAAAAATAGTTAAAATTGTCAGGCATTGTCTAGAATTATGTCAAACTGTAATAATTTATGTTGCTTGTATCTTGTATACAATAAGAAAGATCAATTAATATATTTTGAAATGCCCCGAATTCACCGCCAATTCAAAGATTTAATAAAGTCCAACAATTTTTTTTTATTCTTCAGGCAATAATCAATAATATAAGGTTGAGATTGCAATAATTCTTTGTTGTAATCAGTAAATATAGTAATCTATGCATTGTTGTATTATTTGATACAAGTTTTGAACGGAAAATTATCTGCGCAGGGTACTGTCAATGTAATGCAAATATTTAGGGTTTTTAAAATTTTCTGTTGTTTCCCAGTCCAAGGAATAACAAGAACAATTAGAAATAAGTAAGAAGTGAATAAAATAAAGTGAAACCAATCAAGGCGGTTCCAGTACGACAGATTGGATTGAAATGGTATATGCTCCATGCTATGTTGTATACGTCAAGTGTTATGAATTAAAATATTTAGATAATAACTTGTTACAAAAAGGTAATTTCTTCAATCAAAATATTCCACAGATACAAAATTGGTATTTAAAAGTGTGTTAATTATACAGACATTTTTTAATGTGAAATACGATAGCCAGAACATTTGTAGAAGAAATTTCAAGAAGTGAAGATAGTTGATAAGGTTTTGATATTTTGACGTAACCAATTAGAACAAATTATTTTAACGATAGTTTTATACAATTCTTTTTGTAAATGAAACTTGATAGTACATTAATCTCATTGTTAAATTTGATGAATGTAATGTTCCATCATTGCAACACATTTTAGTTCTATTCAAATTATCAAATTTGATCTCCAACCTGCAGGTGCTAGGTATGTGATTATATTTGTCAATTGTAGGTATACATTTTGAAATATTTGTTGTAGGTCCCTACTATAGAATTACGAGGCATGCTAATCAAATTATGTGGATTATGTAGATTTTTCTAATGCGACCAATAGTAACAAATTTATACCCGTGTGTGTTTTCAGCAAGCGGCAAGTTAAACTTCTTCAAAAGCTTGATTACAACAATGAAATACATTTATTCTTTGTATCTACCTTACCACGGCCTTGTCTTTATTTTATATTATTTCCATAGAGTATGTAGTATGTTATAATTATATAACATTTTTAAAACCATAAAAAAAATTAGAAAACGATTTAAGTTCAGCCCCTTTTCCTCGCGCTAGCATCGCATAGTTCAAAACTGCTTGGTACAATTCTGAATACAATAATTATTCTAAAGAAATAATCTACGAATTTAATGAAATTTTAATTTTGAATTTTAAATGTAGACAAGTTGGACAAGTTTTGTAAATTTATTTGTATTTAGAAATAATAAGCGAATATATTTACTAAATTTAATATTGTACCCCTAATTACAAAATACAAACTTTGAAGCTGCGCTAAGAAAAGTCAGTATTACACGATCAACTTTAGTAAAAAATTAAGTAAAACCGCGAAAATTGTCGCCAACTTAGGAAGCAAATTGTTATTTATTATTAACTATACTTTTAAAATTACAAGATAATAAAAAAATGTTAGATTGACAGAGGTCGGTATTACATCAACAAATACTAGTGCAAGGTTTGATTGATTAAAATTTATTTAAAAATCACTTTTATAGTCGCAAACAACAGGCATAGAAGATAGCGAGTCCGGTCGATGTATAGTACTAATCAGTAATCACATTTCTCCTATTATATTGTTATAACTATGTAAATTTTATGAAATTTCCGGAGATGGCGGAATATACTAAAAGGCTAGAGTATTTGAGTTTAGATTAGCCAATCTAGCAACCAAATTTGTGCAATTTGTACGCAGACCTACAGCTTAGACCGTTTAACGGATTCGGGTGAAACCTTCACTGGCATTTAGAGTTTGATTGAGAATGCGTGCTTTTTATGAATTCATATTTTTCTTACACATGATGTGCGCGATATTCAATAAATAAGGCGGAAATCAGAGTATGCGAGCGTTGCTATAAATGTGAAATTTGTTGATTTTAAATGAATAACTGTATTGTAGTCGTAACTTTTCACAAATTTGTGTTCTTGTCATTTTTGAGAGATCTCTTTGAAAAATAAAGTATAAATTACATTAAATCTAGACAAGTTTCAGAAGTTTTGTAAACTTATCTGTGTTTAAAGTAAATGAATGAGCATACATGTGTACTATTTTGTAAATATTTTAAAAGTCATTGAAAATTATTTAAATTATACCTGTCACTTTTCACAAATTTGTGTGCATCTTGTCATATTTGACTGTTCATTTTGAAATTTTATGTAAAATTATAACAGATGTCTCTGCCTGTAAACATCGAAGCTTTTAAGCATTTTAGGCGGTAAAATTTAAATAAGTTAATTATTTATCTAATTCAAAAAGGATGAAAATTATTTCCAAGATCGTTTTATTCTTAATAAATTTCAGAATTGTCTTTTTAAACTAAATTCGTAGACAAGAAGCTATTTTGAACAATTTTCAATTGTATTTTATAAATGTTATTTAAATCCTACCGTGTTTGGTATCTAATTAATAGTTTCACGGAGTAGATTTAAACTTAAGTGTCAGAAATTTAATTTGGACTATCGTCAATTGTTTCCGATAAATACTATTTAAATCCTACGGTGTTTGGTATCAAATTAAAGGTCTCGCGGAGGAGATTTGAACTCAAGTGTTAATGCGTTATTTTATACGATTGTCTATTGTTTTTTATAAATGTTATTCAAAACATATCGTGTTTAGTATTAAATTAAAGGTCTCAGGCATGAGATTTAAACTCAAGTGTTAAAAAGTTGTTTCGGAAGATCGTCAGGTGTTTTATATAAATGTTATTTAAATTCTCCATGTTTGGTATCAAATTAAAGGTCTCGTGGAGGAGATTTAAATTCAAGCGTCAAAAAGTACTAACATGGAAGCGAGGAACCAACTGACGAGCTTGCTTTTCTGATGTACTGACATGGATGCGAGGAACGAAGTGACGAGCATTCTTCGCCAATGTACTGACATGGAAGCGAGGAACGAAGAGACAAATTCGAGTTATTTTTCTATATTTTTAGTTGTAATCTTCTTCAGAATCGCGGAGCCTAGGGGTCAGACCTGCGAAGCAGGTCGGACCGCTAGTCCAATATACTATTCAGTTAAAATTTTTGGCTACCTAGAAACCATTTGTGCGCAGCTCTAGAGCCTACACGGTTTGATATATTCGAGTGAAACCTTTACAGGCATCTACAGATTGATTGGGAATACGTGCTTTTTATGAATTCACATTTTTATTACATATGATGTGCGAGATATTAAGTAAATAAACTAATTTTTTGTTTCGTGTAGCTTTTGTTAAATAACACGCGTTGCTACTTCTGTTAAAAATTCAAAGATAAAGGGTATTGACAGTTCACTTTCAAATTCATTTTTTTATTTTTAAATTAATGTTTTAAAATTTTACAAAATATTAAGCATGTACGCCCATTTATTCTAAACAGAAATAAATTTACCATACTTGTCTAACTTGTCTAGAATTAAAGTAATTTATTTTTAAAATTTCAAAGTGAACTGTCAATACACTTTATCTTTAATTTTTTGAAAAAAAGAATGACATGTCATTTTTGACAGTTCAGTTTTAAATTTTAATTATACATTACTTTAATTGTAGACAGGTTAGATAAGTTTGGTATATTTATTTGTGTTTAGAATAAAGGAGCGAACATGAGTACTATTTTGTAAATTTTTTAAAGTGGTAGAAATGATTTACATATTTTGACAGTTGCAATTAATTCAAATTGATTTGTAAACGTCAATATGTTATGAAAAATAGTTTGGGTCACGTACTAAATTACAAATACACTGAAATTAAATGAATTTCATGGTAAGTGTATAATTTAATTATAGAATATCAATTCTCCTAATAATTTTGCAGGAAATACATTACGAACTTCATTATAAATGTCATAAATAAATTAGGTTATATGGACAAAGAACAAATTAAATTTGAAAATACTATTGAATTTCGGAAGAAATTAATAAATACTTATAAAACAAATTATATTGGATGAATTAGGAGCAGTCAAAATGAAAACATACAACTTTTTAATTCAAAATCCTTGTACAGGTTGAAGTATCGTGTATTGATTAAAAATGTTGTTTTTTACATAAACAACCAAAAATTAATTATAATTTATGGTAAGTGTGTATAATTTAATTGTACAATATACATTTTCCCGATTATATTGCAGAGAACTCATATTTCAAGAATTCCATAAAAAAAAAATCAACCATAAGTTTGGTTATATTTTCACGGAACATTTTATGAAATACTATATAATTATGTACGAAATGATTAAATACCAATGAAACTAATTTTATTCGATGTATTAGGGCTATCAAAGTGTAAACATAATGTATTCCTGAATCTGTGAAAAATTTTGACATTTCACGGTATATCGAGTGAGGGAATCGTTAAAAAAGTTGATTCTTCATTTATAAATAGTGAAATTAGATATAATACATAGTAGGAAGATATATTTTTATTTTATGTTGTAGAGAAAAACATATACAAATAAAACAAACATCAATGATAAAATGAAATTTTGTTGTATTTACAAGATATCAACTATAGAATTACGCATAAAATTATTAAATACTAATGAAGCAATATAGCATTAGCTGTATTATATAATATAAGAAAAATTCATGAAGAGAAAGATTACAGTACATATGTCAACAGTTTTCTTATTAAATTCAATTAAATTATCTTACGTACTTATTTAAATCTCAAACAGTTGATGACGAAAGTTGTCATATTCATGATGAAAACTATGCTACTCTACCCTGTCAACAACCTGCTTATATTCCAAGAGGAAATATTTTTCGGCAGCTATTTATACGGACACATTTTGACCAGGATCAGTTTTAAAATATTGGTATGGAGATTAGAATAATAATTTCTAGTGTGAAAATAATATACTTTTATTGTTTTATATAATTATTTATTGTAATGAAAGAGTTTCATTGTTGTAATCAAGTATTTTCATTATTGTAATCAAATATTTGCATTATTGTAATCAAGAATGTATATTGTAGCTGTCACTTCTTACAAATTTTTGTGCAACGTGTTATTTTTGACAGATGTGTTTGAAATTTTAATTACAAATTACATTAATTCTAGACAAGTCAATTAAAATAATTAAAAATAATGACTAATAAAATTTTTCTTTTTGACTGCATTTTGAAGTTTATATGTTATGGTGACGCTAAATCTGTATTATACGATCAAATTTACATAAAAATAAAATAAAACCGGGAAATTTAAATCAAATTATTATTTCCAATAAATTTTTTTGCTATGCAAAGTATAACTGTCAAACTGACGTTAGACTGAAGAAGGACGGTATTACACGATCAAATTAAGTAAAAATAAAGTTAATCTGCCAAATTTGTCGAAAATATAGAATTCTAATTATTGTTTATTATTATTGACGGTATTTTTAAATTGATAAGATAATAATAGAAATGTCAGATTGACAGAATTCTTTATTACGCAAAATTTAAATGATAAAATAATTTCCAATAAAAAATTTTCATTTTTATGCTAATTTTACTGTAATAATCCTCCACATGTAGGCATCTTATTTAAAAAAATCATCATCCGGAACCACCTATATGTGAGCAGCAAATAGCATTCATTTATATTGTCCAATTTATTTATTTTTTGTGTACATAATAGATATATATTTATTATGTAAATATATATTAAATAAAATAAAATATACATATTTCTTCTTAAACTTTTATTTCAATGAATGTTTTTAATTTTAATGTACAAAATAGCAATGAAATCGCTACCTGTCATTATATTTCTTCCACTTAGTATTGGCGCGCTGCTGTCAACACTTAATACATTGAGTTTTGTCTCTTCCTATGTTAATACTTTGTGCTTTAAACTAGAAAAAGTCGGTATTACACGATCAAAAGTAAATGCGTTAAATTTGTCGACAATGTAATATGCAAATTATTATATATTATTATTGACGGTTCTTTTAAATTGACAAGATAATAATTGAAATGCCAGATTGACAGAAGTCTTTATAACATGACCAAATTTAATAAAAATAAAATAAACTTTGAGATTTAAAAAAAAAATTCCAACTTAATTTTTTTTATATTACTGGACGTTAGATTATGTAAAGTTGGTATTACACGATCAAATTTAGTAAAAATAAAGTGAATCCGAAAAATTTGTTGACAAAGGAGAATGCAAATTATTGTACATTATTATTGAAAATATTTTTAAATTACCAATAGAAATATCAGATTGACAACAGTCTTTATCACAAAGGGACGTGCTTTCTTCGCCAATGTACTTACTTGGAAGCGAGGAACAAAGAGACTGCTTTCTTCTTCAGTGTCACGGAGCCTAGGGGTCAGACCTGCGAAGCAGGTCGGACCGCTAGTCCTATATACTAATCGGCGTGGGTCTAAACTGTCACTATATATTTTAGCCAATCTAACAACCATAATTATTCATCGCTACAGCCTAAACGGTACGCTGGATTCGGGTGAAACTTTTTTTGAGATGTAAAGGGCACTAGGGACTACGTGCTTTTTATGAATTCATATTTTTCATACACATGATGTGCGAAATATTAAATAGGAAAGACATTAAATTTTTACATCAAGGGGGGCCTCGTATTCCGTGTAGTTTATGTTAAATAAACACGCGTTGCTACTACTGTTAAAAATTCAAAGATAAAGGGAATTGACATTTCACTCTGAAATTAATTTTGTTATTTTTAAATTGATGTTTTAAAATTTAACAAAATATTAAACATGTACTTTAATTTATTCTAAACAGAAATAAATTTACCATACTTATCTAACTTGTCTACAAATAAAGTAATTTATTTTTACATTTTCAAAGTGAACTGTCAATACACTTTATCTTTAATTGTTTGAAAAAAAGAATGACAACTTGTCATTTTTGACAGTTCAGTTCGAAGTTTTAATTATACATTACTTTAATTGTGGACAAGTTAGATAAATTTGGCAAATTTATTTGTGTTTAGAATAATAGTGCGTACATTGTTTACTATTTTGTAATTTTTTTAAATGTGAATTTTTTTTTCATATTTTTTTCAAATTCAAAATAAATATGACAGATGTCTTTGTTCGTCAACAACGATTCTTTTAAGTATTTTAGGCGGTAAAATTCAAATGAGTTATTTTCTTATCTAACACAAAAAAGTTGAAAAATTATTTTTCACTTCATATATGGTTTCTTTTCCTGTTCAAAAAATACACATGATGTCTCTGTTCAACAACCTTGATGCCTCTAAGTATTTAAGGCGGTAAAATTTAAATAAGTTTATTACTTATTTAATATAAAAAGATCGTTTTAAATATTTATTTAATTTCAGAATAATTTTTTTTATCATGACTTGTTTTTCATTTCTAATCCTGCCGTGTTTGGTACTAAATTAAAAGTTTCACATTAGAGATTTAAAATAAAGTGTCATAAAGTTATTTTCGACGATTGTCAATTGTTTTTTATAAATATCATTTAAATCCTACCGTGTTTGGTATTGAATTAAAGGTCTCGCGGAGGAGATTTGAACTCAAGTGTCAAAAAGTTGTTTTGGACGATCGTTAATTGTTTTGTATAAATGTTATTTAATTCCCACCGTGTTTGGTATCAAATTAAAGGCCTGGCGGCGGAGATTTGAACTGAAGTGTCAAGAAGTTGTTTTGGGCGATTGTCAATTGTTTTTTTATAAATATTTTTAAAATCCTACCGTGTTTGGTATTGAATTAAAGGTCTCGCGGAGGAGATTTGAACTCAAGTGTCAAAAAGTTGTTTTGGACGATCGTTAATTGTTTTGTATAAATGTTATTTAATTCCCACTGTGTTTGGTATCAAATTAAAGGCCTGGCGGCGGAGATTTGAACTCAAGTGTCAAGAAGTTGTTTTGGGCGATTGTCAATTGTTTTTTTATAAATATTATTTAAATCCTACCGTGTTTGGTATCAAATTAAAGGCCTCGCAAAGGAGATTTGAACTCAAGTGTCAAAAAGTTATTTTGGACGATTGTCAATTGTATTTTATAAATATTATTTAAATTATGCAGTGTTTGGTATCAAATTAATAGTCTCAAGGAGGAGATTAGAACTCAAGTGTCAAAAAGTTGTTTTGGATGATCGTTAATTGTTTTGTATAAATGATATTTAATTCCTACCGTGTTTGGTATCAAATTAAAGGCCTGGCGGCGGAGATTTGAACTCAAGTGTCAAGAAGTTGTTATGGGCGATTGTCAATTGTTTTTTTATAAATATTATTTAAATCCTACCGTGTTTGGTATTGAATTAAAGGTCTCGCGGAGGAGATTTGAACTCAAGTGTCAAAAAGTTGTTTTGGACGATTGTCAATTATTTTTTATAAATATTATTTAAATCCTACCGAGTTTGGTATCAAATTAAAGGTCTCAAGGGGGAGATTTGAACTCAAGTGTCAAAAAATTGTTTTGGATGATCGTTAATTGTTTTGTATAAATGATATTTAATTTTTACCGTGTTTGGTATTAAATTAAAGGCCTTGCGGAGGAGATTTAAACTCAAGTGTCAAAAAGTTGATTTGGAGCATTGTCAATTGTTTTTTATAAATATTATTTAAATCCTACCGTGTTTGGTATCAAATTAAAAGTCTCATGAAGGATATTTTGACTCAAGTGTCAAAAAACGTGTTTGGTATTGAATTAAATATCTCACGGAAGAGATTTAAACTAAAGTGCCAAATATTAGAAACATGGAAGCGAGAAACGAAGTGACGAGCTTGCTTCGCCTATGCACTGACTTGAAAGCGAGGAACGAAGTGACGAGCTTTCTTCGTCTAGTACTGACATGGAAGCGAGGAACGTAGTGACGAGCTTCCTTCGCCGATGTACTAACATGGAAACGAAGAACGAAGTAACGAGCTTTCTTCCTCAATGTACTGACACGGAAGCGAGGAACGTAGTGACGAGCTTGCTTCGCCAATTGTTTGTTATAAATTTGAAGTTATTTAAGTCTACTCAATTTATTTTTCTACATTTTCAGTTGTAATCTTTTTCAGTGACGCGGAGCCTAGGGGACAGACCTGCGAAGCAGGTCGGGCCGCTAGTCCCTTATACTAAAAGGCATCATTCATTCTCTATATATATATATATATATATATATATATATATATATATATATATATATATATATATATATATATATATATATATATTTTCATCTACCTAGTAACCAAAATTTGTGCGCAGCTCTAGAGCCTAGACGGTTTGTCGGATTTCAGTGAAACCTTTACCGGAAGTTAGAGAATTTTTCAGAATAGCGCCTTTTTATGAATTCACATTTTTAGTACACATGATGTGCGAGATATTAAATAAATAAATCGGAAATGCGTTTACGGATCAGAGTGTGTGTGTTACTATGAAAGTGGAGTTTGTTGATTCTGGTTGTAACTTTACAAAAATGTATGTTCAATTTGTCATTTCTGACAGATCTGTTTCAAAATTTAAGTATAAATTACATATATTCTAGAAAACTTGAAGATGTTTTGTAAATTTATCTGTGTTTAGAATTAATGAACAATCATGTGAACTATTTTGTAAATATTTTAAAAGTCAATTAAAAAAATAAAAATTGTAGCTGTCACTTTTCACAAATTTTTGTGCAACTAGTTATTTTGACATTTCAGTCTGAAATTTTAAATATAAATTACTTTAGTTGTAGTTCAGTTAGACAAGTTTGGTAATTTATTTGTGATTAGAATAAGTATGCAAACATTATTATTATTTTGTAATTTTTTTAAATTTGAATTATTGTTTTATATTTTTTCAAATTTAAAATAAATATGACAGATGTCGTTGTTGGTTAACCTCGATTTTTTAAAGGATTTTAGGCGGTAAAATTCAAATGAGTTAACTTCTTATTTAACATAAAAAAGTTGAGAATTATTTTTCGCTTCATAGATGGTTTCTTTTTCTTCTCAAAAAACACAACAGATGTCTCTGCTCGACAACATCGATGCTTGTAAGTATTTTAGGCGGTAAAATTTCAACAAGTTAATTACTTATCTAATATAAAAAGTTCGTTTTAAATATTTATAATCAATTTCAGATTTTTTTTTATCTAAATTCGTAGATTTGTCAAAAAGTTATTTTAAACAATCATCAGTTGTTTTTTATTTCTAATCAAGTGTCACAAAATTATTTTACACGATCGTTAATTGTTTTTTTCTAAATGTTATTTAAATCCTGCCGTGTTTGGTATTGAATTAAATGTCTCAATCATGAGATTTAAACTCATGTATCAAAAAATTATTTTGGGTGATTGTTAATTGTTTTTATAAATGTTATTTAAATTCTACCGTGTTTGGAATCAAATTACAGGTCTCGGAGAAGAGGTTTGAACTCAAATGTCAAAAAGTTGTTTTGGGAGATTGTCAATTGTTTTTTATAAATGTTATTTAAAACCTACCGTGTTTGGTATTGAATAAAAGGTCTCGCTCATGGGATTTAAACTCAGGTGTCAAAAAGTTATTTTGGACGAACGTCAATTGTTTTTTATAAATGTTACTTAAATCCTGCAGTGTTTGGAATCAAATTAAAAGTCTCGTAGAGGAGGTTTGAACTAAAGTGTCAAAAAGTTGTTTTGGGCGTTTATCAATTGTTTTGTGTAAATGTTATTTTTATCCTACCGTGTTTGATATTAAATTAAAAGTCTCATGGAGCGGATTTAAACTTAAGTATCAAAAAGTTATTTTGCACGATCGTCAATTGTTTGGTAATATATTAAATGTCACAAAGTAGTATCATGGAAGCGAGGAACGAAGTGACGAGCTTTCTTCGGCAATTTACTGACATGGAAGCGAGGAACGTAGGGATAAGCATGCTTCGCCATTTGTTTGGTATTAAATAGTAGTTATTTAAGACTACTCATTTTATTTTTCTATAGTTGTAATCTTCATTAGTGACGCGAGGATCAAAAGAACGGTGTCGAATATATTGAACAAATGATAATATAAAAAATGGAGGCTGGCCGATTATTTTAATAAAAGTCATTGGAAAAATGTAAGAATCTTAATGGACAAGTTTTAATTGTTTTGCTTCTATTGTACTTTGAAGTGTAACTGACAAGCTGACGTAAGACTGTATAAGGTTGGTATTACACGAACAAATTTAGTAAAAATAATGTATATCTGCCAAATTTGTCATAATGGAATGCAAATTATTATACATTATTATTGACGGTATTTCTAAATTGCCAAGAATGTCAGAATGACAAAAGTCTTCATTACATGATCAAATATTAATGCAAGTTGTATTTAATATAAATTTCTTTTTTCTACAATCGTTGCACAATATCGACATTGTTATTCCATTTTTAGTTAGGAAATGTTCAAAATTGTCGCTCTAGGGCGACAAAGTGACATATTGTCGCACTAGTGCGACAAAAATAAAACAAATAGTTATTTGTGTATCAAGTGCGGATAGAGCATTGTTTGTTGCACGCGGCGAGAAATTGTTGATCGAGGCGAAGCCGAGATCAACAACTCGACAAGTGCACCGAACAAGCTCTATCCGACGAGATACACACAATATTTTTTTTTTACAATCGTTGAACAATGTCAAGCTGTAGAAAAAAATTAATTTTCAAAATTATCTTTGGTCACGCCCATAACAATTCAGTAAAATTGTAGTTACCCATGTCACCGTAATCATGACAACGTTTATGAACAAAATACAAATTTTCAAAGAAATTATAATTTGACACATGGAGTACATTTGACATATGGAATACATTTGACATAAAATCTACAGAGTGAATACGTTTATGGTGATTAAGTTGAAGTGTATGTACGTATATGCCTGTATTTGCAATAGCAAGGTTATTACCAGAAAAATCCAATGCATCATTTACTTCTTTTACCTAATTTATTTTTGTTTTGTTTTTGTCGCACTAGTGCGACAATATGTCACTTTGTCGCCCTAGAGCGACAATTTTGAACATTTCCTAACCAAAAATGGAATAACAATGTCGATATTGTGCAACGATTGTAGAAAAAATAAATTAGATAAAAGTAAATGATGCATTGGATTTTTCTGGTAATAACCTTGCTATTGCAAATACAGTTGGCATATACGTACATACACTTCAACTTAATCACCATAAACGTATTCACTCTGTAGACTTTATGTCAAATGTACTCCATATGTCAAATGTACTCCATGTGTCAAAATATGATTTCTTTGAAAATTTTTATTTTGTTCATAAACGTTGTCATGATTACGGTGACATGGGTAACTACAATTTTACTGAATTGTTATAGGCGGGACCAAAGATAATTTTGAAAATTAATTTTTTTCTACAGCTTGACATTGGTCAACGATTGTAGAAAAAATATTGTGCGTATCTCGTCGGATAGAGCTTGTTCGGTGCACTTGTCGAGTTGTTGATCTCAGCTTCGCCTCGATCAACAATTTCTCGCCGCGTGCAACAAACAATGCTCTATCCGCACTTGATACACAAATAACTATTACAAATCTCTTATTCGGTATCGAAAGAAAGGTCGAAGTGACGTAATATTATCAAAAATCGTTACGATCGACAATCGTTTAAACTTTTTAAAATTTTTGTAGATACCTAACTTGTAGTTTATCTAACTAAATGTTTTAGGAGTTAGCAGATAGTTATTTTTTTAAAGTCAATTGAAATCTATTGAAGGGGCAAAAATTAAAACCATTTATCTGGGTAATCGATTGTATTTGTTGTATTTTTTTCCGCATCCAATTATGATCGGCAATTGTTTTTCATTAAAAAAATATTGAGGAACTTAGAAATGACTCATCTTTATTACAAATCAGTACGATTGCCAATTAATTTATTGAAAATTTCCCTAAGCCTAGGCTCAAAAAGTAGGAAAAATTAGTGATGTCTTTGTCATAAATAATAACGATCAGCAATTGTTTTTGTGGTAATTATTAGAAACCTAACTTAGGGGTATTAAATACCAATGCATTGACATGGAAGCGAGGAACGAAGTGACGAGCTTTCTTCGCCAATTTACTAACAAGGAAGCGGGGAACAAAGAGACAAATTTTCTTCGACAATTGCTTGCTAACAAATTTAAGTTATTTGATTAAACTTGCAATTTATTTTCCTATAGTTTTAGTTGCTATCTTCTTCAGTGTTGCAGAGCCTAGTCCAATATACTAAAAGGCTTAATTCATTCTCTATATTTTCATCTGCCTAGTAACCAAATTTGTGCGCAGCTCTAGAGCCTAGCCGGTTTGTCGGATTTCAGTGAAACCTCTACCGGCAGTTAGAGATTTTTTTGGAATAGGGCCTTTTCATGAATTCACATTTTTAGTACACATGATGTGCGAGATATTAAATAAATAAGGCGAAAATGCGTTTACGGATCAAAGTGGGTGTGTTGCTATGAAAGTGAACTTTGTTGATTTTAAAATGAATAACAGTTTGAATGTCAGTTTTGACGTTTAAATTGACATATTATTTTAAGTGAAATAGCAGTTTGAATGTCACGTTTGACGTTTCAATTTACAGGTATTTATACAAATTTTACATCATTTCAGGAAATTATGAAAGTAATTTGGTATCTATTATTTAATGTGAAAAAGATAAAGAAAATATAGGCATAAAATGGCAAACATTGAAATTTCTTTCATTGGGAATCATAATATTGAAATAATGGAAAACATTACTTCTTTCAATAGAAATTTCTGAATTTCGAGCAATGAGAAATGCACAATTTTTATATTAATTTCGAAAAATCTCTGAACAACGAACACAAAATTCCCCCAATAAAAAAATACAACTTTCGTCACTGGTTAACGCACAACTTTCCCCAATGAAAAACATATAACTTTCGTGAGTAGTTAACACACAACTTCCCTCAACGAAAATCATTCAACTTTCGTCAGTGGTTAACACACAACTTCCTTCTATAAAAAATATACAAGTTTCGTCAGTGGAAAACACACAAATTCCCTCAATGAAAAACATACTACTTTTGTCAGTAGGAAACACACAACTTATCTAAAAAATTGACATGGAAGCGAGGAACGAACTTTTCTCAATGGAAAACGCACCATTTCCCTAAATGGAAAACATGCAACTTTTGTCAGTGGTAAACACACAACTTTGCTAAATGCAAGACATACAACTTTTGTCAGTGGTAAACAAACAATTTTCCTCAATGACAAACATAAAACTTTTCCAGTGGCAAACAGAATACTTCCCTCACTGCAAAGCATACAACTTTTACCAGTGGTAAACACAAAACTTCCCTCACTGCAAAGCATACTACTTTTGTCAGTGGGAAACACACAACTTCCCCCAATGGAAACTATTCAACTTTCGTCAGTGGTTAACACACAACTTCCCTCACTGCAAAGCATACAACTTTTGTCAGTGGTAAACACACAACTTCCCTCAATGAAAACTATTCAACTATCGTCAGTGGTAAACACATAACTTTCCTCAATGAAAAACATAAAACTTTTCCAGTGGCAAACAGAATACTTCCCTCACTGCAAAGCATACAACTTTTACCAGTGGTAAACACAAAACTTCCCTCACTGCAAAGCATACTACTTTTGTCAGTGGGAAACACACAACTTCCCCCAATGGAAACTATTCAACTTTCGTCAGTGGTTAACACACAACTTCCTTCTATAAAAAATATACAAGTTTCGTCAGTGGAAAACACACAAATTCCCTAAATGGAAAACATGCAACTTTTGTCAGTGGTAAACACACAACTTTGCTAAATGCAAGACATACAACTTTTGTCAGTGGTAAACAAACAATTTTCCTCAATGACAAACATAAAACTTTTCCAGTGGCAAACAGAATACTTCCCTCACTGCAAAGCATACAACTTTTACCAGTGGTAAACACAAAACTTCCCTCACTGCAAAGCATACTACTTTTGTCAGTGGGAAACACACAACTTCCCCCAATGGAAACTATTCAACTTTCGTCAGTGGTTAACACACAACTTCCCTCACTGCAAAGCATACAACTTTTGTCAGTGGTAAACACACAACTTCCCTCAATGAAAACTATTCAACTATCGTCAGTGGTAAACACATAACTTTCCTCAATGAAAAACATAAAACTTTTCCAGTGGCAAACAGAATACTTCCCTCACTGCAAAGCATACAACTTTTGTCAGTGGTAAACACACAACTTCCCTCAATGAAAACTATTCAACTTTCGTCAGTGGTTAACACACAACTTCCCTCAATTAAAAACATACAGCTTGTGTTATTGGTAAATACACAACTACCCTCAATGAAAACCATTCAACTTTCGTCAGTGGTTAACACATAACTTCCCTCAATTAAAAACATACAACTTGTGTTATTGGTAAATACACAAATTCTCTCAATGGAAAACATACTACTTTTGTCAGTGGTAAACACACAACTATCCTCATTGAAAAACATACAACTTTTGTCAGTGATTAACACACAACTACCCTCAATGAAAACATACAACAATCGTCAGTCAGTTCTTCAGTGTTGCGGAGCCTAGGGGTTTTTTATATATGTAATTTAAATACAATCGTGTTTGGTATCAAATTACAGGTTTCACGGAGGAGATTTAAAATATAGTGTTAGAAAGTTATTTTGGATGATCGTCAACTGTTTTTCATAAATTTTATATAAATACTACCGTATTTGGTATCAAATTAAAGGTCTCACGAAGGAGATTTGAACTCAAGTGTCAAAAAGTTGTTTTGGACGATTGTCAATTATTTTTTATAAATATTATTTCAATCCTACCGAGTTTGGTATCAAATTAAAGGTCTCAAGGAGGATATTTGAACTCAAGTGTCAAAAAATTGTTTTGGATGATCGTTAATTATTTTGTATAAATGATATTTATTTTTTACTGTGTTTGGTATTAAATTAAAGGCCTTGCGGGGGAGATTTAAACTCAAGTGTCAAAAAGTTGATTTGGAGCATTGTCAAATGTTTTCAAGGATATTTTTACTCAAGTGTCAAAAAACGTGTTTGGTATTGAATTAAATACCTCACGGAAGAGATTTAAACTAAAGTGCCAAATATTAGTAACATAGAAGCGAGAAACGAAGTGACGAGCTTGCTTCGCCTATGCACTGACTTGAAAGCGAGGAACGAAGTGACGAGCTTTCTTCGTCAAGTACTGACATGGAAGCGAGGAACGTAGTGACGAGCTTCCTTCGCCGATGTACTAACATGGAAGCGAAGAACGAAGTTACGAACTTTCTTCGTCAATGTACTAACATGGAAGCGAGGAACGTAGTGACGAGCTTGCTTCGCCAATTGTTTGGTATAAATTTGAAGTTATTTAAGTCTACTCAATTTATTTTTCTACATTTTCAGTTGTAATCTTCTTCAGTGACGTGGAGCCTAGGGGACAGACCTGCGAAGCAGGTCGGGCCGCTAGTCCAATATACTAAAAGGCTTAATTCATTCTCTATATTTTCATCTGCCTAGTAACCAAATTTGTGCGCAGCTCTAGAGCCTAGACGGTTGGACGGATTTCAGTGAAACCTCTACCGGCAGTTAGAGATTTTTTTGGAATAGGGCCTTTTCATGAATTCACATTTTTAGTACACATGATGTGCGAGATATTAAATAAAAAAGGTTTATGGATCAAAGTGTGCGGTTGCTATGAAAGTGGCGTTTGTTGATTCTGGTTGTAACTTTACAAAAATTTATGTTCAATTTGTCATTTCTGACAGATCTGTTTCAAAATTTAAGTATAAATTACATATATTCTAGATAACTTGAAGATGTTTTGTAAATTTATCTGTGTTTAGAATTAATAAACAAACATGTGTACTACTTTGTAATTATTTTAAAAGTCAATTAAAAAAATAAAAAATGTAGCTGTCACTTTTCACAAATTTTTGTGCAACTAGTTTTTTTGACATTTCAGTCTGAAATTTTAAATATAAATTACTTTAATTGTAGTTCAGTTAGACAAGTTTGGTGATTAATTTGTGTTTAGAATAAATATGCAAACATTATTATTATTTTGTAATTATTTTAAATTTGAATTTTTTTTCATATTTTTTTTTAAATTTAAAATAAATATGACAGATGTCGTTGTTCGTCAACCTCGATTCTTTTAAGGATTTTAGGCGGTAAAATTCAAATGAGTTAACTTCTTATCTAACATAAATAAGTTGAGAATTATTTTTCGCTTCAAAGATGGTTTCTTTTTCTTCTCAAAAAATACAACAGATGTCTCTGATCGACAACATCGATACTTCTAAGTATTTTAGGCGGTAAAATTTGAACAAGTTAATTACTTATCTAATATAAAAAGTTCGTTCTAAATACTTGTAGTCAATTTCAGATTTTTTTTTTTATCTAAATTCGTAGAATTATCAAAAATTTATTTTAAACAATCATCAGTTGTTTTTTATTTTTAATCAAGTGCCTCAAAATTATTTACACGATCGTTAATTGTTTTTTCTAAATGCTATTTAAATCTTGCCGTGTTTGGCATTAAATTGAAGGTCTCACTCATCAGATTTAAACTCAAGTGTCAAAAAATTATTTTGAACGATCGTAATTTGTTTTTTTACAAATGTTATTTAAATCCTATCGTGTTTGGAATCAAATTACAGGTCTCGCAGAAATGGTTTGAACTCAAGTGTCAAAAAGTTGTTTCGGGCGATAGTCTATTGTTTTGTATAAATGATATTTAATTCCTACCGGGTTTGGTATCAAATTAAAGGCCTTACGGATCAAAGTGTGCGAGTTGCTATATTGTTGATTCTGGTTGTAACTTTACAAAAATTTATGTTCAATTTGTCATTTCTGACAGATCTGTTTCAAAAATTAAGTATATATTACATATATTCTAGACAACTTGAAGATGTTTTGTAAATTTATATGTGTTTATAATTAATAAGCAAACATATGAACTATTTTATAAATACTTTTAAATTCAATTTAAAAAAAATTAAATTATAGCTGTCACTTTTCAAAAATTTGCGTGCATCGTGTCATTTTTGACAGATCTGTTTGAAATTTTAAATATAAATTACATTAATTGTAGTCTATTTAGACAAGTTTGGTAATTTATTTGTGTTTAGAATAAATGAGCGAACATGATTATTATTATGTAATTTTTTTAAATTTGAAATTATTTGATTTTTTCAATTTTAAAATAAATAAATAAAGATGTCTTTGTTCGTCAACCTCGATTATTTTAAGGATTTTAGGCGGTAAAATTCAAATGAATTAACTTCTTATCTAACACAATAAACTTAAAAATTATTTTTCACTTAATAGACAGTTTCTTTTTCTTCTCAAAAAAAAAAACAGAAGTCCGCTCGACAACCTAGATGGCTCTTAGTATTTTTGGCGGTAAAACTTAATTAAATTATTACTTATCTAATATAAAAAAATCGTTTTTAATATTTGTAACAATATCAAATTTTTAAAAATCTAAATTCGTAGATTTATCAAAAAGTTATTTTGAACAATCAGTTGTTTTTTATTTCTAATCCTGCAGTGTTTGGTACTAAATTAAAAGTTTCACAGCAGACATTTAAAATCAAGTGTCAAAAAGTTATTTTGGACGATCGTTAACTGTTTTTTCTAAATGCTATTTAAGTTCTACCGTATTTGGTATCAAATTAAAAGGAGGTTTGAACTCAAGTGTCAAAAAGTTGTTTTGCATGATTGTCAATTGTTCTGTATAAATGTAATTTAAAACCTACCGTGTTTGGAATCAAATTAAAGATCTAGCAGAGGAGGTTTGAACTTAATTATCAAAAAGTTGTTTTGGACGATCGCCAATTGTTGGAATCAAATGAAAATATTTCAGTGATGAACAAACTTCCCTCAATAGGAAACACATAACTTCCCTCAATGGAAAACATACAACTTTTGTCAGTAGGAAACACACAACTATCCTTATTGGAAAACATACAACTTTCGTCAGTGGTAAACACACAACTTCCCTCAATGAAAAATATACAAATATTATCAGTGGTTAACACACAACTTCCCTTAGTGAAAAACATATAACTTTTATCAGTAGTTAACACACAACTTTCCTCAATAAAAAAGCATACAACTTTCGTCAGTGGTTAACACACAACTTTACTCAATGAAAATCATACTACTTCTGTGAGTGATAAAAACACAAATATCCGCAATAAAAAACATACAACTTTCGTCACTGGTTAACACACAACTTTCCTCAATGAAAAACATACAACTTTCGAGAGTGGGAAACACACAACCGTGTACTGACATATAAGCGAGGAACAAAGCGGCGAGCTTGCTTCCTCTACTTTCTGATATGGAAGCGAGGAACGAAGTGACGAGCTTGCTTCGCTAAGGTACTAGACATGGAAGTAACAAAGAGATGATCTTGCTTTGCGAATTGTTGGAATAAAATGAGAATATTTCAGTGATGAACAAACTTCCCTCAATAGAAAACACATGACTTCCCTCAATGGAAAACATACAACTTTCGTCAGTGATAAACACAAAACTTTCCTCAATAAAAACATACATCTTTCGTCAGTGGTTACTACAGAACTTCCCTCAATAAAAAAATTTATCTTTCGTCAGTGGTTAACACACAACTTCCTTCAATGCAAAACATACAACTATCGTCAGTGGTAAATACACAACTTTCCTCATTGGAAAATATACAACTTGAGTCAATGGTAAGCACACAACTTCCCTCAATGAAAAACATACAATTTTGTCAATGGTTAACACAAAACTTCTCTTAATGAAAACCAGAGAACTCCTCTGAAAACTTCAACAACTGGAATGGAAGCGAGGAACGAAGTGACGAGCTTGCTTCGCCGATATACTGACATGGCAGCGAGGAACGAAGTGACGAGCTTTCTTCGTCAATTTACTGACATGGATGCGAGGAACATAGTGATGACCTTGCTGCGCCATTTGTTTGTTATTAAAAGGTAGTTATTTACGACTACTCATTTTATTATTAAAAATTTAGTTATTTATTAATTTTTTTTATAGCTTGGTATTTAAGTGATGTAAAAATTTGCAGGACTTTGGAGTACACTTACATGAAAGCGAGGAACTAACAAGGAAGCAGGGAACAAAGCGACAAACTTTCTTCGACAATTGCTTGCTAACAAATTTAAAGTATTCGAGAAAACTAGCAATTTATTTTCCTATAGCTTAAGTTGCTATCTTCTTCATTGTTGCGGAGCCTAGGGGTCAGACCTGCGAAGCAGGTCGGACCGCTAGTCCAATATACTAAAAGGCTTAATTCATTCTCTATATTTTCATCTGCCTAGTAACCAAATTTGTGCGCAGCTCTAGAGCCTAGACGGTTTGATGGATTTAAGTGAAACCTTTACCGGCAGTTAGATATTTTTTTGGAATAGGGCCTTTTTATGAATTCACATTTTTAGTACACATGATGTGCGAGATATTAAATAAATAAGGCGAAAATGCGTTTACGGATCAAAGTGGGTGTGTTGCTATGAAAGTGAACTTTGTTGATTTTAAAACGAATAACAGTTTGAATGTCAGTTTTGACGTTTAAATTGACATATTATTTTAAGTGAAATAGCAGTTTGAATGTCACGTTTGACGTTTCAATTTACAGGTATTTATACAAATTTTACATCATTTCAGGAAGTTATGAAAGTAATTTGGTATCTATTATTTAATGTGAAAAAGATAAAGAAAATATAGGCATAAAATGGCGAACATTGAAATTTCTTTCATTGGGAATCATAATATTGAAATAATGGAAAACATTACTTCTTTCAATAGAAATTTCTGAATTTCGAGCAATGAGAAATGCACAATTTTTATATTAATTTCGAAAAATCTCTGAACAACGAACCCAAAATTCCCCCAATAAAAAAATACAACTTTCGTCACTGGTTAACGCACAACTTTCCCCAATGAAAAACATATAACTTTCGTGAGTAGTTAACACACAACTTCCCTCAACGAAAATCATTCAACTTTCGTCAGTGGTTAACACACAACTTCCTTCTATAAAAAATATACAAGTTTCGTCAGTGGAAAACACACAAATTCCCTCAATGAAAAACATACTACTTTTGTCAGTAGGAAACACACAACTTATCTAAAAAATTGACATGGAAGCGAGGAACGAACTTTTCTCAATGGAAAACGCACCATTTCCCTAAATGGAAAACATGCAACTTTTGTCAGTGGTAAACACACAACTTTGCTAAATGCAAGACATACAACTTTTGTCAGTGGTAAACAAACAATTTTCCTCAATGACAAACATAAAACTTTTCCAGTGGCAAACAGAATACTTCCCTCACTGCAAAGCATACAACTTTTACCAGTGGTAAACACAAAACTTCCCTCACTGCAAAGCATACTACTTTTGTCAGTGGGAAACACACAACTTCCCCCAATGGAAACTATTCAACTTTCGTCAGTGGTTAACACACAACTTCCCTCACTGCAAAGCATACAACTTTTGTCAGTGGTAAACACACAACTTCCCTCAATGAAAACTATTCAACTATCGTCAGTGGTAAACACATAACTTTCCTCAATGAAAAACATAAAACTTTTCCAGTGGCAAACAGAATACTTCCCTCACTGCAAAGCATACAACTTTTACCAGTGGTAAACACAAAACTTCCCTCACTGCAAAGCATACTACTTTTGTCAGTGGGAAACACACAACTTCCCCCAATGGAAACTATTCAACTTTCGTCAGTGGTTAACACACAACTTCCTTCTATAAATAATATACAAGTTTCGTCAGTGGAAAACACACAAATTCCCTAAATGGAAAACATGCAACTTTTGTCAGTGGTAAACACACAACTTTGCTAAATGCAAGACATACAACTTTTGTCAGTGGTAAACAAACAATTTTCCTCAATGACAAACATAAAACTTTTCCAGTGGCAAACAGAATACTTCCCTCACTGCAAAGCATACAACTTTTACCAGTGGTAAACACAAAACTTCCCTCACTGCAAAGCATACTACTTTTGTCAGTGGGAAACACACAACTTCCCCCAATGGAAACTATTCAACTTTCGTCAGTGGTTAACACACAACTTCCCTCACTGCAAAGCATACAACTTTTGTCAGTGGTAAACACACAACTTCCCTCAATGAAAACTATTCAACTATCGTCAGTGGTAAACACATAACTTTCCTCAATGAAAAACATAAAACTTTTCCAGTGGCAAACAGAATACTTCCCTCACTGCAAAGCATACAACTTTTGTCAGTGGTAAACACACAACTTCCCTCAATGAAAACTATTCAACTTTCGTCAGTGGTTAACACACAACTTCCCTCAATTAAAAACATACAGCTTGTGTTATTGGTAAATACACAACTACCCTCAATGAAAACCATTCAACTTTCGTCAGTGGTTAACACATAACTTCCCTCAATTAAAAACATACAACTTGTGTTATTGGTAAATACACAAATTCTCTCAATGGAAAACATACTACTTTTGTCAGTGGTAAACACACAACTATCCTCATTGAAAAACATACAACTTTTGTCAGTGATTAACACACAACTACCCTCAATGAAAACATACAACAATCGTCAGTCAGTTCTTCAGTGTTGCGGAGCCTAGGGGTTTTTTATATATGTAATTTAAATACAATCGTGTTTGGTATCAAATTACAGGTTTCACGGAGGAGATTTAAAATATAGTGTTAGAAAGTTATTTTGGATGATCGTCAACTGTTTTTCATAAATTTTATATAAATACTACCGTATTTGGTATCAAATTAAAGGTCTCACGAAGGAGATTTGAACTCAAGTGTCAAAAAGTTGTTTTGGACGATTGTCAATTATTTTTTATAAATATTATTTCAATCCTACCGAGTTTGGTATCAAATTAAAGGTCTCAAGGAGGATATTTGAACTCAAGTGTCAAAAAATTGTTTTGGATGATCGTTAATTATTTTGTATAAATGATATTTATTTTTTACTGTGTTTGGTATTAAATTAAAGGCCTTGCGGAGGAGATTTAAACTCAAGTGTCAAAAAGTTGATTTGGAGCATTGTCAAATGTTTTCAAGGATATTTTTACTCAAGTGTCAAAAAACGTGTTTGGTATTGAATTAAATACCTCACGGAAGAGATTTAAACTAAAGTGCCAAATATTAGTAACATAGAAGCGAGAAACGAAGTGACGAGCTTGCTTCGCCTATGCACTGACTTGAAAGCGAGGAACGAAGTGACGAGCTTTCTTCGTCTAGTACTGACATGGAAGCGAGGAACGTAGTGACGAGCTTCCTTCGCCGATGTACTAACATGGAAGCGAAGAACGAAGTTACGAACTTTCTTCGTCAATGTACTGACATGGAAGCGAGGAACGTAGTGACGAGCTTGCTTCGCCAATTGTTTGGTATAAATTTGAAGTTATTTAAGTCTACTCAATTTATTTTTCTACATTTTCAGTTGTAATCTTCTTCAGTGACGCGGAGCCTAGGGGACAGACCTGCGAAGCAGGTCGGGCCGCTAGTCCAATATACTATTCAGTTAAAATTTTTTGCTACCTAGAAACCATTTGTGCGCAGCTCTAGAGCCTACACGGTTTGATATATTCGAGTGAAACCTTTACAGACATCTACAGTTTGGCTGAGAATAGGGCCTTTTCATTATTTCACATTTTTATTACACATGATGTGCGATATATTAAGTAAATAAACTAATTTTTTGTTTCGTGTAGCTTTTGTTAAATAACACGCGTTGCTACTTCTGTTAAAAATTCAAAGATAAAGGGTATTGACAGTTCACTTTCAAATTCATTTTTTTATTTTTAAATTAATGTTTTAAAATTTTACAAAATATTAAGCATGTACGCCCATTTATTCTAAACAGAAATAAATTTACCATACTTGTCTAACTTGTCTAGAATTTAAGTAATTTATTTTTAAAATTTCAAAGTGAACTGTCAATACATTTTATCTTTAATTTTTTTTTAAAAAGAATGACAACTTGTAATTTTTGACAGTTCAGTTCAAAATTTTAATTATACATTACTTTAATTGTAGACAGGTTAGATAAGTTTGCTATATTTATTTGTGTTTAGAATAAAGGAGCGAACATGAGTACTATTTTGTAAATTTTTTAAAGTGGTAGAAATGATTTACATATTTTGACAGTTGCAATTAATTCAAATTGATTTGTAAACGTCAATATTTTATGAAAAATAGTTTGGGTCACGTACTAAATTACAAATACACTGAAATTAAATGAAATTCATGGTAAGTGTATAATTTAATTATAGAATATCATTTCTCCTAATAATTTTGCAGGAAATACATTACGAACTTCATTATAAATGTCATATATAAATAGGTTATATGAACAAAGAACAAATTAAATTTGAAAATACTATAGAATTTCGGAAGAAATTAATAAATACTTATAAAATAAATTATATTGGATGAATTAGGAGCAGTCAAAATGAAAACATACAACTTTTTAATTCAAAATCCTTGTACAGATTGAAGTATCTTGTATTGATTAAAAATGTTGTTTTTTACATAAACAACCAAAAATTAATTATAATTTATGGTAAGTGTGTATAATTTAATTGTACAATATACATTTTCCCGATTATATTGCAGAGAACTCATATTTCAAGAATTCCATAAAAAAAAAATCAACCATAAGTTTGGTTATATTTTCACGGAACATTTTATGAAATACTATATATATGTACGAAATGATTAAATACCAATGAAACTAATTTTATTCGATGTATTAGGGCTATCAAAGTGTAAACATAATGTATTCCTGAATCTGTGAAAAATTTTGACATTTCACGGTATATCGAGTGAGGGAATCGTTAAAAAAGTTGATTCTTCATTTATAAATAGTGAAATTAGATATAATACATAGTAGGAAGATATATTTTTATTTTATGTTGTAGAGAAAAACATATACAAATAAAACAAACATCAATGATAAAATGAAATTTTGTTGTATTTACAAGATATCAACTATAGAATTACGCATAAAATTATTAAATACTAATGAAGCAATATAGCATTAGCTGTATTATATAATATAAGAAAAATTCATGAAGAGAAAGATTACAGTACATATGTCAACAGTTTTCTTATTAAATTCAATTAAATTATCTTACGTAATTATTTAAATCTCAAACAGTTGATGACGAAAGTTGTCATATTCATGATGAAAACTATGCTACTCTACCCTGTCAACAACCTGCTTATATTCCAAGAGGAAATATTTTTCGGCAGCTATTTATACGGACACATTTTGACCAGGATCAGTTTTAAAATATTGGTATGGAGATTAGAATAATAATTTCTAGTGTGAAAATAATATACTTTTATTGTTTTATATAATTATTTATTGTAATGAAAGAGTTTCATTGTTGTAATCAAGTATTTTCATTATTGTAATCAAATATTTGCATTATTGTAATAAAAATTTATATTGTAGCTGTCATTTCTCACAAATTTTTGTGCAACGTGTTATTTTTGACAGATGTTTGAAATTTTAATTACAAATTACATTAATTCTAGACAAGTCAATTAAAATAATTAAAAATAATGGCTAATAAAATTTTTCTTTTAGATTGCATTTTGAAGTTTATATGTTATGGTGACACTAAATCTGTATTTATACGATCAAATTTACTGAAAATAAAATAAAACCGGGAAATTTAAATTCAAAGTATAACTGTCAAACTGAAGATAGACTGAAGAAGGACGGTATTACACGACCAAATTTTATAAAAATGAAGAAAACCGCAAACTTAACAGGAAAAAATTATTTCGAATAACATTTTTCAATCCAATATACTAATCCTTTAGAGTATTTTTCTATATTTTAGCCAATCTAGCAACCATTTGTGTCCTCCTCTACAGCCCAGACGGTTTGACGGATGTGAGTGAAACCTTCACTGGCACTTAGAGTTCGATTGGGAATACGTACTTTTTATAAATTCGCATTTTTATTACACATGATGTACGAGATAAAAAAGGCGGGAATTAAAAAATCTAGTATGGGTGTGTAGCTTTTGTTGAATCAAATACGTAGTTACCACTGTGAAATTTTTGTTGATTTCAATTGAATTGACAGTTCACTTTGAACAACTTGTCATTTTTGACAGTTTAGTTTGAAATTTTTATTATACATTACTTTAATTGTAGAGAAGGTAGATAAGTTTGGTAAATTTATTTGTGTTTAGAATTAATGAGCACACATGATAACTATTTTGTAAATTTTTTAAATGTGAATTTTTTTTCTCAAAAAAAAAAGCCTTTTTCCGTCAACTTCGTCGATTTTAAGTGTTTTAGGCGGTAAAATTCAAATAATTTGAAGTTTGAAAATTATTTTCAAGATAGTTTTAAATATTTATAACCAATTTCAAAATTTTCTTTTTAATCTAAAATCCTAAAATTATCAAAAAGTAATTATTAACGATCGTCAGTTATTTTTTATAAATGTGATTTAAATCCTACCGTGTTGGTATCAAATTTTTTTTATATATGTTATAAATCCTACTGTGTTTGGTATTAAATTTAAGGGCGCACTCATCAGATTTAAACTCAAGTGTCAATAAAAATTATTTTGGATCATCGTCAATTGTTTTTGAAAAATGTTATTTAAATCCTATCGTGTTTGGTATTGAATTAAAGGTCTCACTCATGAGATTTAAACTCAAGTGGCAGAAAGTTATTTTGGACGATCGTTAATTGTTTTTTATAAATGTTATTTGAATCCTACCGTGTTTGGAATCAAATTAAAGGTCTCGCGGATGAGATTTAAACTCAAGTGTCAGAAAGTAATTTTGGACGATTGGCAATTGTTTTCCATAAATACTATTTAAATCCTGTCCTGTTTGATATCAAATTAAAGGTCTCGCGGAGGAGATTTTAACACAAGTATCAAAACGTTATTATGGACGATTGTCAATTGTTTTTTATAAATTTTATTTTATTTCTGCCATGTTTGGTATCAAATAAAAAGGTTTCATGGAGGAGATTTAAACTCAAGTGTTAAAAAGTACTAAAATGGAAGCGAGGAACGAAGTGACGAGCTTGCTTCGCCGATGTATTGATATGGATGCGAGGAACGAAGTGACGAGCATTCATCGTGAATGTACTGACATGAAAGCAAGGAACAAAGAGAATAACTCAAGTTATTTTTGTATATTTTTAGTTGCAATCATCTTCAGTGTCGCGGAGCCTAGGGGTTAGACATGCGAAGCATGTCGAACCGCTAGTCCTATATACTAATCCTTTAGAGTATTTTTCTATATTTTAGCCAATCTAGCAACCATTTGTGTCCGCCTCTACAGCCCAGACAGTTTGACGGATTCGAGTGAAACCTTCACTGGCACTTAGAGTTCGATTAGGAATACGTACTTTTTATGAATTCACAGTTTTATTACACATGATGTACAAGATATTTAATAAATAAAGCGGGAATTAAAAAATCTAGTATGGGTGTGTAGCTTTTGTTGAATCAAATGCGTAGTTACCACTGTGAAATTTTTGTTGATTTCAATTGAATTGACAGTTCACTTTGAACAAATTGTCATTTTTGACAGTTTAGTTTGAAATTTTTATTATTCGTTACTTTAATTGTAGTCAAGGTAGATAAGTTTGGTAAATTTATTTGTGTTTAGAATTAATGAGCACGAATGATTACAATTTTCTAAATTTTATAAATGTGAATTTTTTTTTCTCAAAAAAAAATATGCCCTTTTTCAACTTAGTTGCTTTTAATTGTTTTAGGCGTTAAAATTCAAATATTTTGAAGTTTGAAAATGATTTTCAAGATAGTTTTAAATATTTATAACCAATTTCAGAATTTTCTTTTTAATCTAATATCTTAAAATTGTCAAAAAGTAATTTTTAACGACCGTCAGTTATTTTTTATAAATGTGATATAATCCGACCGTGTTTGGTATCAAATTAAAGAATTCGCGGAGGAGATTTGAACTCGTGTAAATAAATTATTTTCGACGATCGTCAATTGTTAATTATAAATTAATTCTATCATACTTGATATCAAATTAATGTTCTCATGGAGGGGATTTAAACTGAATGGACAAAAAGTTATTTTGGACGAACGTCAATTTTTTTTATATATGTTATAAATCCTACTGTGTTTGATATTAAATTAAAGGTCGCTTTCATCAGATTTAAACTCAAGTGTCAATAAAAATTATTTTGGATCATCGTCAATTGTTTTTTATAAATGTTATTTAAATCTTACCGTGTTTGGTATTGAATTAAAGGTGACACTCATGAGATTTAAACTCAAGTGTCAAAAAGTTATTTTGCACGATAGTCAATTGTTTCTTATAAATGTTATTTAAATCTTACCGTGTTTGGTATTGAATTTAAGGTCTCACTCATGAGATTTAAACCCAAGTGTCAGAAAGTTATTTTGGACGATTGTTAATTGTTTTTTATAAATGATATTTGAATCCTACCGTGTTTGGAATCAAATTTAAGGTCTCGCGGATGAGATTTAAACTCAAGTGTCAGAAAGTAATTTTGGACGATCGTCAATTGTTTTCCATAAATACTATTTAAATCCTGTCGTGTTTGATATCAAATTAAAGGTCTCGCGGAGGAGATTTGAAATCATGTGTCAAAACGTTATTTTGGACGATTGTCAATTGTTTTTTATAAATGTTATTTTATTTCTGCCATGTTTGGTATCAAATAAAAAGGTTTCATGCAGGAGATTTGAACTCAAGTGTTAGAAAGTACTAACATGGAAGCGAGGAACGAAGTGACGAGCTTCCTTCGCCGATGTACTGATATGGATGCGAGGAACGAAGTGACGAGCATTCATCGTGAATGTACTGACATGGAAGCAAGGAACGAAGAGACTAACTCAAGTTATTTTTGTATATTTTTAGTTGCAATCTTCAGTTCAGTGTCGCGGAGCCTAGGGGTTAGACATGCGAAGCATGTCGAACCGCTAGTCCCTTATACTAAAAGGCTAGAGTATTTTACTATATTTTAGCCAACCTAGCAACCAAATATTTGCCCTCCTCTAGAGCCTAGCCGGTTTGATGGAATCGCGTGAAACCTATTTGGGGATGTGAAGAATTTTTTAGAGCAATGCCTTTTGGGTGTTTCAGATTTTTAGTACACATGATGTGCGAGATATTAAATAAATAAGGCGGAAATCAGAGTATGCGAGTGTTGCTATGAATGTGAAATTTGTTGATTTTAAACAAATATCTGTATTGTAGTTGTAACTTTTCACAAAGTGTTCATCTTGTCATTTTTGACAGATTTCTTTAAAAAATTAAGTATAAATTACATTAAATCTAGACAAGTTTCAGAAGTTTTGTAAATTTATCTGTGTTTAGAGAGTAAATGAATGAGCATACATGTGTACTATTTTGTAAATATTTTAAAAGTTAATTAAAAAAATTAAAATTGTAGCTGTCACTTTTCACAAATTTGTGTGCACCTTGTTATTTTTGACAGTTCATTTTGAAATTTTTAGTATAAGTATAATAGATGTCTCTGCCCGTAAAAATCAATACTTTTAAGCATTTTATGCGGTAAAATTTAAATAAGTAATTATTTAAATAATACGAAAAAGATGAAAATTATTTTCAAGATCGTTTTAAATATTCATACTGAATTGCAGAATTTTCTTTTTAATCAAAATTCGTACACAAAAACCTATTTTGAACGATTGTCAATTGTTTTTTATTATTTTTTTTAATCTTACCGTGTTTGGTATCAAATTATTGGTTTCACGGAGAAGAATTGAACTCAAGTGTCAAAAAGTTATTATGAACGATTTTTAATTGTTTTTTATAAATATTATTTAAATCCTATCGTGTTAGGTATCAAATTAAAAGTCTCACGAAAGAGATATAAACTCAAGTGGTAGAAAGTTATTTTGGATGATAGTCAATTGTTTTTTATAAATGTTATGTACATCCTACCGTGTTTGGTATCAAATTATAGATCTCACGCAGGAGATTTGTCCTCAAGTGTCAAAAAGTTGTTTTGGATGATTGTCAATTGCTTTTCATAAATGTTTTATATCCTACCGTGTTTGGTATCAAAATAAAGGTTTCATGAAAGAGAATTGAACTAAAGTGTCAAAAAGTTGTTTTGGACGATTGTCAATTGTTTTTTATAAATGTTATTTAAATCCTACTGTGTTTGGTATCAAATTAAAGATCTCACGCAGGAGATTTGAAATCAAGTGTCAAAAAGTTGTTTTGGATGATTGTCAATTGTTTTTCATAATTGTTTTAAATCCTACCGTGTTTGGTATCAAAGTGAAGGTTTCATGAAGGATATTTAATCTAAAGTGTCAAAAAGTTGTTTCGGACGATTGTCATTTGTTTTTTTATAAATGTTTTTTAAATCCTACCGTGTTTGGTATAAAATTAATGGTCTCACGGAGGAGATTTAAAATCTAAAAGTACTAACATGGAAGCGAAGAACAAAGTGACGAGCTTGCTACGGCGATGTACTGACTTGGAAGCGAGGAACGAAGAGACTACTCAATTTTTTTCTCTATACTCTTCTTCAGGGTCGCGGAGCCTAGGGGTCAGACCTGCGAAGCAGGTCGGACCGCTAGTCCAATATACTATTCAGCTTAACTTTTTGGCTACCTAGAAACCATTTGTGCGCAGCTCTAAAGCCTACACGGTTTGATATATTCGAGTGAAACCTTTACAGGCATCTACAGTTTGGCTGGGAATAGGGCCTTTTCATTATTTCACATTTTTATTACACATGATGTGCGAGATATTAAGTAAATAAACTAATTTTTTGTTTCGTGTAGCTTTTGTTAAATAACACGCGTTGCTACTACTGTTAAAAATTCAAAGATAAAGGGTATTGACAGTTCACTTTCAAATTCATTTTTTTATTTTTAAATTGATGTTTTAAAATTTTACAAAATATTAAGCATGTACGCCCATTTATTCTAAACAGAAATAAATTTACCATACTTGTCTAACTTGTCTAGAATTAAAGTAATTTATTTTTAAAATTTCAGAGTGAACTGTCAATACTCTATATCTTTATTTTTTTTAAAAAAAGAATGACAACTTGTCATTTTTGACAGTTCAGTTCGAAATTTTAATTATACATTACTTTAATTGTAGACAAGTTAGATAAATTTGGCAAATTTATTTGTGTTTAGAATAAATGTACGTACATTGTTTACTATTTTTTAATTTATTTAAATACGAATTTTTTTTTCATATATTTTTTAATTATAAATAATTATGACAGATGTCTTTGTTCGTCAACCTCGATTCTTTTAAGGAATTTAGGCGGTAAAATTCAAACGAGTTCATTTTTTATTTAACACAAAAAAAGTTGAAAATTATTTTGCACTTCATATATGGTTTCTTTTCCTTCTCAAAAAATACATAGATGTCTCCGCTCGACAACCTTGATTAGAGATCTAGAAGAATGTAGGTATTGGGATCTGACATGGGGGCGTGGCCTATCCAAGATGGTGTCAAATAGGGTGAAGATTCGAATGTGACATAAATACTGTTTGCGTTTAAAATATAAAAAATGAGTGTAATATTTACGATTGCGCTACAGCAGATCCTGCAAACTAAGTTTTAAAGAAGCTGAACGCATTTTATATACTTGACAATTGATTAAATGCGAGAAAAAATTAAATGAAAGTGACAGTGGCTGTGCGTGTAGTAGCTTTCTGTATGTCAACGTCGAATTTACAAGGTGATCCCCAACAAATTAATAAGAAAATTGCAGGAGATGAACAAGTGATGAGTGTTGTTTGTTCCTGCATGGCTGGTTTTAGGTGAAAAATGCAAAAACTGCATTGCTACGTTGTACTGTCATAGGTTAGTTGTACATTTCTTGATCTAAATCAACTAAATAAACAAATAACTAAAAATGAACAAATATAGGGAACATTAGCTTTAAATACAGATTTAATTTATGAACTTAGTTAAATACAAAGTGAAAAGATTTCGAAGCAAATTCGTATTCTAACCTAAAATTTTACTTAGTTAGATGTACATAACTGTCTGGTACAAAATATTCAGAGTATATTATTTATTGTAAACGCATTCATGTTGTTAACTTTTGTTAGTTTTTCCAAGGTTTTTGGGCACTCCAAATTGGTTTACTTTCTAAATAAAACATTTGTCCAGCTTCGGAAAATAATGAAATGTAACGTCCAGATTTTTACGGGACTTATTATTACACCCTTTTACTGCACAGTACACTTTATTTTTAGATTTTTCGCGATGTTTAACTACAATTTCGGACATTTTTTATCTCAAAAATCATTATTCCCGTTTGACGTAATGTATTTCTAACGGAATCTTCACCCTACTTTGTGTTCGAAAATAATCCGCTAGATGGCATATCGCTACATGTCAGATCCCAATTCTCGTCCGCCATTTTGGATCCAGATGTCATAAATAAAACAAGTTATTGGAATCCAGTTACTTTGAAAAAAATAATTAATTTGTATCTGTCAAATTTGAAGTTGATATTGTAAATTTAATATTAAAACATCTATTTTTAATTTTAGAACTGAGAATTTAAAAGAACCATTTGAAATCATTTCATAGGTTTACTTTAGAAACGTTAAATAATACATCTTTAGCTAGGATAATAAAAATAATTTTTATAAATCAGTGTTATATAGTTAAATGTTTTTCTTATTATAAACACCTCCACTGCTCGGAATGGCGCTAATTGTTATCAAAATATTTTCTTGAGTCTGCAACAAATACTATATTTATCAAAAAATTATTTACTGTCATAATTGGCATACCGCAAATTCACATCACTGATATTCGCATTATCTTCGTCCAAAGGATTAGGTACCAGAGAAACCGTAGAACATTTCTTTTCCTTGTAATGCATGTTATTCAGTTGCATCTATATTTCTTTCTATTTAATTATTTTAGTGTTTTAAAATGAACGCAAATATTTATTTTGTAGTTTTTATATTCAGCCAGAAAATATATTTCTTGAAATTCTGTAAAATCCAACTACACAAATGCGGCAATATATTATTAGAAAGTATTCTTTACACTTACCTGTTAGATATGGAATACAATAATTGAAGGAATGATGGATCACAAGTATTAATCATATCAACTTCAAATTTGACAGAAAAGAATTAAAGTAACTGGATTCCAATAATTTGTTTTATTTATGACACTTGGACCCAAAATGGCGGATGAGAATACTCATATATTCTAGTGCCTTAACCTTGATGCTTATAAGTATTTTAGGCGGTAAAATTTAAATAAGTTAATTACGTATCTAATATAAAAAGATCGTTTTAAATATTTATAATCAATTTCAGAATTTTTTTAATCATGAGTTGTTTTTTATTTCTAATCCTGCCGTGTTTGGTACTAAATTAAAAGTTTCACATTAGAGATTTAAAACAAAGTGTCATAAAGTTATTTTCGACGATTGTCAATTGTTTTTTATAAATATCATTTAAATCCTACCGTGTTTGGTATCAAATTAAATATCTCACGGAAGAGATTTAAACTCAAGTGCCATAAAGTAGTAAAATGGAAGCAAGGAACGAAGTAACGAGATTGCTTCGCCGATGCACTGACTTGAAAGCGAGGAACGAAGTGACGAGCTTTCTACGTCAATGTACTGACTTGTAAGCGAGGAACGTAGTGACGAGGTTGCTTCGCCCATGCACTGACTTGTAAGCGAGGAACGAAGTGATGAACTTTCTTTGCTGATGCACTGACTTGAAAGCGAGGAACGAAGTGACGAGCTTTCTTCGTCAATTTACTGACATGGAAGCGAGGAACGTAGTTATGAGCTTGCTTCGCCATTTGTTTGGTATTAAATGGTAGTTATTTAAGACTACTCATTTTATTTTTCTACATTTGTAATCTTCTTTAGTGACACGGGTATCAATAGAAAGGTGTCAAATAGACTGAACAAATGATAATATAAAAAATGCCTCCATTTGGCCGATTGTTTTCATAAAAGTCATTAGAAAAATGTGTTTGGTATCAAATAAGAACCTTGATGGACAAGTTTTAATTTTTTCGCTTCGATTGTACTTTGAAGTGTAACTGACTACCTGACGTAAGACTGGATAAGGTTGGTATTACACGAACAAATTTTATAAAAATAATGTATATCTGCCAAATTTGTCAATATGGAATGCAAATTATTATACATTATTATTGATGGTATTTCTAAATTGCCAAGAAGACAATAGAAATGTCAGATTGACACAAGTCTTCATTACATGATCAAATATTAATGCAAGTTGTATTTCTTTTAAAAATCACTTAATCGGTATCGAAAGCAAGGTCGGAATGACGAAATTTTATCTCAAATCGTAACGATCGACAATTGTTTAAACTTTTTTTTTAATTTTTGAAAATATCTAACTTGTAGTTTATCTAACTAAATATTTTAGGAGTTGGTACATAGTTAATTTTTTAAAGTCAATTGAAATCTATTATAGGGGTAAAAATTAAAATACTTTATCTTGGTAATGTCCACGAAAAATCTATTGTGTTTGTTGTAATTTTTTCCGCAAACCAATTGTTTTTCATTAAAATTCATGAATATGCGACCTGTGGAGTACCATGTGAAATGTTTTAGATGTGAAATATTGAGGAACTTAGAAATGACCCATCTTTATTACAAATCAGTACAATTTGCAATTAATTTTCAGAAAATTTCCCTAGACCTAGCTTGTGGAGTATTGAATGCAATGTTTTAGGCTCAAGAAGTAGGAAAAAGTAGTGATGAATCTTCTTTGTCATAAATAATAACGATTAGCAATTGTTTTTGTGGAAATTACTAGAAATCTAACTTAGGGGTATTTAATGCCAATGCATTGACATGAAAGCGAGGAACGAAGTGACGAGCTTTCTTCGCCAATTTACTAACAAGGAAGCGAGGTACAATGAGACAAACTTTCTTCGTCAATTGCTTGCTAACAAATTTATGGTATTTGAAAAATCTTGCAATTAATTTTCCCATAGTTTTAGTTGCTATATTCTACAGTGTCGCGGAGCCTAGGGGGCAGACCTGCGAAGCAGGTCGGACCGCTAGTCCCATATACTAAAAGGCAAAATTCATTCTCTATATATATATATTTTCATCTGCCTAGTAACCATTTGTGCGCAGCTCTAGAGCCTAGACGGTTTGACAGATTTCAGTGAAACCTTTACCGGTACTTAGATATTTTTTGGGAATAGCGCCTTTTCATGAATTCACATTTTTCTTACACATGATGTGCGAGATATTAAATAAATAAAGTTATGGATCAAAGTGTGCGGGTTGCTACGAAAGTGGAGTTTGTTGATTATGGTTGTAACTTTACAAAAATTTATGTTCAATTTTTCAATTCTGACAGATCTATTTCAAAAATTAAGTATAAATTACATATATTCTAGACAACTTGAAGATGTTTTCTAAATTAATATGTGTTTTGAATAAATAAGCAAACATATGTACTATTTTGAAAATATTTTAAGTCAGTTAAAAAAATTAAAATTGTAGCTGTCACTTTTCACAAATTTTTGTGCAACTAGTTATTTTTGACATTTCTGTCTGAAATGTTAAATATAAATTACGAGTACTTTAATTGTAGTCTATTTAGACAAGTTTGGTAATTCATTTGTGTTTAGAATAAATGAGGAACCTTATTATTATTTTGTAATTTTTTTTTAAATTTAAAATAAATGTGACAGATGTCTTTGTTCGTCAACCTCGATTCTTTTAAGGATTTTAGGCGGTAAAATTCAATTGAGTAAACTTCTTATCTAATAATAAAAAGTTGCAAACTATTTTTCACTTTATAGCTGGATTCTTTTTCTTCTCAAAAAATACAACAGATGTCTCTTCTCGACAACATCGATGCTTCTAAGTATTTTAGGCGGTAAAATTTAAACAAGTTAATTACTTATCTAATATAAAAAAGTTCGTTTTAAATATTTATAATACATTTCAGATTTTTTTTATCTAAATTCGTAGAATTGTCAAAGTTATTTTAAACAATCATCAGTTGTTTTTTATTTCTAATCAAGTGTCACAACATTATTTTACACGATCGTTAATTGTTTTTCTAAATGTTATTTAAATCCTGCCGTGTTTGGCATTAAATTGGAGGTCTCACTCATCAGATTTAAACTCAAATGTCAAAAAATTATTTTTGGACGATCGTCATTTGTTTTTTATAAATGTTATTTAAACCTACCGTGTTTGGTATTGAAATTAATGTCTCAATCATGAGATTTAAACTCAAGTGTCAAAAATTTATTTTAGATGATCGTTAATTGTTTTTATAAATGTTATTTAAATCCTACCGTGTTTGGAATCAAATTACAGGTCTCGGAGAAGAGGTTTGAACTCAAGTGTCAAAAAGTTGTTTTGGGTGATTGTCAATTGTTTTGTATAAATGTTATTTAAATCCTACCGTGTTTGGTGTTGAATTAAAGGTCTCGCTCATGAGATTTAAACTCAAGTGTCAAAAAGTTATTTTGGACGAACGTCAATTGTTTTTATAAATGTTATTAAAATCCTACAGTATTTGGAATCAAATTACAGGTCTCGGAGAAGAGGTTTGAACTCAAGTGTCAAAAAATTGTTTTGGGTGATTGTCAATTGTTTTGCATAAATGTTATTTAAATCCTACCGTGTTTGGTATTGAATTAAAGGTCTCGCTCATGAGATTAAAACTCAAGTGTCAAAAAATTATTTTGGACGAACGTCAATTGTTTTTTATAATTATTATTTAAAACCTACCGTGTTTGGTATTAAATTAAAGGTCTCGCGGAGGAGATTTTAACTCAGGTGTCAAAAAGTTGTTTTGGACGATTGTCAATTGTTTTTTATAATTATTATTTAAAACCTACCGTGTTTGGTATCAAATTAAAGGTCTCGCGGAGGAGATTTGAACTCAAGTATCAAAAAGTTGTTTTGGACGATTGTCAATTGTTTTTTATAAATATTATTTAAATCCCACCGTGTTTGGTATCAAATTAAAGGTCTCGCGGAGTAGATTTGAACTCAAGTGTCAAAAAGTCTTTTGGATGATCGTTAATTGTTTTGTATAAATGTTATTTAATTCCTACCGTGTTTGGTATCAAATAAAAGTCCTCGCGGAGGAGATTTGAACTCGAGTGTCAAAATGTTGTTTTGGGCGATTGTAAATCGTTTTTTATAAATATTATTTAAGTCTTAACGTGTTTGGATATTAAATTAAAAATCTCACGGAAGAGAATTAAACTGAAGTGCCAAATAGTAGTAACATTTTCATGTACGAAGTAACGAGCTTTCTTCGTTAATGTACTGACATGGAAACGAGGAACGTAGTGACGAGATTGCTTCGCCGATGCACTGACATGGAAGCGAGGAACGAAGTGACGAGCTTTCTTCTTAAATGTATTGACATGGAAGCGAGGAACGTAGTGACGAGCTTGCTTCGCCAATTGTTTGGTATAAATTGGGAGTTATTTAAGACTACTCAATTTATTTTTCTACATTTTCAGTTGTAATCTTCTTCAGTGACGCGGAGCCAAGGGGACAGACCTGCGAAGCAGGTCGGACCGCTATCCTATATACTAAAAGGCTTAAGTATTTTACTATATTTTAGCCAACCTAGCAACCAAATATTTGCCCTCCTCTAGAGACTAGCCGGTTTGATGGAATCGCGTGAAACCTTTTTGGGGATGTGAAGAATTTTTTGGAGCAGTGCCTTTTGGGTGTTTGCGATTTTTAGTACACATGATGTGCGAGATATTAAATAAATAAGGCGGAAATCAGAGTATGCGAGCGTTGCTATGAACGTGAAATTTGTTGATTTTAAATGAATAACTGTATTGTAGTTGTAACTTTTCACAAAGTGTTCATCTTGTCATTTTTGACAGATCTCTTTAAAAATTAAGTATAAATTATATTAAATCTAGACAAGTTTCAGAAGTTTTGTAAATTTATCTGTGTTTAGAGAGTAAATGAATGAGCATACATGTGTACTATTTTGTAAATATTTTAAAACTCAATCAAAAGCATTAAAATTGTAGCTGTCACTTTTCACAAATTTGTGTGCACCTTGTTTTTTTTGACAGTTCATTTTGAAATTTTTAGTATAAGTATAATAGATGTCTCTGCCCGTAAACATCAATGCTTTTAATCATTTTAGGCGGTAAAATTTAAATAAGTTAATTATTTATCTAATACAAAAAGAATGAAAATTATTTTCAAGATCGTTTTAAATATGCATACTGAATTACAGAATTTTCGTTTTAATCAAAATTCGTACACAAAAACCTATTTTGAACGATTGTCAATTGTTTTTTTTTATAATTTTTTTTTAATCCTACCGTGTTTGGTATCAAATTATTGGTTTCATTGAGGAGATTTAAACTCAAATGTCAAAAAGTTATTTTGGGCAATCGTCAATTGATTTTTGTAAATATTATTTAAATCCCAACGTGTTTGGTATCATATTAAATGTTTCATGGAAGAGATTTTAACTCAAATGTCAAAGAGTTATTTTGAACGATCATCAATTGTTTTTTATAAATTTTATTTAAATCCTACCGTGTTAGGTATGAAATTAAAAGTCTCACGAAGGAGATTTAAACTCAAGTGTTAGAAAGTTATTTAGGATGATCGTCAATTTTTTTTTTTATAAATGTTATATAAATCATACAGTGTTTGATATCAAATTAAAGGTCTCACGTAGGAGATTGGAACTCAACTGTCAAAAAGTTGTTTTGGATGATTGTCAATTGTTTTTTATATATCTTATTTTCATTCTATCGTGTTTGATATCAAATTAAAGGTCTCCCGAAGGAGATTTAACTCGTGTTAGAAAGTTATTTAGGATGATCGTCAATTTTTTTTTTTATAAATGTTACGTAAATCCTACTGCGTTTGGTATCAAATTAATGCTCTCACGCAGGAGATTTGAACTCAAATGTCAAAAAGTTGTTTTGGATGATTGTCAATTGTTTTTCATAAATGTTTTAAATCCTATCGTGTTTGGTATCAAAATAAAGGTTTCATGGAGGAGATTTGAACTAAAGTTTAAAAAAGTTGTTTCAGACGTTTGTCAATTGTTTTTTATAAATGTTATTTAAATCCTACCGTATTTGGTATGAAATTAAAGGTATCACGGAGGAGATTTAAAATCTAAAAGTACTAACATGGAAGCGAAGAACGAAGTGACGAGCTTGCTTCGTCGATGTCCTGACATGGATGCGAGGAACGAAGTGACGAGCATGCTTCGCCAATGTACTGACTTGGAAGCGAAGAACGAAGAGACTACTAAAATTATTTCTCTATATTTTTAGTTGTAATCTTATTCAGGGTCGCGGAGCCTAGGGGTCAGACCTGCGAAGCAGGTCGGACCGCTAGTCCCTTATACTAAAAGGCATCATTCATTCTCTATATATATATCTATATTTTCATCTGCCTAGTAACCAAAATTTTTGCGCAGCTCTAGAGCCTAGACGGTTTGACGGATTTCAGTGAAACCTTTTCCGGAAGTTAGAGATTTTTTCAGAATAGCGCCTTTTTATGAATTCACATTTTTAGTACACATGATGCGCGAGATATTAAATAAATAAGGCGAAAATGCGTGTACGGATCAAAGTGTGTGTGTTGCTATGAAAGTGGAGTTTGTTGATTCTGGTTGTAACTTTACAAAAATTTATGTTCAATTTGTCATTTCTGACAGATCTGTTAAGTATAAATTACATATATTCTAGACACCTTGAAGATGTTTTGTAAATTTATCTGGGTTTAGAAATAATGAACAAACATGTGTACTATTTTGTAAGTATTTTAAAAGTCAATTAAAAAAATTTAAAATTGTTGCTGTCAATTTTCATAAATTTTTGTTATGACATTTCAGTCTGAAATTTTAAATATAAATTACTTTAATTGTAGTTCAGTTAGACAAGCTTGGTAATTTATTTGTGTTTAGAATAAATATGCAAACATTATTATTATTTTGTAATTATTTTAAATTTGAATTTTTTTTTCATAATTTTTTCAAATTTAAAATAAATATGACAGATGTCGCTGTTCGTCAACCTCGATTCTTTTAAGGATTTTAGGCGGTAAAATTCAAATGAGTTTACTTCTTATCTAACTCAAAGTTGAGAATTATTTTTCGCTTCACAGATGGTTTCATTTTCTTCTCAAAAAATACAACAGATGTCTCTGCTCGACAACATCGATGCTTCGAAGTATTTTAGGCGGTAAATTTAAACAAACTAATTACTTATCTAATATAAAAAGTTCGTTTTAAATTTTTATAATCAATTTCAGATTTTTTTATCTAAATTCGTAGAATTGTCAACAGTTATTTTACACAATCATCAGGTGTTTTTTTATTTCTAATCAAGTATCACAAAATTATTTTACACAATCGTTAATTGTTTTTTTTTTTTTGTTATTTAAAACCTACCGTGTTTGGTATTGAATTAAATGTCTCAATCATTAGATTTAAACTCAAGTATCAAAAATTTAATTTGGACAATCGTTAATTGTTTTTATAAATGTTACTTAAATCCTACCGTGTTTGGAAACAAATTACAGGTCTCAGAGAAGAGGTTTGAACTCAAATGTTAAAAAGTTGTTTTAGGTGATTGTCAATTGTTTTGTATAAATGTTATTTAAATCCTACCGTGTTTGGTATTGAATTAAAGGTCTCGCACATGAGATTTAAACTCAAGTGTCAAAAAGTTATTTTGAGCGAACGTCAATTGTTTTTTATAAATGTTATTTAAATCCTACTGTGTTTGGAATCAAATTAAAGGTCTCGCAGAGGAAGTTTGAACTAAATAAATAAATAAAATAAATATATCATCACGCCTTTTACCCGTTAAGGGTGTGGCACTCTGCTTACGCAGATCTCGGTAGGTGATATATTTTTGCGTATGAAATGCGGTTAGCAGCCGTCAAGTCATAGCCCCCAAAGTTGTTAGTGGAGGGGGAACCACAGGGGTAAATTTAAATTTGTAACTGTCGGCAGTGGGATTCGAACTGAGGATCTCACGATCCACAGTCCGGCACGTTACCACGGAGCTATTTACCCCATAAGTTTGAACTAAAGTGTCAAAAAGTTGTTTTCGGCGATTGTCAATTGTTTTGTATAAATGTTATTTAAATCCAACCGTGTTTGGTATTGAATTAAAGGTCTCGCTCATGAGATTTAAACTCAGGTGTCAAAAAGTTATTTTGGACGAACGTCAATTGTTTTTTATAAATATTATTTAAATCCTGCAGTGTTTGGAATCGCAGAGGAGGTTTGAACTAAAGTGTCAAAAAGTTGTTTTGGGCGTTTATCAATTGTTTTGTGTAAATGTTATTTTTATCCTACAGTGTTTGATATTAAATTACAAGTCTCATGGAGCGGATTTAAACTTAAGTATCAAAAAGTTATTTTGCACGATAGTCAATTGTTTGGTAATATATTAAGTGTAACAAAGTAGTATCATGGAAGCGAGGAACGAAGTGACGAGCTTGCTTCGCCGATGTACTGACATGGAAGCGAGGAACGTAGTCATGAGCTTGCTTCGCCATTTGTTTGGTATTAAATGGTAGTTATTTAAGACTACTCATTTTATTTTTCTACCGTTGTAATCTTATTTAGTGACGCGGGTATCAAAAGAACGGTGTCGAATAGACTGAACAAAAGATAATATAAAAAATGTAGGCTGGCCAATTGTTTTCATAAAAGTCATTTGAAAAATGTGTTTAGTATCATATAAGAATATTGATGGACAAGTTTTAATTTTTTCGCTTCGATTTTACTTTGAAATGTAACTGACAAGCTGACGTAAGACTGGATAAGGTTGGTATTACACGAACAAATTTAGTAAAAATAATGTATATATGCCAAATTTGTCAATATGGTATGCAAATTATTATACATTATTATTGACGGTATTTCTAAATTGCCAAGAATGTCAGATTAACAAAAGTTTCATACTAATCGGCGTGGGTCTGAACTGTCACTCTATACTTTGACCAATCTAACAACGGCCATCGGAATCGCCTACAGCCTAGACGGTTTGATGTATTCAGGTGAAACTTTTTTTGGGTGTTAAAGGTCCCTGTGGAACAGTGTCTTTTGCATGTCTCATATTTTTCTTACACATGATGTGCGAAATATTAAATGCGAAAGACATTAAATTTTTCCATCAAGGGGGGCCTCGGGTTGCTACGAAAGTGTACTTTGTTGATTGTAGTTGTAACTTTTCACAAATTTTTGTTCAATTTGACATATATGACAGATCTGTTTCAAATTTTGAGTACAAATTACATTAATTCTAGACAAGTTGAAGATGTTTTGTAAATTTATCTGTGTTAAAAATAAATGAGTGAACATCTGTACTATAATGTAAATATATTAAAAGTCAATATAAAAAATTAAAATTGTTGCTGTCACTTTTCACGAATTTGTGTTCATCCTTCCATCATTCATTTTTGACATATCTGTTTGAAACTGTAAGTATAAATTGAATTAATTCTAGACCAAATGAAAAAGTTTTGTATATTTATCTGTGTTTAGAATAAATGAGGAAACATGTTTTCTATATTGTAGATTTTTTAAATGTGAATTTTTTTCTTATATGTTTTCCATTCAAAATAAATATGACAGATGTCTCTGTTCGTCAACCTCGATTCATTTAAGGATTTTAGGCGGTAAAATTCAAATGGGTTAATTTCTTATCTAATACAAAAAAGTTAAAATTTATTTTTCACTTCATATATAGTTTCTTTTTCTTTTCAAAAATTAAAACAGATGTCTCTGCTCGACAACCTCGATGCTTCTAAGTATTTTAGTTCATTACTTTTCTAATATAAAAAGTTCGTTTTAAATATTTATAATCAATTTCAGAATTATTTTTTTATCTTCAGTTGTTTTTTATTTCGAATCCTGCCGTTATTTTGGACGATTGTCAATTGTTTTTTATAAAAATTATTTATTTAAATGCTACCGAGTTTGGTATTGAATTAAAGGTCTCGCAGAGGAGATTTAAACTAAAGTGTCAAAAAATTGTTTTGGACGATTGTCAATTGTTTTCTATAAAAATTATTTAAATCCTACCGTGTTTGGTATTCAATTAAAGGTCTCGCAGAGGAGATTTGAACTCAAGTGTCAAAAAATTGTTTTGGACGATTGTCAATTGTTTTCTATAAAAATTATTTAAATCTTACCGTGTTTGGTATTAAATAAAAGGTCTCGCAGAGAAGATTTAAACTGAAGTGTCAAAGAGTTATTTTAGACGATTGTCAATTGTTTTTTATAATTATTATTTAAATCCTACCGTGTTTGGTATCAAATTAAAGGTCTCGCGGAAGAAATTTGAACTCAAGTGCCAAAAAGTTGTTTTGGACGATCGTTAATTGTTTTGTATATATGTTATTTAATTCCTACTGCGTTTGGTATTCAATTAAAGATCTCGCAGAGGATATTTGAACTCAAGTGTCAAAAAATTGTTTTGGACGATTGTCAATTGTTTTCTTTAAAAATTATTTAAATCTCACCATGTTTGGTATTAAATAAAAGGTCTCGCAGAGAAGATATATGTTATTTAAATCCTACCGTGATTGGTATCAAATTAAAAGTCTCATGAAGGATATTTCAACTCAAGTGTCAAAAAGTTATTTTGGTAAATCATCAATTGTTTTTTTATAAATGTTATTTAAATCCTTACGTGTTTGGTATTGAATTAAATATTTAAAGATTTAAACTAAAGTGCCAAATAGTAGTAACATGGAACCGATAAACGAAGTGACGGGTTTGTTTTGCCCATGCACTGACTTGAAAGCGAGGAACGAAGTGACGAGCTTTCTTCGTCAATGTACTGACATGGAAGCGAGGAACGTAGTGACGAGCTTGTTCGTCGATGCACTGACATGGAAGCGAGGAACGAAGTGACGAGCTTTCTTCGTCAATGTACTGACATGGAAGCGAGGAACGTAATGACGAGCTTGCTTCGCCAATTGTTTGGTATTAATTGGAAGTTATTTAAGACTATCAATATATATTTCTTCATTTTCAGTTGTAAAATAAAAAATTTTCATTTTGATGCTACTTTTACTTTAAACTAGGAAAAGTCGCTATTACACGACAAATATATTAAAAATAAAGTAAATGCGTTAAATTTGTCGACAATGTAGGGGGAAATTTATTATATATTATTATTGACGGTTCTTTAAAATTGACAAGATAATAATAGAAATGTCAGATTTAGAGAGAAGTCTTTGTAACATAATCAAATTTAATAAAAATAAAATATAACCATGAAATTTAGAGAAAAAAAGTTTCTAACCTTTTTTTTATTTTACTTGACTTTAGATTAAGTAACTTTGGTATTACACGATCAAATTTAGTAATAATAAAGTAAATCCGACAAATTTGTCGACATAGGAGAATGCAAATTATTGTACATTATTTTGATAATATTTTAAAATTACCAATAGAAATATCAGATTGACAAAATTATTTATCACATGATCAAATATTAATTAGGTTGTGTTTGATTTAATTATTTTTTTAAAATCACTTTTTGGGTATCCAAAGAAAGATGTCGAATAGACGGGACAAATGATAATATAAAAAATGGCGACTGTCGATTATTTTCATAAAAAACATCACAAAAATATAGTGTTTGGTATCAAATGAGAATCTTGAATAGACAAGTTTAAATTTTTTAGCTTTGATTGTACTTTGAAATGTAACTGACAAGATAACGTAAGACTGGTTGGTTGGTATTACACGATTAAATTTTATAAAAATTTTAAAAACCGCGAAATTTAAAGGAAAAAAATTCCATTACAATTTCACGATTTTATTCTACTTTGGCGTATTTTAAATTACCAAGAAGACAATAGAAATGTCAGATTGGCAAAATATTTGTTATATGATTAAATATTAATGTAATTTGTGTTTAATTTAAATTTTAAAATTTTTTTTTTTTAGGTATCTAACTTGTGGTGTATGAAATGAAATGTTTTAAGAGTTCCCAGATAATCATTTTTTTAAGTCACTTGAAATCTATTGCAAGGGTAAAAATTCAAACACTTGGTCTTGGTAATACGAGTATCCACAGAAAATTTAATAATTGTCTTTGTTGTAATTTTTTTCGCAAACCGATTCTGATCGGCAATTATTTTTCCTTACAATTCATGAATATTTGCGACCTGTGGGGTACCAAGTAAAATGTTTTAGAAGTGAAATATTGAGCCATCTTTATTATAAATCAGTACGACTGGCAAATGCTTTTCTGAAAATTCCCCTAAAGCTAGCTTGTGAAGTATTGAATGTAACGTTTCAGGCTCAAAAAGTTGGAAAAAGAAGTGATGAACCTTCTTCATCACAAATAATTACGATCAGCAATTGCTTTTGTGGAAATTACTAGAAACTTAACTTAGGGATATTAAATGAACTGTTTTAGGGATGGGAAGTTAAGAGACACTGACATGAAAGCGAGGAACGAAGTGACGAGCTTTCCTCGCCATTGTACTGACATGAAAGCAAGGAACGAAGTGATGTGTTTTCTTCGCCAATTTACTGACTTGGAAGCGAGGAACAAAGAGACTGCTATCTTCTTTAGTGTCGCGGAACCTAGGGGTCAGACCTGCGAAGCAGGTCGGACCGCTAGTCCAATATACTAAAAGGCTTGAGTATTTCCATTTAGATTCATCTGCCTAGTAACCAAATTTGTGCGCAGCTCTAGAGCGTAGCCGGTTTGACGGATTTCAGTGAAACCTTTACAGGCAGTTACAGATTTTTTTGGAATAGGGCCTTTTTATGAATTCACATTTTTAGTACACATGATGTGCGAGATATTAAATAAATAAGGCGGAAATGCGTTTACGGATCAGAGTGTGCGGGTTGCTATCAAAGTGGAGTTTGTTGATTCTGGTTGTAACTTTACAAAAATTTATGTTAATTTGTCATTTCTGACAGATCTGTTTCAAAAATTAAGTATAAATTACATATATTCTAGACAACTTGAAGATGTTTTGTAAATTTATATGTGTTTATAATTAATAAGTAAACATATGAACTATTTTATAAATATTTTTAAAGTCAATTTAAAAAAAATTAAATTATAGCTGTCACTTTTCAAAAATTTGCGTGCAACGTGTCATTTTTGACAGATCTGTTTGAAATTTTAAATATAAATTACATTAATTGTAGTCTATTTAGACAAGTTTGGTAATTTATTTGTGTTTAGAATAAATGAGCGAACATGATTATTATTATTTAATTTTTTTTAATTTGAAATTTTTTTAATATTTTTTTTCAATTTTAAAATAAATTAGACAGATGTCTTTGTTCGTCAACCTCGATTATTTTAAGGATTTTGGGCGGTAAATTCAAATGAGTTAACTTCTTATCTAACACAATAAAATTAAAAATTATTTTTCACTTAATAGATGACAGTTTCTTTTTCTTCTCAAGAAAAAACAGATGTCTCTGTTCGACAACTTAGATGGCTCTTTTTGGCGGTAAAATTTAATTAAGTTAATTACTTATCTAATATAAAAAGATCGTTTTTAATATTTATAATCAATATCAGATTTTTTTAAAAATCTAAATTCGTAGAATTATCAAAAACTTATTTTGAACAATCAGTTGTTTTTTATTTCTAATCCTGCAGTGTTTGGTACTAAATTAAAAGTTTCAGAGCAGACATTTAAAATCAAGTGTCAAAAAGTTATTTTGGACGATCGTTAACTGTTTTTTCTAAATGCTATTTATATTCTACCGTATTTGGTATCAAATTAAAGGTCTCGTAAAGGAGGTATGAACTCAAGTGTCAAAAAGTTGTTTTGCACGATTGTCAATTGTTCTGTATAAATGTAATTTAAATCATACCGTATTTGGAATCAAATTAAAGGTCTAGCAGAAGAGGTTTGAACTCAATTATGAAAAAGTTGTTTTGAACGATCGCCAATTGTTGGAATCAAATGAAAATATTTCAGTGATGAACAAACAACTTCCCTCAATAGGAAACACATAACTTCCCTCAATGTAAAACATACAACTTTTGTCAGTGGGAAACACACAACTACCCTTATTGGAAAACATACAACTTTCGTCAGTGGTAAACACACAACTTCCCTCAATGAAAAATATACAAATATTATCAGTGGTTAACACACAACTTCCCTTAATGAAAAACATATAACTTTTATCAGTAGTTAACACAAAACTTTCCTCAATAAAAAAACTTACAACTTTCGTCAGTGGTTAACACACAACTTTACTCAATGAAAATCATAATACTTCTGTGAGTGATAAAAACACAAATATCCACAATAAAAAACATACAACTTTCGTCACTGGTTAACACACAACTTTCCACAATGAAAAGCATATAACTTTCGACAGTGGGAAACACACAACCGTGTACTGACATATAAGCGAGGAACAAAGCGGCGGGCTTGCTTCCTCTATCTACTGACATGAAAGCGAGGAACGAAGTGACAAAGAGATGATCTTGCTTCGCCAATTATTGGAATAAAATGTGAATATTTCAGTGATGAACAAACTTCCCTCAATAAAAAGCATAACTTCCCTCAATGGAAAACATACAACTTTCATCAGTGGTAAACACAAAACTTTCCTCAATAAAAACATACATCTTTCGTTAGTGGTTACTACAGAACTTCCCTCAATGAAAAAATACATCTTTCGTCAGTGGTTAACACACAACTTCTCTCAATGAAATACATAGAACTTTCGTCAGTGGTAAATACACAACTTTCCTCATTGGAAAATATACAACTTGAGTCAATGGTAAGCACACAACTTCCCTCAATGAAAAACATACAATTTTGTCAGTGGTTAACACAGAACTTCTCTTAATGTAAACCAGAGAACTCCTCTGAAAACTTCAACTACTGGAATGGAAGTGACGAGCTTGCTTCGCCGATGTCCTGACATGGAAGCGAGGAACGAAGTGACGAGCTTTCTTCGTAAATTTACTGACATCGATGCAAGGAACATAGTGATGACCTTGCTGCGCCATTTGTTGGGTATTAAATGGTAGTTATTTAAGACTACTCATTTTATTATTAAAAATTTTGTTATTTATTAATTTTTTTAAAAGCTTGGTATTTAAGGGATGTAAAAATTTGTAGGACTTTGGAGTACACTTACATGAAAGCGAGGAACGAAGTGACGAGCTTTCTTCGCCAATTTACTAACAAGGAAGCGGGGAACAAAGCGACAAACTTTCTTCGACAATTGCTTGCTAAAAAATTTAAGGTATTTGAGAAAACTTGCAATTTATTTTCCTATAGCTTTAGTTGCTATCTTCATCATTGTTGCGGAGCCTAGGGGTCAGACCTGCGAAGCAGGTCGGACCGCTATCCTATATACTAAAAGGCTTGAGTATTTCACTATAGTTTAGCCAATCTAGCAACCAATTTGTACGCAGACCTACAGCCTAGACCGTTTGATGGAATTAAATGAAACCTTCACAGTAATTTAGAGTTTGATTGGGAATACGTGCTTTTTATGATTTCACATTTTTCTTACACATGATGTGCGAGATATTCAAAAAATAAGGCGGAAATCAGAGTATGCGAGCGTTGCTATGAATGTGAAATTTGTTGATTTTAAATGAATAACTGTATTGTAGTCGTAACTTTTCACAAATTTGTGTTCTTGTCATTTTTGACAGATCTCTTTGAAAAATTAAGTATAAATTACATTAAATCTAGACAAGTTTCAGAAGTTTTGTAAATTTATCTGTGTTTAGAGTAAATGAATGAGCATACATGTGTACTATTTTGTAAATATTTTAAAAGTCAGTCAAAATTATTAAAATTATAGCTGCCACTTTTCACAAATTTGTGTGCACCTTGTCATTTTTGACAGTTCATTTGGAAATTTTAAGTAAAAGTATAACAGATGTCTCTGCCCGTAAACTTCGAAGCTTTGAAGCATTTTAGGCGGTAAAATTTAAATAAGTTAATTATTTGTCTAATACAAAAATGATGAAAATTATTTTCAAGATCGTTTTAAATATTCTTAATAAATTTCAGAATTATCTTTTTAATCTAAATTCGTGGACAAGAAGCTATTTTGAACGATTGTCAATTGTATTTTATAAATGTTATTTAATACATACCGTGTTTGGTATCAAATTAAAAGTTTCAGGAAGTAGATTTAAACTCAAGTGTCAAAAATTATTTTGGACGATCGTCTATTGTTTTCCATAAATACTACTTAAATCGTACTGTGTTTGGTATCAAATTAAAGGTCTCGCGGAGGAGATTTGAACTCAAATGTTAAAACGTTATTTTAGACCATAGTCAATTGTTTTTTATAAATGTTATTCAAAACATATCGTGTTTAGTATTAAATTAAATGTCTCAGGCATGAGATTTAAACTCAAGTGTTAAAAAGTTGTTTCGGAAGATCGTCAGTTGTTTTTATAAATGTTATTTAAATTCTATCATGTTTGGTATCAAAGATCTCATGGAGGAGATTTAAATTCAAGTGTCAAAAAGTACTAACATGGAAGCGAGGAACGAAGTGACGAGCTTGCTTTGCTGATGTACTGAAATGGATGCGAGGAACGAAGTGACGAGCATTCTTCGCCAATGTACTGACATGGAAGCAAGGAACGAAGAGACTAATTTGTGTTATTTTTCTATATTTTTAATTGTAATCTTCTTCAGTGTCGCGGAGCCTAGGGGTCAGACCTGCGAAGCAGGTCGGACCGCTAGTCCTATATACTAAAAGGCTTATGGACTATAGATTAGCCAATCTAACAACCATTATTATTCATCGCTACAGCCTAAACGGTACGATGGATTCAGGTGAAATTTTTTTTTAGACGCAAAGGGCCATAGGGACTACGTGCTTTTTATGAATTCATATTTTTCATACGCATGATGTGCGAAATATTAAATAGGAAAGACATTAAATTTTTACATCAAGGGGTGCCTCGTGTTGCTACGAAAGTGTAGTTTGTTGATTATAATTGTAACTTTTCACAAATTTTTGTTCAATTTGACATATATGACAGATCTGTTTCAAATTTTGAGTAAAAATTACATTAATTCTAGACAAGTTGAAGATGTTTTGTAAATTTATCTGTGATTAAAATAAATGAGTGAGCATGTGTACTATAATGTAAATATATTAAAAAGCAATTTAAAAAATTAAAATTATAGCTGTAATTTTTCACGAATTTGTGCTCATTCTATCATTTTTGACATATCTGTTTGAAACTGTAAGTATAAATTGAATTAATTCTAGGCCAGATGAAAAAGTTTTGTAAATTTATCTGTGTTTAAAATAAACGAGCAAACATATTTACTAATTTGTAAATTATTTAAATGTGATTTTTTTTTATATTTTTTTCAAATTTAAAATTAATATTACAGATGTCTGTGTTTGTCAACTACGATTCTTTTAAGGATTTTAGGCGGTAAAATTCAAATGAGTCAATTTCTTATCTTACAAAAAATGTTAAATATTATTTTTCAATTCATTTTTTTCTTTCTCAAAAAATAGAACAGATGTCTCTGCTCGACAACATCTAAGTATTTTAGGCGGTAAAATTTAAATAAGTTAATTACTTATCTAATATAAAAAGATTGATTTAAATATTTATAATCAATTTCAGAATTATTTTTTTTATCATCAGTTTTTATTTCTAATCCTGCCGAGTTTGGTACAAAATTAAAAGTTTCAAGTTAGAGATTTAAAATAAAGTGTCATAAAGTTTTAGACGATTCTATTGTTTTTTATAAATGTTATTTAAATCGTACCGTGTTTGGTATTGAATAAAAGGTCTCGCAGAGGAGATTTGAACTCAAGTATTAAAAAATTGTTTTGGAAGATTGTCAATTGTTTTCTATAAATATTATATAAATCCTACCGTGTTTGGAAGTGAATTAAAGGTCTCGAAGAGGAGATTTGAACTCAAGTATCAAAAAGCTGTTTTGGACGATTGTCAATTGTTTTTTATAAAAATGATTTAAATCCTACCGTGTTGGGTATCAAATTAAAGGTCTCGCGGAGGAGATTTGAACTCAGGTGTCAAAAAGTTATTTTGGACGATTGTCAATTGTTTTTTATAAATATTATTTAAATCCCACCGTGTTGGGTATCAAATTAAAGGTCTTGCGGAGGAGATTTGAACTTAGGTGTTAAAAAGTTGTTTTGGATGATTGTCAATTGTTTTTTATAAATATTATTTAAATACCACCGTGTTTGGTATCAAATTATAGGTCTGGCGGAGGAGATTTGAACTCAAGTGTCAAAAAGTTGTTTGGACGATCGTTAATTGTTTTCTATAAATGTTATTTAATTCCTACCGTGTTTGGTATCAAATTAAAGGCCTCGCGGAGGAGATTTGAACTCAAGTGTCAAAAATTTGTTTTGGGCGATTGTTAATTGTTTTTTATAAATATGATTTAAATCCTACCATGTTTGGTAGTGAATTAAAGGTCTCGAAGAGGAGATTTGAACTCAAGTATCAAAAAGCTGTTTTGGACGATTGTCAATTGTTTTTTATAAATATTGTTTAAATCCCACCGTGTTTGGTATCAAATTAAAGGTTTTGCGGAGGAGATTTGAACTCAAGTGTCAAAAAGTTGTTTTGGACGATCGTTAATTGTTTTGTATAAATGTTATTTAATTCCTACCGTGTTTGGTATCAAATTAAAGGCCTCGCGGAGGAGATTTGAACTCAAGTGTCAAAAAGTTGTTTTGGGCGATTGTCAATTGTTTTTTATAAATATTATTTAAATCCTACCGTGTTTGGTATTGAATTAAAGGTCTTGACGAGGAAATTTGAACTTCAGTGCCAAAAAGTTGTTTTGTGCGATTGTCAATTGTTTTTTATAAATATTATTTAAATCCTACCGTGTTTAGTATCAAATTAAAGGCTTCGCGGAAGAGATTTGAACTCAAGTGTTAAAATTTATACATACATACATACATAACATCACGCTATGTCCCACTTAGTGGGGTAGCACGAACCCAGAAAAACATTCAACCAACAATCAATCTCCTCCATACATTCCTATCCTGACACACCACTTTCGCCTCGTCCACATTCATAGTGCGATTCATACATGCTCGTTTATTCTTCACACTCGGAATCATTCGTTCACGCAACAAACCACCAATCATACCCAACCAGTTATTCCTCGGACGCCCGCGCAAACATTCACCTTCAATCTCACCCACATATATTAGTTTCACCAACCTTTCATTCGACATTCGCTCAACATGTCCAAACCATCTTAACTGACTCACTCCCACTTTCTTAACAACACTCCTCTCAATCTCACACTCATCATACACCAATGTATTCCGTATACGATCACGTCTAGTATACCCACATACTCCTCTCAAATATCTCATTTCCACAGCAGTTATACGTCGTTCATGCTTCTTCATCCACACCCAACATTCAGAACCATACATCAATGTAGGCACTAACACACCATTATAAACACTCAATCGAGCATCTCTAGATACATTCACGTTTCGAACAAATGTACCCAGAGCACCCAATACCTTGCACCCTGCAGACACTCGCCTTTCGATCTCCCGGTCAATACGTCCATCCCTCGAGAACATTTATATTGGACGATTATCAATTGTTTTATATAAATGTTATTTAATTCCTATCGTGTTTGGTATCAAATTAAAGGCATCGCGGAGGAGATTTGAACTCATGTGTGAAAATGTTGTTTTGGACGATTGTCAATTGTTTTTTATAAATATTATTTAAATCCTACCGTCTTTGGTATCAAATTAAATATCTCACGGAAGAGATTTAAACTCAAGTGCTATAAAGTAGTAACATGGAAGCAAGGAACGAAGTAACGAGATTGCTTCGCCGATGCACGGGCTTGAAAGCGAGGAACGAAGTGACGAGCTTTTTTCGTCAATGTACTGACTTGTAAGCGAGGAACTTAGTGACGAGGTTGCTTCGCCGATGCACTGACTTGTAAGCGAGGAACGAAGTGATGAACTTTCTTTGCTGATGCACTGACTTGAAAGCGAGGAACGAAGTAACGAGCTTTTTCGTCAATTTACTGACATGGAAGCGAGGAACGTAGTTATGAGCTTGCTTCGCATTTGTTTGGTATTAAATGGTAGTTATTTAAGACTACTCATATTATTTTTCTACATTTGTAATCTTCTTTAGTGACACGGGTATCAATAGAAAGGTGTCAAATAGACTGAACAAAAGATAATATAAAAAATGCCTCCATTTGGCCGATTGTTTTCATAAAAGTCATTAGAAAAATGTGTTTGGTATCAAATAAGAACCTTGATGGACAAGTTTTAATTTTTTCGCTTCGATTGTACTTTGAAGTGTAACTGACTACCTGACGTAAGACTGGATAAGGTTGGTATTACAGGAACAAATTTTATAAAAATAATGTATATCTGCCAAATTTGTCAATATGGAATGCAAATTATTATTTATTTTAACTTTTTTTTTAATTTTGAAAATATCTAACTTGTAGTTTATCTAACTAAATGTTTTAGGAGTTGGTACATAGTTATTTTTTTAAAGTCAATTGAAATCTATTGTAGGGTTAAAAATTAAAATACTTTATCTTGGTAATGTCCATGAAAAATCTATTGTGTTTGTTGTAATTTTTTCCGCAAACCAATTACGATCTGCAATTGTTTTTCCTTAAAATTCATGAATATGCGACCTCTGGAGTACCATGTGAAATGTTTTAGAAGTGAAATATTGAGGAACTTGCAAAAATTTCCCTAGACCTAGCTTGTGGAGTATTGAATGCAATGTTTTAGGTTCAAAAAATAGGAAAAAGTAGTGATGAATCAACTTTGTCATAAATAATAACGATTAGCAATTGTTTTTGTGGAAATTACTAGAAACCTAACTTAGGGGTATTTAATGCCAATGCATTGACATGAAAGCGAGGAACGAAGTGACGAGCTTTCTTCGCCAATTTACTAACAAGGAAGCGAGGTACAATGAGACAAACATTCTTCGTCAATTGCTTGCTAACAAATTTATGGTATTTGAAAAATCTTGCAATTAATTTTCCCATAGTTTTAGTTGCTATATTCTACAGTGTCGCGGAGCCTAGGGGGCAGACCTGCGAAGCAGGTCGGACCGCTAGTCCCTTATACTAAAAGGCTTAATTCATTCTCTATATATATTTTCATCTGCCTAGTAACCAAATTTGTGCGCAGCTCTAGAGCCTAGACGGTTTGACGGATTTCAGTGAAACCTTTACCGGAAGTTAGAGATTTTTTCAGAATAGCGCCTTTTTATGAATTCACATTTTTAGTACACATGATGTGCGAGATATTAAATAAATAAGGCGAAAATGCGTTTACGGATCAAAGTGTGTGTGTTGCTATGAAAGTGGAGTTTGTTGATTCTGGTTGTAACTTTACAAAAATTTTTGCTCAATTTGTCATTTCTGAGAGATCTGTTTCAAAATTTAAGTATAAATTACATATATTCTAGACAACTCGAAGATGTTTTGTAAATTTATCTGTGTTTAGAATTAATGAACAAACATGTGTACTATATTGTAAGTATTTTAAAAGTAAATTAAAAAAAAATAAAAAATTGTAGCTGTCACTTTTCACAAATTTTTGTGCAAACTAGTTATTTTCACATTTCCGTCAAAAATTTTAAATATAAATTACTTTAATTGTAGTTCAGTTAGACAAGTTTGGTAATTTATTTGTGTTTAGAATAAATATGCAAACATTATTATTATTTTGTAATTATTTTAAATTAGAATTTTTTTTTCATACATTTTTCAAATTTAAAATAAATATGACAGATGTCGTTGTTCGTCAACCTCGATTCTTTTAAGGATTTTAAGCGGTAATATTCAAATGAGTTAACTTCTTACCTAACATAAAAAAGTTGAGAATTATTTTCGCTTGATAGATGGTTTCTTTTTCTTTTAAAAAAATACAACAGATGTCTCTGCTCGACAAAATCGATGCTTCTAAGTATTTTAGGCGGTAAAATTTAAACAAGTTAATTACTTATCTAATATAAAAAGTTCATTTTAAATATTTATAATCAATTTCAGATTTTTTTTATCTAAATTCGTAGAATTGCCAAAAAGTTATTTTAAACAATCATCAGTTGTTTTTTATTTCTAAACAAGTGTCACAAAATTATTTTACACGATCGTTAATTGTTTTTTCTAAATGTTATTTAAATCCTGCCGTGTTTGGCATTAAATTGAAAGTCTCACTCATCAGATTTAAACTCAAGTATCAAAAATTTATTTTGGACGATCGTTAATTGTTTTTATAAATCTTATTTAAATCCTATCGTGTTTGGATGAAATTAAAGGTCTCGCAGAGAAGGTTTGAACTCAAGTGGCAAAAAGTTGTTTTGGGCGATTGTCAATTGTTTTGTATAAATGTTATTTAAATCCTACCGTGTTTGGTATTGAATTAAAGGTCTCACTCATGAGATTTAAACTCAAATGTCAAAAAGTTATTTTGGACGATCGTCAATTTGTTACGTTTAGCCGACTACTTTATTCGCCTGGGAGCTCGGCAAACCTTCAAACCCCCAGGTCGAGCAGTCATCAGAAACATCATTGGAAGTCACTTGTGGCGGGCCTCTGGCTTTACATTTTCCTGTTAAGAGTTGTGACTTAACTTAAGCGCGATTGCACCTGAAAGTCAAAAAAAGTCGTTAAAAACGCACATTTAAATGAGTAAAGTTGATGTGATCGGTTGCGTTACCATTTTTTGGAAAAGTATAACTTGGAAATTGGTTTAGTTTACGTATCAGATATTAAATCTGAATAATTTGAGTTTCGCAACTTGCTACGAAGTTTAACTTCATCGGAGTTTTCCGGATTAAGTCGATCCACATAAAATTTTACGAACATAAAGCCGCTCAACACCACAAGGTAAATTTTAACACTTATTGTCATATTCAGTCCAGTTTAAATGTAGTCCAGTCACAACTCTGTAATGTAATGTAAAGTAAAGTAAAGTAAAGTACAACCACGTAATTAAGTCATTATAATTTTTCATTGCAACGGTTTTCATCAGTCAGTGGCGTACCTGCCCACTCGTGCCTTTCCTAATGATGAATTTCTTTTTAGGCTTTTTGTCTTCTTTTGGTATACTCTTATTTTATTCCATGGAGTTTTATCCCATTCAGTGGTTTATTTTCTACTAATCACTGGGTTGCTCAATTTATGGGATATTGGTTACCTGTATTGGTTTGGGTACTGAACCGAGTTCAGCGGAGCATTGTCGACGAAGACGATCCACATCGTGCGTATGTACATATTGCACTGAGTCCACATCGGGAGAATCAGCTGGGAGACTTGCACAAAATTCCATACCGCCGCCACTGGAGTTGCCGAACCAGACAGAAGGCAGCGTCAGCCAGCCGCGCGCGCCATTCAAGCCATCTCAAGCTAAGCATACCATCTCTCTCTTTGTAATTACGCTCCCATCTCTCATGCTGAAACGAGGTTATGTTTATGTTTAGATATAGGTCATATTTTCGTTGATGTTATTATTCCAATATTATATGTGCACAATAGTTCAATACTTACCGTTGTGAAGTTGATCACCGGCGTTTTGATCTTAAGTTACACTGTCGTGGACAGTCTCGCGTCGGGTGTTGTGTCCAGCGTGGTTATCGCGAATCGCTTGATCATTCATACAGCGTGCAAACAACGTAAAGGTACCTCTACGGAACACTGCGATATTACGCTACAGCTCAGTCTAGACAATTGTTGTCACGGCGATTCTCGTCACTACGTCCGCGATCACCACTCCCCTCGCGTTTGTATTCAGTCATTGCCATTCGGCTGAGAATTTACACTGGGGATCATACTACTTGGTACGTGTATTGTTATTATTCTACGCGGGAGAGCTTCACTCTACCTTTAACAAACTGTATTTCGTGATCGTCAATAAATGTTAATTAGTACATTAGCTCTTGGTCTACTCTTTACGGAACTACCCTCACTCGTAGGTATATTGGCCGACCTTAGGTTGGACTGGCCCGAAAGGTCAATTGGCGCCCAGGTATTCGAGACCCGTAGGAACATATCCTTGCTACAATTTGGTATGGGAACCCCCCCTATCTCCACTGCATAGCTGGCCGGAGTCCAACCGTATCTAACGGGACTTTTGAACTAGGTGGTAGCAAATTGTTTTTTATAAATGTTATTTAAATCGTACAGTGTTTGGAATCAAATTAAAGGTCTCGCAGAGGAGGTTTGAACTAAAGTGTCAAAAAGTTGTTTTGGGCGTTTATCAATTGTTTTGTGTAAATGTTATTTTTATCCTACCATGTTTGATATTAAATTAAAAGTCTCATGGAGCGGATTTAAACTTAAGTATCAAAAAGTTATTTTGCACGATCGTCATGTGTTTGGTATTAATTTAAAGTTCATATTTAAACTCAAGTGTCACAAAGTTGTGTCATGGAAGCGAGGAACGAAGTGACGAGCTTGCTTCGTCGACGTACTGACATAGAAGCGAGGAACGAAGTGACGAGCTTGCTTCGCCATTTGTTTGGTATTAAATGGTAGTTATTTAAGACTACTCATTTTATTTTTCTAGAGTTGTTATCTTCTTTAGTGACGCGGGTATCAAAAGAAAGGTGTCAAATAGACTGAACAAATGATAATATAAAAAATGGAGGCTGGCCGATTGTTTTCATAAAAGTCATTAGAAAAATGCGTTTGGTATCAAATAAGAACTTTGTTGGACAAATTTTAATTTTTTCGCTTCGATTGTACTTTGAAGTGTAACTGACAAGCTGACCTAAGACTGGTTAGAGTTGGTATTACACGATCAAATTTAGTAAAGATAATGTATATCTGCCAAATTTGTCAATATGGAATGCAAATTATTATACATTATTATTGATGGTATTTCTAAATTGCCAAGAAGACAATAGAAATGTCAGATTGACACAAGTCTTCATTACATGATCAAATATTAATGCAAGTTGTATTTAATATAAATTTCTTTTAAAAATCACTTATTCGGTATCGAAAGCAAGGTCGGAGTGACGAAATTTTATCTCAAATCGTAACGATCGACAATTGTTTAAACTTTTTTTTAATTTTTGAAAATATCTAACTTGTAGTTTATCTAACTAAATATTTTAGGAGTTGGCAGATAGTTATTTTTTTAAAGTCAATTGAAATCTATTGTAGGGGTAAAAATTAAATTACTTTATCTTGGTAATCTCCAGGAAAAATCTATTGTGTTTGTTGTAATTTTTTCCGCAAACCAATTACGATCGGCAATTGATTTTATTAAAATTCATGAATATGCTACCTGTGGAGTACTAAGTGAAATGTTTTAAAAGTGAAATATTGGGGAACTTAGAAATGATCCATCTTTATTACAAATCAGTATGATTGCCAATTAATTTTCTGAAAATTCGCCTAAACCTAGCTTGTGGCGAATTGAATGCAATGTTTTTGGCTCAAAAAGTAGGAAAAAGTAGCGATGAATCTTCTTTGTCATAAATAATAACGATCAGCAATTGTTTTTGTTGAAATTACTAGAAACCTAACTTAGGAGTATTTAATGCCAATGCACTGACATGAAAGCGAGGAACGAAGTGACGAGCTTTCTTCGCCTATTTATCAAGGAAGCGGGGAACAAAGAGACAATCTTTCTTCGACAATTGCTTGCTAACAAATTTAAGGTATTTGAGAAAACTTGCAATTTATTTTCCTATAGTTTTAGTTGCTATCTTATCTTCTTCAGTGTCGCGGAGCCTAGGGGTCAGACCTGCGAAGCAGGTCGTACCGCTACCAGAACAACTGGGTATGCGGCAAAGAGGCCACAAAATGCGACACAGGAATAAGAATATACAACAACAAGACCATTAAAGTTAACAAATACAAGGGAAGTAAATCCATCACATGGATAGACACATTTGGCATAAGATTTTACACATGTTACATTAGCCCAAATTCTGGAAACCAAAGATACGAAGAGTTTCTAGACGAACTGGACAACGAGTTAAGAAACTGCCGTAAAGCAGTACTACTGACGGGCGACTTCAACGCCAAACACGGCGCCTGGGGGTCACCAACAACGGACAAAAGGGGGCAAATGCTTTGGGAAGTACTAAACATCCACGACCTATGCATAAATAACTCTGGGGGAGTACCAACATTTGCTAACTCAAATGGTACCTCATTCATCGACATCACTGCATGCTCGACTGAGATAGCGGACAAGATAGCTAGATGGAAAGTAGAGGAGGAAGAAGAGAGCTACAGCCCCCATAGGCAAATAACGTATGAGATGGTTCTAGACAGCGACAAGGAAAACCTAACTACCGAAAGAATAAGGTGGAACACGAAGACAATAAATCCAGAAACCTGTGCAGAGGAAGCTACAAAATTGAAGGAAGCGACAACAGCAGAAGATATGAGAAAAACTCTTCATACATTGTGTAATAGCACAATGAAGAGAAGCGGGCAGAACCAGAAGAGGCGTCCTGTGTACTGGTGGACTCCGGAAATTAAAGAGCTTAGACAGAAATGCATACACGCAAGAAGAGTATACACAAGAACAAGAAATAGAAGACCTAACATGATAGACCTAGAGGATGCAAAAAGCACATATAAACAAGCAAAAAAAGCCCTGAGCCTGGAGATCAGAGATGAAAAGAGAAAGAAATGGACGGAGCTCATCAATTCAGTAGAAGAAGATGTATGGGGGAAACCATACAATATTATAATAAAAAGAACCAAATTAGCATCACCAACTACACCAGGAGAGGATCTCGTTGACAAAATAGTAGAGACACTATTCCCTAGAAGGGAAACAGTTATGAGGAATAACATAAACGGCACGGAGGCACCTCTGATCACTAGAAACGAGATCCAAAGAGCAGGAAAGAAAATGAAGGCTCGAAAAGCACCAGGGGACGATGGGATCCCGCCTGAGATTATAAAGATAGTGGCAGAGCATAACCCGGACTGGTACACATCGGTTATGAATGAGGTCCTAACAACTGGAATCTATCCCCCTGAGTGGAAAACAGCGGAACTGGTCCTGATACCGAAGCCAGGAAAAGAAAATAAAGAGGATCCATCAGCCTATCGCCCCCTGTGCCTACTTAACACCACAGGGAAACTGATAGAGCAAATCATGAATGACAGACTCAACACCCATCTCCAAACAACAGAATATAGCTTGTCAGATAGCCAATATGGCTTCAGAGAGGGAAGATCGACCCTGGACGCAATGAAAATAGTGAAAGAAACAGCAGAGGGGGAAATGAAGAAGAAGAAAGCAAGAGGGCTATGCGCCCTTGTAACAATAGACGTCCAAAATGCCTTTAACTCGGTGCCGTGGACCCACATCATGGCGGCCCTAGCACAAAAAGAGACCCCACCGTACCTGGTAAATACGATCGGTTCCTATTTAAGCAATAGGCAAATACAGTACAAGTCTAAAACATACAGGATGTATTGTGGAGTCCCACAAGGCTCTGTGCTAGGACCAATGTTGTGGAACATCTTTTATGATGAGATCCTGAGACTCCCGGTACCAAGGGACACAAAACTGGTGGGATTTGCCGACGACCTAGCGGTGGTCTCTACAGACAAGGATGAAGAGGTGTTAACCAACAAAGTCAACAAAACATTATTAATGGTTGAAGAATGGATTGAAGCAAAAGGCATGAAGATTGTTCCCCAGAAAACAGAGGCGGTCCTACTAATAGGAAAGAAACAACACGGGCCAATAACGTTCTGCATAGGTGATAAAACTATAAGCCCCAAGGAGTCCATCAAGTACTTGGGAGTGTATTTTAGCAAGAATATGAAGTTCGCAACCCACATAAAAAACAAATGTAATGAAGCATATAGAACTATAACAGCCCTCCGACGACTATTCCCCCGAATAGAGGGCCCGTCTGAAGCAAAAAGACGGCTCCTAGCTTCAGTGGCACATAGTATAATATTATACGCGTCCCCAATCTGGGGCGACACCCTACAGTATGCAGCGTATAGAAACTTACTAAATAGAGCAAACAGGAGCCTGGCAATACCGATATGCAGAGGCTATAGAACGATGTCCGGGGAAGTAGCAGAGGTCCTGTCACGACTAGCGCCACTGCCTCTACTAGTGGAGGAGAGGGCACTCAACTACGGAGCCACCAAAGAAGAAAAAAAGAAAAATAGAGAAAATAGAGTAGCAAAATGGCAAGAAAGGTGGGAGAGAGGCCATGGTAGCACTTGGACACGGGAGCTACTCCCCAACATACAAGCATGGGTAGCAAGGGACCATGGTCATATAGATTACCACACCACACAAGCGCTGAGCGGACACGGGTGCTTCCAAAAATACTTACAAAGAATAGGGAAAGCAGAGACATCAAACTGCCACTACTGCGCGGAAGCGGATTCGCCGAGACATACGCTATTTGACTGCGAAAGATGGCAAGAAGCAAGACAAGAAGCAACAGACAAACTGCAAACCGAAATCAGAGCAGACAACATAACGGCAACAATGCTGAAAGACTCAACGGCATGGGACTAAATAAAAAACATGATACGCCACATAATTAAAGGAAAAGAAGAGGACGAAAGGGAGAGAGAAAGGGTGAGGAGACAGAACCCCCCCCCCCCCACCCTTAACACATAACATAAGAAGGCTGGAGTAGGAAAAGACAACAGAAGGATGGCGACGTAATGTAGGAAACTACGGTTCCACATCCTTGTGGGCTAGGGGGCGGGAGAGTTTAGTGGGTAGGCTAGGCAAATGAAGCGAAAGCGGATGTCTAGAGTCCCACACTACCTTTTCCCTTCGGGGGGTATGCGCTGCTTCGGCATCATACTAGGTGTGCATGAGCATTCTCTCCTACCCAACAAAAAAAAAAAAGGTCGTACCGCTATCTTATATCTAATCAGTCAAGGGTCGGATCAATAGAATTATCACTCGCAATTGCGCATTTTTACAGTCTAGACGGAGAAACAGTTTCAATTGAAATTTTCCCTGTTAGATAGTATATTTTTTTCGTTTAGTGCCTTTTCGGAACAGAATTTTTATTTTACCTCATTTTGTCCTTTAAAAAGGTCAGAAAAGGTGAATTTTGTTATAGATCAAAGCGACATGTGACGTTTTACTTTTTTACGATCACGTATTTTCAATAATTGAATGATTTTTGACAGTTCAGTTTTAAATTTTAAATATTAATTACACTAATTGTAGACAAACTGGGCAATTTTTGTAAATTTATTTGTGTTCAGAATAAATGTGTAATTATGCCTATATTTTGTAAATTTTTAAATAGGCAATTTAAAGAAAATGAAAATAATTTCAAATAAAATTTTTCGCTTTGATTGTTCATGCCGCTTAAATGTGGTAGTAAATGAATAACAATTTGTCATTTTTAACAGTTCATTTTCAAATTTTAAATATTAATTACATTAATTGTAGACATGCTGGATTTTTTTTGTAAATTTATTTGTGTTTACAATAAATGCGAAAATATGTTTACTGTTTTAAAAAAATTTTAAATTCTTTTAAAAAAAAACATGTTTCTACAAAAGTTGAAAAATTTCAAATGCCTAGAATTCACCTCCAATTCAAAGATTTAAAAATGTTCAACAATTTCATTACATGTGGCAATAGTCAAAGATATACGGTTGAGATTGCAATAATTCTTTGTTGTAATCAGTAAACACAGTAATCAATGCATTGTTGTATTCCTTGATCTTTGATACAAGTTTTAAACGGAAAATTATTTGCACATGGTACTGACAATATAATGCAAATATTTAGGGTTTTTAAATATATTTTATGTTACCTATATAAATAAGTAAGAAATGAATAAAATAAAGTGAAACCAATCATATTTTGAAGAGAGGGCGGTTCAAATTTTGATTGAAATGTGTAATATGTGCTCCAGGCTATATTGTATACGGCAAGTGTTATGAATTTAAATATTTAGATAATAACTTGTTACAAAAAGGTAATTTCTTTAATCACCATATTCCACAGATAGAAAATTGGTATTTTAAAGTGTGTTAATTTTTTATTGTGAAATACGTTAGGGAAAACATGTGTTGAAGAAATTTCAAGAAGTGAATATAGTTGATAAGGTTTTTCTATTTTGACGTGACCAATTGGAGTTTTGTGCAATTTATTTGTAAATGAAACTTGACAGTACAATAATCTCATTGTTAAATTTGATGAATGTAATGTTCCATCATTGCAACACGTTTTAGTTCTATTCAAATTATCAAATTTAATCTACAACGTTCAGGTGCTTGGATTTTATTTGTTAATCGTATTCATTTTGAAATATTTGTTGTAGGTGCTATAGAATTACGACACGAGGCATGAAAATCAAATTATGTAGATTTTTCTAATGCGACCAATAGTAACAAACAGTGGCCGTTGTGTGTTTCCAGTAAGCGGCCAGTTGAACTTCAAACGCTTGATTACAACAATGAAATATATTTATTCTTTGTATCTACCTTACCACGGACTTTTGTCTTAATTTACATATTATAGAACTATTTTTCATGGAGTATATAGTATGTTATAATTAAATAACATTCTCAAAACTATTAAAGAAATTAAGAAAATAGCAATCAAAAGTTATATTTCCGGCCGGTTCTAACGATTTATTTAAATTCAGTCCCTGTTCCTCGTGCTAGCATCGCATAGTTCGAAACTGTTCGATACAACTCTGAACACAATAGTTATTCTAAAGAAATAATCTACGAATTTAATGAAATTTGTATTTTGAATTTTAATTGTATACCATTTTTGTTAATTTATTTGTATTTAGAAACAAGCGAATATATTTGCTAAATTTTAAATATTGTATCACTGATCACAAAATACACACTTTGACCATACGCTGGACAAAGAAAAATTAGTATTACACGATCAAATTTAGTAAAAAAAATTAAGGAAAACCACGAAAATTGTCGCCAACGTAGGAAGCAAATTGTTATTTATTATTAACCAACCTTTAAAATTTTTTTTATTTAAAATTACAATATGACAAAAGAAATGTCAGATTGATACAGGTCGGTATTACATGAACAAATATTAGTGCAAGTTTTGAATGATTTAAATTTATTTAAAAATCACTTATTTAGTCTCAAAAGACATGCATTGAAGATATGAGATTAATAATTATATTACAAATGGAAGAGTTATGACATATTGTGTAGTGTTCTGTAGCGAGTCCGATCGATGTATTGTACTAATCAGTAATCACCTTTCTTCTATTATATTGTTATAACTACATAAGCCTTATTAGATTTCCAGAGATGGCGGAGCCCTAGCTGAGACACCCGCCGTAGGCGGGGGTCGACGCTAGTCCCTTATACTAAAAGGCTTATTCACTTTCTACATATACTTTCATCTGCCTAGTAACCAAATTTGTGCGCAGCTCTAGAGCCTAGACGGTTTGACGGATTTCAGTTAAACCTTTACCGGAAGTTAGAGATTTTTTCAGAATAGCGCCTTTTCATGAATTCACATTTTTAGTACACATGATGTGCGAGATATTAAATAAATAAGGCGGAAATGCGTTTACCGATCAGAGTGTGCGGGTTGCTATCAAAGTGGAGTTTGTTGATTCTGGTTGTAACATTACAAAAATTTATGTTCAATTTGTCATTTCTGACAGATCTGTTTCGAAATTCAAGTATAAATTACATATATTCTAGACAACTTAAAGATGTTTTGTAAATTTATCTGTATTTAGAATTAATGAGCAAACATGTGTACTATTTTGTAAGTATTTTAAAAGTCAATTAAAAAAATTAAAATTGTTGCTGTTACTTTTCACAAATTTTTGTGCAACTAGTTATTTTGACATTTCAGTCTGAAATTTTAAATATAAATTACTTTAATTGTAGTTCAGTTAGACAAGTTTGGTAATTTATTTGTGTTTAGAATATATATGCAAACATTATTATTATTTTGTAATTATTTTAAATTTGAATTTTTTTTCACATATTTTTTCAAATTTACAATTAATATGACAGATGTCGTTGTTTGTCAACCTCAATTCTTTTAAGGAATTTAGGCGGTAAAATTCAAATGAATTAACTTCTTCTAACATAAAAAAGTTGAGAATTATTTTTCGCTTCATAGATGGTTTCTTTTTCTTCTCAAAAAATACAACAGATGTCTCTGCTCGACAACCTCGATGCTTCTAAGTATTTTAGGCGGTAAAATTTAAACAAGTTATCTAATATAAAAAGTTCGTTTTAAATATTTATAATCAATTTCAGATTTTTTTTATATCTAAATTCGTAGAATAGTCAAAAAGTTATTTTAAACAATGATCAGTTGTTTTTTATTTCTAATCAAGTGTCAAAAATTATTATACACGATCGTTAATTGTTTTTTCTGAATGTTATTTAAATCCTGCCGTGTTTGGCATTAAAATGAAGGTCTCACTCATCAGATTTAAACTAAAGTGTCAAAAAATTATTTTGGACGATCGTAATTTGTTTTTATAAATGTTATTTAAAACCTAACGTGTTTGGTATTGAATTAAATGTCTCAATCATGATATTTAAACTCAAGTATCAAAAATTTATTTTGGACGATCGCTAATTGTTTTTATAAATGTTATTTAAATCCTACCGTGTTTGGAATCAAATTACAGGTCTCGGAGAAGAGGTTTGAACTCAAGTGTCAAAAAGTTGTTTTTGGTGATTGTCAATTGTTTTGTATAAATGTTATTTAAATCCTACCGTGTTTGGTATTGAATTAAAGGTCTTGCTCATGAGATTTAAACTCAAGTTTCAAAAAGTTATTTTGGACAAACGTCAATTTTTTTTTATAAATGTAATTTAAATCCTACAGTGTTTGAAATCAAATTAAAGGTCTCGCAGAGGAGGTTTGAATTAAAGTGTCAAAAAGTTGTTTTGGACGATTGTCAATTGTTTTCTATAAAAATTATTTAAATCCTACCGTGTTTGGTATTTTTTTAATTGGGCACTTAAATTGCACTAAATTAGCACTATATTTTAGAATATATTAGAAGTCATTCTGCTCACTTTTTAAGTTTTTCAATTTGTTTTGCTAGCTTTATATTTATATAACAAAACCTTAAAAAAAAAACTTCTGCAGCATCCAATTTTTAATTGGGCACTAAAATAGCAGTAAATTAGCACTATGTTTTAAAATATATAAGAAATTATTCTATTCACTTTTCTTAGGTTTATCAATTTGTTTTGCTAGCATTATATTAAGCTAGCAAAACCTTTAAAAAAACCGCTGCAGCACCCAATTTATTAATTGGGCACTAAAATAGCACTATATTTTAAAATATATAAGAAATTATTCTGGTCACTTTGCTTAGGTTTTTGCAATTTGTTTTGCTAGCATTATATTAAGCTAGCAAAACCTTTTTTTAAAAAAAAAAACGCTGCAGCACCCAATTTGTTGATTGGGCACTAAAATAGCACTAAATTAGCACTATATTTTAAAATATATAAGAAGTCATTCTGCTCACTTTGCTTTGCTAGCTTAAGGAAGGTCTCGATTTTTTTTTTGAGCAGTTTATTTGTTCATTTTTAATTATTTGTTTATTTAGTTGATTTAGATCAAAAAACGTACAACTAATCTATAACAGTACAACAACGTAGCAATGTAATTTTTGCATTTTGCATCCAAAACCAGCCATGCAGGAACAAACAACACTCATCACTTGTTCATCTCCTGCAATTTTCCTATTAATTTGATGGGGATCACCTCGTAAATTCGACGTTGACATACACTACACCCACAGCCACTGTCACTTTTATTTTATTTTTTTCCCGCATTTAATCAATTGTCAAGTATATAAAATGCGTTCAGCTTCTTTAAAATTTAGTTTACAGGATCTGTTGTAGCGCATTCGCAAATATTATTAATCGTGAGACTCATTTTTTATATTTTATACAAGAACAGTACTAATGTCACATTCGAATCTTCACCCGAATAGACCACGCCCCCATATCAGATCCCAATAGATTCCGAGTAATTTGGAGCCTCCACGCATAAAAATTTCGATCGTCTTGTTTCTCGAATGTATGGGTCAAACTGAAGTGTATCACAGATTTTCTACCCCAAGATAAGATACCAAGACAACGGCAATCAATAGTGAGAGTTGACGCTAGATTGAGTGAAACAGGGTTGTGGAATGCCTCCTTGGTTGTTTAATTTGTATATGGATGTGTTGTTGCGAAAGGCATTGAATGGAACGGATGGTGTACGTATTGGTGAACGTATAGTGCCTACGTTAGCTTATGCGGATGATGTTGTTGTGTTGGGTGAAACTGAGGAGCAATTGAGAAGAATGATTGTGAGCATAAATGAAGTAGGGAAAGTTTTAAATCTGCTATTGAATGTTGATAAATGTAAAGTGTTGGTGTTTGAGAAGAATGATTTGGTGACTGGTTGTAATGTTTCAGTGAATACTTTACAAACAAAATCAGAGTGAACCTAGAGGTTGATTCGAATAATGGCCAACTCAGATGGCGCAAATGAAGTTTGGAGTACCAGAGCAATTCATATACGAATATATATCATATTAAACGATTTTATTAAATTTGCGATATCGGATATAGAGACAGTATTTCTTTGAGTTAAAATATATTAAAATTAATTGGAATGTTAATTTTATTTATTTAAAATATTTCTTTGTAAATTTGCTACTTCATCAGGGAAGCTAAAAACGTACATAAGATTGCAATTATTAAATTTATTGTGTACAATACTTGCAAAATGTTTAAACAATTTTGATTAGAAATAGAAACAAAAATGATTTCAGTAAAATTTCTAATCAAAATTGTTAAAACATTTTGTAAGTATTGTATAAAAAAAAATCGGATGTGGGCAGCACATAACCTCCCGCCCAATACAACTCTTAAACGGTACTGTATTTGATAATACAGAAAAATACCTTCTTATTTGTTTTTTTCTATTTATATTTCAGAAATTTAATTTTCTTTCATAGATTCATTTATTTTTTTGACATGTGTCACTTTTCGTAAAAAATTTAAAATTTTTACGTGTTTCCATGGCATGAAAACCGGTGTGAAGTTAGCAACGACAAATATTCTGTTCACAATATTAAGAAGATGGCAAATGAGTATAATATACCAAGGAATACAACATAAATTAGTATTTATATGTATTTATCTTAAACATAATATTAATGTTATGGTGTATAGATTACATTCAGTACTAGTATAGAAAAAGTATGTAGGAGATGAGGGTAAAAAAACAAAATTTAGATTTACTACAAATAGCATCAACACACAAAATATTGCATCCTGCCTATAAAAACGTTCTTGTCATCTTCAATTTTTTAGGGTGACTTACGTAAGGGTTAGCCTTTAAAACGGTACCACGACAGAAAAAAAATGTAAGATCGTAAATTCGTAAATCTGTTACATATGATACGCCCGTAACTAACAACATTACAGTTTTGCCAATTCTCGAAAGGTACCTGTAAGAAGACAATTTACATATCAACTTTACGGCCACAAGACGATTATTTTACGACATCAGTCTAACTTCACCATTATATTTTGGTTACCTGTAAGTGACATGTGACAGATAAAATATAATATTTAATTATTTATACTTACACATTAAAATGAAGTAAGTACTGAAAACACTTAAATAATATATTAACTTAAGTCGACATTAAATTATTTATTGTTTGAATATGTGGAATTACAAGTTCGGTACTGAAAATATTGTATATTAAAAAACGAAAACGGGTGATCATTGTCAGTTCTGGTGACGCTAAAATATTACTAATTTTTTTAAATATTTTTCTCGCAGACGACTGACTAAACATATCCAACAGTTTGAACCAACTGGATTTTGGAAAGAACTACAACACACAAAATATAAAGTTAAGAAAACCTTTAAATTAAAATTGATATTTTATATAAATTGAAAAGGAATAATGCCTGTATCAAAATACCTAAAAAGAAATACGCGTTGTTGGATAAATATCGTTAAATTTCGCTAAGTAATCCAATAAATAATATCACCTTGATTATTATTTTTAACTGATTTAATACTAAGAAGTCTCTAAAGGGAATAATTAATATAATATTCATAAAATAATGATGCATTTTTGCATTCAACAGTGACCGAAAAGTTTACAGGCACCTCAAACTTCACCGTAACTTTTACAGATATCTGTAACATATTTACGATTTTCTGTAAGGAACAGATGCTATCAGAATTGCCATTTTACCTGTAAGCATTTACAGATCTTACAGATTCTCTTACAGACCTCACAGAATTGCTCAGAATTGGCCTATAAATTTCTTAACATTTTATTATCTCTAAGTTGATTCAAAAAAACAAACATGTATGTATTTTGTGACATAGTTATTTGCATCCTGATTAAAAATATAAATATTAAAAATTTGACGAAAAGCAACAGCAGCCAGACATTTTCTCTTTATAGCTCTACCATTTCATTATAAATATTGATCTGCAGTTTATTGTGAACGTACATAGAAAGAAAGTGCACGTATCTTATTATCTTAACTGATACAAACCACGAAAAGTGCATATCCGCAATTATTATAATTCAAATATTTAGCATTGACTTATTCCTGTTACAACTTACGTATACTTTAAAATGCAAAATTCGAAAAATTTTATCGCGTACCTCAACTGTTAATTATTAGTTCGGAAACTAATGATGTACCGGTCATCAATAAATGCTATTATGGCAACGACTGGTTGCTATAGTACTAATTTGAGTGTCATAATTTTTTGAAGGGATGAGCGTTTCTTGATAGAGGTGGTCCGTGTTCCTACTGTAACAAGCGCGTTCTTCCAAATTGTTTACTCAGCATTTTATAGTTCAATAACCGCGCTTGTACGAATATTGCAAATATCAATTGTAATTAGTGCACAAGTAGGTTTCTATTGCGTGTGCATATAAATTCTTTTGATATTTGCAGACACAGATAATGATGACACGATCAACTTGATGACATACTTTTAGCTGTTTAAAAGGACAGTTTTTGACAGTCCGAGGGAGAGTAACGCTTAGGGAGTACTAGAGAGTACAGAGAATAACGTTTTGAGAGTCAAACAGCGCTACAAGATGTAGCCATAAAGAAATATCGTCTATTTAAAATATTGGTAACTGTAACTAGGTAACATAATTATACGTTTGCGTCAATTTTAATATTTGTATTTGTTTGTAAATTTTGCTCAGTTTAAATATAGTAATATTTTATTAAAGTAACCTTTGTCATCACCAGTAAAATGTGTTTCAGTATAACACACATTACAGCTCGACCACAGCACTGTTACACTACATTGTTCGATAAGAAATCTATGGCGGGAGGTACTGTGCTGCCCACAACAGATTTTTATTTTAGAAAAGATCCAGAATAAAATCAGATACAATTTGTTCTATTTTGTACAGTTTGCTATTTTGAAATAAACATAAATATCTTATAAACTATAAAAAAATTAAATCATTTGAACAAAATAATTAACATTAATTCATTGGTAACATGACAATGAAAAACCGTTTTTCTGTAAACATCCTTTCAAGGTTATGAAGAAAATGTAACAAAAAAGTTATCATACATTACTTTTTTACCAATCTATATTTTATTTGTAAAGTAACAGATTTAAACTTATTTAGGTGTATTTATCTTAGTAGCAATTATAATAATTAGAGTATGCGGAATCACTATTTCTTTGGTGTTTGTGGTATTGGCATTTTGAACAGTTTTGAGTTTGAAAAGTTCTTTCATGTTATCGTCCATGAATTCACCTTTTAAATCATCCGGTATTTTCGCATAATGGGGATGAACTGCACTAAGAAATACTGTAAATAGATAAATTGCATAAATAAATATCCTTGTATAGTACCAGGTTCATTTCTTTGACTTCTACAATTCCTGCAATTTCGACTACAATAGCGAAAACCGGTTATGGTGAACTTACAGCTATAGCAAACAGGTTTACTTACAAGCTCTTTCAGTTCATAATCGCTTATACCCACTTTTACCAGCTTTCGTGTATACAATGAATACCTATAGCGTGTTCGAATTTGCCTGGCGATTGACATGATTTGCTAATGGGATAAGCCAGCCCTAGCCAGCGGGGTGCAAGTTTGTCTGATGTTCAGGAGTGGATTATTATAATTTTTGGTATAGATGCTTCAAATCTCCGAAATTTTTAATACAATTATCTTTTCAATTATTTCCCCGAAAACTGTTAAGTAAGATAATTTTATACATATATACCTTCAGAAAACGACATTTAAAATTTATTAGTTCAGCAGCACTGTAACAGTGAACACAATGTCACAAGTTGAATGCGAAGATTTTGAAGAATTTACCACGGTCGCAAGGCCAACACAAAAATATTAATCAAACGACGCAAAAGAAATAGTTCTGAATGTGTTTAACTTTTTAAAAAGTGATAATTTCGAAAATGCACCAATATCAAAAACTGCCGAAATGACTCAAGTGACATATACTACAGTAAGAAGAATAATAAAAGAAGGTGTACCGGTTAAAAAACAAAGAAGTGATGCTGGAAAATCGAGAATTTTGAATGATTTTCAAAAAGATGTTATTCGCCGGAAAATATATTCGCTTTACAGTGAAAATATATATCCTTCACTAAGATTATTGCATCAAAAATTAAAAGATGAATGTGATATTACTTGTGCAGTTAGTAGTCTTCGCAGTGTTCTCCTAAGCATGAAATTCAAGTTTAAAAAAATTGATAAACGTCAAGTATTGCTGGAAAGTAGGAGAATATGTCAATGGCGGCATCAATACTTGACAGATTTAAAAAAGTTTCGTGAGGAGAAACGCTCAAACTTGTTAAAAGAATGTACGTGTGCGACACAATGGCACAAAAATTTGGTCATACTGTATTAAATCCTATAGAACTAATTTGGGGACAATTAAAAACAATTAAAAACAAGTGTGCGCTAATGTTGTGGAATTAATTAAAAGTGAAATAAATAATATTAGTGACTTAAATTGGGCTAGTAGTGTTCGGCATGTGATAGACATAGAAAATAGTTACTTAAATTTCAATAATACTGACACTGATGATGATTTTGTTATCGATTAATCACCTAAGTAAAACAACATAGATGTAAAATAAAAAATAAGTTTTTTTTTATCAATATATGTTTATATTTACTGAACGACAATGACAATTCTGTATTCATATTTAATTTTATTAAAATTTTTCATATTTTGATATTACTCATTTGAAAATATTATCCAGTATAACCCTGTAAAGTAGTCCCTTATAAATTTCTTTAATCCTCTTATGGAATACCTGTTGAGAAACACTAATGGAATCAATCGCCAGGCAAATTTGAACAAGCTATACAAGACGATTATACAGAAAATTGAACTGGAAAATTTACAATTTGTACCGATTTTTTCTAGGTACATGCACAAGAATCGTACTTGTTAATATTGCAAAATCTGTAACACAATACAACGAAGACCCTTGCTCATAGAAATTTTTTACTGGAATTTGTAACGCTATTACCATGTTACTTAATCCTAATGAAATAGATTACGGTATTTCTTAGGTCTAGCTGTGATAAAAACATCAATTGTAAATGTACAGTTCAGGCGAAAGTAAAAAGAGGAAGTGTATCGAATAAAAGAACAAGAAAAGATACTGGCTCAAGTAAAATGGACGATTTTACAAAAGACGTTGTTACTAGAGTCATTTATGATGGATATTCAAAGAATATCGTGCAATAGAATCACTCTGGCAAACGCTAAACAATGAAATTGAATTCCCATACAGTGAGGCTTCATTACTAAGATGTTTAAAGACGATGGGGATCACTTATAAAAAGTTAGATAATAGGAAGAGCATTATGGAAGACCCGCGAATTGTAAAAATGAGAACAGAACATTTATCAAAAGTTGGGGAGTATCGAAGAGCTGCTTTTAACAAAAAATAGTTCTCTATTATGCTTAATATTAAATATATGAAATAGTAATTTACGTAACAAGACCTGAAAGTAATACTTTACTGGGTGAGCGCTTATATTCCAGAGCGAGCCGTAGGCGAGCTTTAGAATCTTGCGAGCCCAGTGAAGACACTTTCAGGTCATGTTAGGTACAATATTTTTTCGCGATTATGAAAAAAAAAGAAACAATAAATCTTACACCTTCTTGCAATATTTGACACATGAATGAAAAATAAATAAATAAAGAAGTGATCACTATGGAAATATTGCTTTCCGATCCCTATAAGAAGAAATTTTTCGCGCTAGCTCGGTAAAGAAGGAATTTCCGGTCTAAAAAGCGATCAGAAATAGCTCATTTTCTGGGCGATCGCGAAAAAAATAATTTTATCACATGGAAAATTATCAGCAAAAAGAGTAATACGGCTCACGAGTAACAAAATACAGTGAAATAGTTTGTTAGTGGTCGATTTGCAAGGCATTTTTACTAAGATAATTTAACTCCAATGTAAAGTAAGCCATAAAAAAACAATTTTATCATTTTGACAGCGGATAAATAGGAAGATAACTTTTTGTAAGTGACCCGGGTATCGGGAATTTTACCCCGATAAATTCCCACGACTAGTTTTTAACCAATCATAATGCAAAACACTTGAAAATTCAACCAATAGGAACAGTTTTATACTGATAAAACCCCGTTGCCCGGGTAACGAGAGTTTTACCAGAGTTTTACCGCGGTAAAACCCCGTTGCCCGGGTTACACCGATAAAACTCCCGCTACCAAGGAAACAAATAATTGTTACTGTCAATCACTGCAGTGTGATAGTTAATTAATATTTCAAGTAACATTTTGTTTTGTCTTTGGAATTTATCTTATCAAATACCAGGCGACCTTTCTGATTTTCTCAGATAAATTTTTATTTTTAAGCACTAATTTTTTTTGCTTTAAGTCGGGATTTACCATGCAGTTTGCTTTCGTGATTGTTGCTAAGCAAAAAAATTCGTGCAAAAATAAACATATATCGATAAAATCAGATGTTCTTGTGATATTACCCTTGATAAAACGTTATTAAAATATTAACTACATTAATGTCATTTGCATTATTTGTCAAAAATATGATACATAATAATTTATTCGGCAAAATTAAAAGTTCTTGTGTAATTACAGTTGCAAATTTCCACATTGAGAGCTTCTCAGGTCAATGCTCTATATAGTCGTTATGTAAGCGATTATGAACCGAAAGAGCTTGTAAGTCAAACCTGTTTGCTATTGCTGTGAGTTCACCATAACCGGTTTTTGCTATTATAGTCGAAATTGCAGGGATTATAGAAGTTAAAGAAATGAACTTGGCGTATACTATAATACAACATTAAATTTAATACTCACCTTTTAATTCTTCTAAGTTGGAATACACGAATTGTCGAGGATTCGCTTTTAATAAGGTAACTTTGAATCCAGCATCAGTAAGAATATTATGTAAATATTCTTCAACATTGTCTTCGTGTTGATACATAGGAGTATGTTCACGTGCTTCTGCTATATAATGATTCCATTTTTGCAGTTGGGAGGAATTGTAAAACATATCGAAAAATGAACAGATTCCCGGATAATAAGCAAATAGATCTCCTTCCGGTTTAAGCATATTGTAGAAATTTTGCAAAACTTGTCTGTTGGAAACAGAGTATTTTAAATATTTTTATACAAGCATATGTCGTATCATTTATGAAGGATGTTGTAATCGTTTTGTCCTTGTGTAATGTTGAGTAATGTTACATTTGTCAAAAACAACGAAAATTGCCATTAAATGTAGAAAGCGAAATTCATATTTTAATTGGAACCCAAGTTTTTAATGTGCAATCGTTTTTATTTGTTTTTTTTTTCAATTTTTTGTGGTTGAGATGTAATTTTTGACAATCGACCTTACCTGAATCAACTGTTAAAAATTAAAAAAATAACCCTTTATTGCATGAATTATTATTTTTTTTTAATAAGGACTCAAAAAATTATTTTTTTGAAAAGAATTATTCATATAAGTATTTAAAATAAGTGTGTTACATAAATTTTTTTCTTAAAAAAAATAATTTTTTTTAAGTTTTGTTCATTTTTGTGAACATTATGAACAAATTCAACCTACAATAGAACTTTGGTCTATTGGGTAGTCTTTGTGTACTATACAAAATTGTTTGATAAACAACCTCTTCTAGTAAAACATCAGATAAAAAAAATTTGGAAATTTTGTAAAGGTGTATTTAGCTGTAATATATCAGCAGGTAATAAACTGCTTCCTTCAAATTTTACATTTTCTGTAATTATCCATTTTCCACTTCAACTTATTTTTTACGTTGGTCAAATTAGGAGGAATGATCTAATTGGCAATTGTCAAGTGTATATAATGTTCGCAAATGGTTACAACATGATTGCCATGAATGTAAACTGCATAAGAAAAGAAAAGAAGTATTTTAAATTTTATGTTCCCGGTCGGGAACAGCATGCAATAGAGGGTTAAGTTGGAAATTTGCATTTCTTTAAAACAAAAGATCAATATAATAATAAAATTGCTATAATTTATCACTAAAATTACACATTTAATTTTCTTAGATATCACAATTTATGAATGTCTTCAAACGATCACTTCGTCAAATGTTATACCTTGGACATAGAATATCCAAAGAAACTAAATTAATTTTCCATTGGATTCAAAAATAACTTCAAAAAGTAATGATTTTGATCATTAAATGCAACTAATGTAAATTAAACAAATCGTAAGTTAACCCTCTATTGCATACTATTCCCGAACGGGAACATAATATTAAAAATTTTTTTTTTCTTTTCTTATGCAGTTTACATTCATGGCAATCATGTTGTAACATTTGGGAACATTATATACACTTTGTCAATTGCCAATTAGGTCATTCCTCCCAATTTGACCAACATAAAAAAAAATTTTAACTGGAAAAAGGATAATTACAGAAACTGAGATACAAAATGTAAAATTTGAAGGAAGCAGCTTATTACCTGCTGATATATTACAGCTAAATACACCTTTACAAAATTTCCAAAAAATTTTTTTATCTGATGTTTTCCTAGAAGGGGTTGTTTATCAAACAATTTTGTATAGTACATAAAGACGACCCAATAGACCAAAGTTCTATTGTAAGTTGAATTTGTTCATAATATTCCCAATAGTGAACAAAATTTAAAAATTTTTTTTTTTATTTTTGGAAAAAAAATTATATAACACACTTATTTTACATATATGAATATTTCTTTTGTAAAAAATAATGTTTTTGAGCCCTTATTTAAAAGAAATAATAATTCATGCAATAGAGGGTTAAGGTTAATTTATCCGACACATTCGAATTTTCGCGCGGATTTGGAATGCGACGTTGCCACGCTTCCCACTAGATTTGTAGACATTCGTGTAGTTTGTTTCATCAATTTCTATTTTCTTGTTACACAATCTATGAAATGTTATGATACTTCGGCATTATGTTAACGAATGTTCCAGCTACCGATTTATCAATATTATTTTGTATGTGTTTTTTGACATTTTTAGCCTCCAATATCACATAAGAACACATGTTAAATCAGCAAAACTTTTTTTAGAAGCTGTGAATGACTTGAAATTTGCATGAATTTTTTGTGCAATACTTCTGATGTGTCCTCTAAATTTCAAGCAATTCTCTTTATTTTCTAAATAGGGTTAGAACCAGGGTGATTCCTTTAAAAATCCAGCGCATTTTTGGGCGAAATAGTGACTTGAGAGAAAAATGTTATGTATAAAAAATGACCAGGAAAAATGGCCCTATTTAATAGAAATAATAAACAGAAAATGAAACTAGTGGTTCTTAAACGATAGAATAAAATTATATTTTTTAAATAGTAACTTATATAAATTTTTAGTCCATTAGATAGAGAATTTATTTTTGATTTCAACTATATAAACGTGATATGATATTTTTGCAATATTGGAGTAGGCTATGCAATAAACAAATGATGCAAGTGACAGATTGTGATTTATATTTAAATATTATTGAAACGGACTTAACCCTATTCGCTGACAATCTGTCGTTAAATCAGTATAGAGAAACTTATTTCCAACAAGATGGAACTCCAGCATACAATACACAACATGTACTTTATCAACTTTTTGATGATAGATGGATAGGCAATAATGGTCCAATACTTTAGCCTGCTAGATCGCCTGATTTAATTCCATTAGACTTTGTTTCTGGGGCCATCTTATAAACAAAGTGTTTAGTGTTCCTCCAACAACTGAAGTTGAATGTAAAACCAACATTCGTCCAGCAATTAGTGACTTAAATGCTGAATCTGTTAAATGTGCTACATCAAGAAGAATTCAAAATCAATGAGGTGTTTTTGAACACAAAATAAAAAAAATTATACTTTTAAGTAATACCAAAAATACCCATAGTTGCATAAATCGTAAATAATTTCCATCATATTGTTTTTCGTTTTATGTTATTACTATTATTTTATGGTATTTCTTCGTTATGTAGTTCATTTGTTATTATTAATTTCTTAGTAAAACACGTTATTTTAGATATAAGAAGGTTGCGACAATAATCGTATTAATAGTTGTTTATTGCATAGCCTATTTCAATATTGTAAAATTATTTCTGATTATAATTTCTGATATAAAACCTCATATTATGTTTATATCGTTGAAATCAGGAAAAAATTCTCTATCTAAGGACTAAAATTTATATAGGTTACTATTTAAAAAATATAATTTTATTCCATCGTATGAGAACTACTGGTTTAATTTTCTGTTTATTATTTCTATTAAATACGGCTCTTTTTCCTGGTCATTTTATGTAAATAACATTTTTCTGTAAAATCATTAGTTCACCCACAAAAGCGCTGGTTGTTTTATAGGAAACACCTTGTATATTATTAAATCTATGGTTTTATTAAAAAAGTGTGAAATATTAACCTTAGATCTCGGATCCAGTGCAAGCAGTAAAATGAGACAACGTGGTCGAAGGCACCGTTCAAATGCTCCGGTAAATTCTTCGTACCAATGTCCAACTGAAAGAAGTTCCCCTCTGGGTATTTTTCTGTGGCATACGCTACCATAGCCGGTGTTATGTCCGCGCCAAATACCCGAGTAGCAGGTGGAAGTCGCGGCCGAAGGAACTCCCAAGTGACTTCGCCGTTGGCGCAGCCCACGTCGAGAACTGTTTCATCTTCTGTTCCTCGCCAGTGCAGAACACCCAGGTACTTGGACATCAACTCGTCTGCGTCGCGGCGTTGTATGTCGCTGATTTTGTAATATAATTCTGGATCTTGCATTTTGTAACTGTATTTGGTAGTGTTTGAAATAACACTTGAATAATTGGATAACGTTCGTAAGAATTAATATTGCGCTTGACCTAAATAGGAATAAAAATTTAATGTGGCCAGTCCATAACCTCCCGCCCAATACAACTTTTAAACGGTTCAAATAGTATTTGATGATACAGAAACATATCTTCTTATTTATTTATTTACTATATATTTGAGAAATATAATTTTCTTTCGTATATTTAATTTTATGACATATATTTCACTGAGAAAACAGCTCCACAATCACAATGACATGTGTCACATTTCGTAAAAAATTCAATTTTTCACTGAGCCTAAATTTATTGATGTGATTCATTTCTTTCAGGAGATAGACGTAAAATAAAATGTATAATTTTTAGCTATTTCCAAAGTGCCATGGTAAACAAAACATACAAACATTCGTATGGTTTGAGTTTGACAGATGACATTTGGCAGAGTTTTAATGATTATTGAATTGTTTGAATGATTTCTAAATGGAAAATGTGTCCATGAATACTGAGAAATAATTTAAACAAGTCAATAATCATTAAAACTCTGCCAAATATCATCTGTAAAATTCAAACAATACGACTGTTTGTATGTTTTGTTTAGCATGGCACGCTGGAAATTTTTTTTTACGTATCACATCAATAAATTTAGGCTCATTTGCTGCGTTTTTAATTCTGAACATTTTACGTATATATACTTTTGCTTAAAATCAATAGATAATCATTAGGAGCGAAATTAAAATATTGACATTGTATTTCCTATAGCTCATAAAAAAAATCTGATTTGTTTAGCACATGACTTCCCGCCCAATACTCCATATTTGTATATTTTCTATATATACAGGATGTAATGTAAATAGGTACATTAAATTTAACCAATTATAGAACTCTTCGAGAGGAACAATATTTATTAATAATTTATTTTTTCTAAAACATCCAGTTTTCGAGTTAAAATTCTTTAAAAATTTATTATAATTTAGATTTCCCGCCCATGGAGAACATATGACTGCATAGATGGCGTTAGTGTAAACACTGCGCTGCTGCGCATAACATCTGTTTTTGCGTCGTGAAAGCTACCCTAAATTTTGTATTTTTGCAATAAAAATTTATCCAAACAATATTGAAGCTGAAGAACCAATTCCAATGAGAATACCACTCAAAATTACGCAAAGAGCAACATTAATTACTGTTAATTTAGTACCAACTAAATCAAGATGTCAGTATCCATTTGCAAAAATTGACGTCTGTGCAAAGTAACTTCTGGTATCAAACACTGGACTTTTTCTATGCAGTAAGAATGTAATTTTTGCTTTTTTAATGTACTGTTAATTAATGTGTAATTTTCATATGTGTGTTATAGTGTTATTCTTCGAGTACTTACTAGACTCTGGCTAACCCTCGACGCAGTCCAAATCATTCTGTTCATGTTCATGATCTCGAATAAGCTAAACAACATGTGTAACAGTGCGAACATTCGTAAGATGATGATTTGGAAAACGCCCCAAATAAATTTGACAAGATGGAGCAGCGTTACCTTGAACTTCAACAGAATGTTTGTGAACTGGCTGTTCGGAAAATCAGGCACTTTTACATATAATTACTTTTATAATAATAATTTATTAGTTGATTTATTTGATACTGTCAAAATTTATTTGAAATATAGATCATCAGTTCGCATCTCACTGCCGACAGTTACAAATTTAAATTTACCCCTGTGGTTCCCCCTCCACTAACATCTTTGGGGGCTATGATTTGACGGCTGGTAACCGCGCTTCATACGCAAAAATATATCACCTACCGAGATCTGCATAAGCAGAGTGCCACACCCATAATGGGTAAAAGGCGTGATGATATATTTATTTATTTATTTTATTTAACAAAAGGCATTTGTCAAGATCAATAATTCCATTATTATTGCCATGGATACTGCCATTGGACCAATTTATGAATATACCTGAACGACTCGTAAATTTATGGGGTGGTAAAAATGCTAAAAAAATGGGATTTAGAAAAAAGTTATTAAGAAATATTGTTGTTCTCGGCGAGTTCTATCACTGGTTAAATTTAATGTACTTATTTATGTTACACCTTGTATTTAAGAAATTAAATTTTCTTTCGTACCTATATTTATTTGTTTTTTTGACATATGTTTCACTAAGAAAATAGCTTCACAATCACAATGACATGTGTCACATTTTGTAAAAGATTGAAAATTTTTAAGTGTTTCCATGGTGTACAAGGAATGCAAGATTTATGAAATTTAATTTATTTATATTTTATTATCTCAATATCTAATGAAAATTAATAAAATTAATGTGATCAAAACATATACAAATTAATTATTCTACAATTTTCTAAATAACATAAATTGTTGAAAAATTGAATTTAACCGTGTGTTTCACGAAAAACTGTTAAGTGCTTCTACTGAACTGTTACTTCCGGTTGACCAATTTTATCCAAAATCTAATCAGCTCTTGTAAATATAAGAATCAAAAATACACAAAATTGTAACAGACCACACACACACATACATACATTCAGACATTATGACGAAAATATTAAAATCGTAATGTAGGGACCCTAAAACGTGCTTATTCATTGAAAACTCACTACCCAAATTTTTGACTAGAAACAATACCTCTCTTACCTAGAGGTAGGCGGAAGGTAATACACAACAAAAAGACAATAAAATGAAAATGTAATAATCAAGGAACAATAACGTATTAATTAATAAACATAATCTAATGTCAAATTTGAAACATTCAAATCGTGAAAAAAATACAGCAGTGTATAATTTTTTCTGATATTTTTTTTTTGTTTTATTCGGTTTTGTGTAATTGCTATAACAGTTGAAAATACTTACAATTAACTTCCTTACTGCTGAACAGTTTTAAATCTATCACAATTCGAAACAAGAATGACTCTCATATCATTCTTATCTTGCATATATTAGTTATGTTTCTCATTTTAAAAATTTCTACTGATTATTTTTTGACGTGTCTGAAACCAATGATTATTGTGATTATTCCCAGCAATATTATCTGTAGCTTTTTTGTTTTTGTTGACAGATGTCAAATGTCAGATAGTTATCATCAACACAAGTAAAAATGAGGAAAAAAGATAGATTTAGTGGCGTGCCTGATGATGAAATCAAAAATTATTCTAATTAAATATAACTCGAGAAATCGATAAATTAGAAAATAATTCTCCAGTATCTTTCACAAATTGTCGCCATTTGGCAATAGCCACTCAAGCCCTACGGGCTTTCGTGGCTATTGCCTGGCAACAAGTTTTCGAAAGATCTGTCAAATTATTTTCAATTTATTCTCACTCTCTTGTTATATTATTACTGAAAATATGTGATAAGTAATAGATTTAAATAAACAAAAACATTAATATATAGCGCTCATTCGTTAAAATAGCTCAGCTGTTATGTGTTTGAACGTTGAAATCATTACTTCAAATAAAAATTACACCTTAATTGGTGTGTTGATAATTGCACTTTAATTAAAATAATATGGAACTGATAGCATAACCCAACTTTCTTTATTGGTCACTTATTCCAATGAAGATAGCGATGTAAAATTCTTGACATTGCAACGAAGTTAGGCGTGTGCCGTCGTTACAATATCGAACCCGGATCTTCAGGGTTAGACCTCGGCTGGACTCAGTGGAAATAACTTCAAACTGTCAAACCTAAATTCAAATAAGCCAACAAACAGTCTTGACATTACAACGTATTCTGGGCGTGTGCCGTTTTTACAATATTGAACGCGGATCTTCAGTGTTAAGCTGGATTTATAGTTTACATAACATAACATAAAATAATAAATTTTGTAGGTTTTATAGTATGAAATTATGTTATGTTTTCAAAGCATACAAAAAAGAAGAAGATTGTTTCGAAGAAGGTTCAGAGTGTCCAAGTACGATATTTAATATTGTTTTGACATTGATTTGTCCATTTGCAAGTTACAATTTTGGTCTTTTGTGAGATATTATTTTCAGTTTTAAAATGTATGATATTGTAATAGTAGTTAATGCAGTATTAGGTGTATTTTTAGTTTCCCTTAATCTATTTTCTAAAAAATATAATAAATGTATAAAAACACATACTGTTTCATCAAGACAAGAAATCTTGTCTTGACGATCACTTCTTGACTTGGTCTTGATTTTCAAGACAAGACATTAAATATTTCTTGTCTTGCTCATTTTTTGACAATGTATTTCTTGTCTTGAATCAAGAATTCTTGATATTTCTTGATTCTTGACATTTGAGGGGAATCCCCTTTCTCTATAGTTTTATCCAATCCGAACCCTCAAGAGTGTAGCGTTGGCGTCTGCCCTGGCCCCTCTCTTTTAATTTTAGTTAAATGTTTTTTACGTAGATGTTTCGGCATAAATTAAATTTTGAAATATATATGGATTTCGACCATATATTTTGACAAAAAGGAAAATTATATATAAATAATAAGAAATTACACATTTTATAAAGTATCATCTTAATATATTTGCTACATTTTAAATAAAAATAAATAAATAAATTTCACGCCTTTTTCTCATAATGGGTGTGGCACTCTGCTTACGCAGATCTCGGTAAGTGATATATTTTTACGTCCTACCTCTAGGTAAGGGTGGTATTGTTTTTGGTAAAAATGGGTAGTGAGCTTTCAATGAATAAGCACATTTTAGGGTCCCTACAATACGATTTTGCTATTTTCGCGATTGCTTCTTATATTTAAATGAAGAGCTGATTAGATTTTGGATAAAGTTGGTCAAGCGGAAGTAGCAGTTTACTTGAAGCCCTTAACAGTTTTTCGTTAAAAACATGGTTAAATTTCATTTTTGAACAATTTATGGTATTTTCAAAATTGTAGAGTATTTAATTTTACATGTTTTTTTATTACACTAATTTTATTAATTTTCATTAGATTTAGAGATAATAAAATATAAAGAAATTATATTTCACAAATTTTGCATTCCTAGTACACCATGGAAACATTTAAAAATTTTCAATTTTTTTACGAAATGTGACAACAGTCATTACGATTGTGAAGCTGTTTTCTTTGTGAAATGTCTAAAAATTAAATAAATATAGGACAGAAAATGAAAATTCTCAAATATAAATAGAAAATAAACAAATAAGAAGATATGTTTCTGTATCATCAAATACTATTCTGTACCGTTTAAGAGTAGTATTGGACGGGAGGTTATGTGCTGGCCACATCAGATTTTTTCGTATGAAGTGATGGTACCAGCCGTCCAATCATAGCCCCCAATGATGTTAGCGGTGGGGAACCACAGGGGTAAATTTAAATTGGTAACTGTCGGCAATGGGAGTAGAACTGGGGATTTCACGATCCACAGTCCGATATGTTACCATGGAGCTATTTACTCCATTTGTTATATTTGCTACATAAAATTTATAAATAAATCTTGACTTCACATATTTATAAAATCTTGTGTTTTATATTTACAAAATTTAGAGGATCACATTAAGGCCGCCAGATGGTGTTAAAACAGTGTAGAAATGTGGATTGAACCTCAAAGTCACTTTATTGACAAATGAGTATCAAATTTTTATATTTTAATCATAAATGCGGAACAGAAAAATTTCTTGTCCAGAAATCTTGATTCTTGATGATACTTTCTTGTCTTGTCTTGAGAAAAATAAAATACTTCTTGTCTTGATTTTAACACAAGATCAAGAGTCTTGTGAAACACTAAAAACACATAAACAAATGTCATTCATTACCTTGTGATATAACCTGCAAAACATAAACATGACAGCTGCGAATCGTCACTAGGTATCCGAGAGATTCCGATAGTGTCCGAACATTACCGGAAAACATAACAGCATAAGAAATAAAATATGGTCATTTCTTATGTAATGCAATGCTATGTTATGTTATGTAAGAGAACTATAAATGCTCTTACGTACTTGCGTGTATTTATATTTTCACTATGCTATGCTATGTTATGCTATGAAAACTATAAATAAATAAGCCGACAAACAGTTGGCTTCGGATCGAGAACGAGCGATACGAATTTACAAAAGATTGAACAATAATTGTTGACGGCGTATTATACAGATTAATAAATAATCATTTATTGGATTAAGTCGGAAATAGTGGATCATGACTACGAAACGTCATGTGCACGAATTGAGTTATCGACACTAATATCACAATAAATGTATTGTTGCCTCCTGCACGAGCCAAGCCGCATCTTTTAAAATGAAATTGTTTCTGGAAGATTTTAAATACGAATTTAAATTGATTTTACTTTATTCTGAATTAACAAGAGAAAAAGCAAGAGATTGGCGGATAATAAAGGAATCAAAGAATAAAAATATTTGGAAATTAGGCACATGGAACATAATGGGAATGGAAGGAAAAGAACGTGAATTAGTAGCGAGTTTTGAAAAGGCACACATATAAGTACTGACACTAACCGAGACGAAATGGAAAGGCAAAGGTAATAAACTAATGATAAAGGACACCTTTTAATGTACGGAGGGGTGGAAGAAAAAAAACCAAATATATTAGGTAGCTTTTCTGTAATTGCTATTGTTTATGACAGACAATTTTGGGCGCAGAAACCATAACCGAAATATGACAAATTTATATCAAAATTGTTTAACACTTACGGGATAATTAGTAGTAAAGTTTTTTTTTTTGTTTTAAGTATTTTGCAGTAAAGCGATATAACGAATTGAACATATTTTGACGTCACGAGTACTCGCATTGATTCTATTGGCCAGAAATATGAAATGTGCAAATCGCGCGTCTGCCGCTGCGCCCAATGCCTATTGTGGGCTTAAATAGAACTACGAAATGTATTTCATTTGTGTTGTTTGTTGATATTTAAGATAATATTTTTTGTGCTTTTATTACTTGTTTCATAATTTCACTGTTTTATTGTGTTGTGTTAAAAATCTATTGAATAAAATTGTGTGTTGAGGTTAGGTTACATCACTACTAGCGCCACCGTTCTCAAACTTTCGTATGATGTTTACTCAAGTATAAAGTAAAATATTCTAATGCCGGTGTCACATCTGTATGATTCTGTACGATGTACGATGAAACCCGGCGGTGATAGATGAAAAATAGAAACGCATCTATTTCCTTCGTACAAAGTACGATGAACCGTTTGCTTCTGGTATCACTACGGTGAATTTTGTTACATCTATGTTCACTCCCCTTTATTGTTTCTGTCATTTGTTTTCGTTTTATCTTTTATTTTATTACTATTACGTAGTGTTCTACATGGGTGTTCTATTTAGTTTGTCAATATACTTTTACATTATTTAGTTCATTTTCTTTAGTGTGATGTTTTAAGTGTACAATTGTTTGTTTATATATTTTTGGGGTTAATTTTTATATTTTTATAATAGATAATTATAGAATAACAATCTTTTTAGCTCTTGTGTGTAATGTTTTGTTTGTTACTTTTTGTGTAAAGTGGGTGTGAGTGTGAAATTGTAAAGCATTAAGCATTCTGAAAGTAAGTAGTTCATTTTATTAACTGAAATATGATATATTAAATTTTGTTCTGTTGTTTAGTAGATGCCAAAAAAATGGTGTAAATCAACTGGTCACGGAAGGCACGATATTAAGCAACTAATTAAAATAAATATCGTCTTAAAATTATACGCATCTTTATCTTGTAATCTGAATTGGTTTACAATAAAATTCTAGCTCTATAATTTCAATTATTTCCTTAATAAGTTCTTAGATCTTATTGATCATTCCTTTTATGTTTCGTTCATATTTTATTGTGTATATAATATGCAAAGCCTGATGTTAAAATAAATATTTCTTCTGAACTCATTTTAATGCCCAATAATAATTATTGGGCCAAATTAGAATATCTATAAATCATTACACACACGTTTAATTTTTATTTCTATTAACAAATAGGTTATCTATATGTCAAAACAAGTGGCGTATGTAGAGAATAATCTAAAGAAGAGAACATTTTCATATGACTTTGTTATACCAGTGTGACACCTACTGAACGGTTTTTTATTGCACGCCGCTAGGTTTCATCGTACATCGTACAGAATCATACAGATGTGACATAGGCATAAAGTTGCCACAGCAATTTCATCTTTATTTATATTAAGTATAATTGTTGTAAATTAAGATATATGTAAATATTATTTTTACATTAAAAAATATATAATATGTACTCTAATGAAAAATCGTTGTTTTAGTACTACTGGAGGTGTACCAGTGACGTCACACAAACTTTAAAAAATCATATCTCGAGCAAAATAGTGAATTTTCACATCGGGTTTTCACTGATCGTCATAGAATCTAATACAGTTATGGGCCCATTTAGTATCGTGGTATTAAGGTATTCTTAAAAAAAAATGCAATGAGCTATTCTAATAGTGAGAAATTAGATAAATCGTTGAGTTCGCCAATAATACCCGAATAATCAAAATTTCCCTATGAAAGCATTAACAAAATTTTCAAAACTATTAAATTGCCGTTGAGCGAACATTAAGTAAATTTCTTACATTCTGTTTATTATAGCAACCAGTAAAAACATGTCGTCTTGGAACCAGGCATAGTAAGATGATAAAAATGACCAATCGTGCAAAATAGACAATTATTATTGTTTTTATTTATATAACGAAATACGAAAAAAAAAATGCAAGTTAAATTTATATGTTTTAATAAATTATATTTGGCTGAAATAAAAGTGTTTTGGATAGAAAATTGAATTCCATAACACAAACGGAACATTTATAATACATTTTTTCATGTATTGTCACAAGACGGGTTAAATTAGACAAATAGAACATTTGTAATCTAGGATTCCTGCATGTAACTTCATATGTTGGACAAAATAAGCCTTTTGTACAAATTTCTTACAACATATAGAACATTTATAACCTCTATGTTTGAGTACTTCTCCACCTGTTTCTGTTATACCACTTGATGCATTTATATTATCTGAGTCCGTTCTAAAGTTCGACTGGTTATCATCCTCACAACTACCTTTTGAAACACTCGTCTTCATTGTCAAGTACCGATTCGTTCTTTAGATGTTTCAAGTAATATTCGTGGTCTTCGTTTTCTGCAATAAATTCTTCTTTGATGTCGACTTCCTCAAAATCAATAGTTCTCTGACCATATTCCCCCAGTGACTCTAATGGATCTTCGATCTCTTTTTTAATAAGTAGTTCACTATCCACGTCTTGCTCTCGCTCCATCATCAAGTTTAGATTATGTATCTGGATTGTATGTATTGCAATAAACGACACGTTTGTTTAAATTTGTGGAATGATTGGAGTGTTGTGCGGCAAGAAGATCAAATGAATTGCGGAAGCTCCGACTTCGAAATCGTCTGTTAAAGAGAAAATACAGTAATGTTATTTGTGTATGTTAGGAGTTCTGAGACGTAAAAATAGATAAACTAATTAAAATGTCTCCTCGAAGTTTGACCAATATTATGCGTCAAATTTAAGTCGGTTAGTCTTAAATATTGGAATAACAAATGCACAAATAGTTGCGCGATTTATGCTTTGCAAGCATGGAGTTTTTTTTTTTTTTAATAGTGATCATGATCACTAGAGAGTGCATTATATACACGAAAAAACTGAATTATATGTGCATATACAGGATGTGTCAGACTTAAACGGCCTAACTTAATCCATAGATTAAACACCTAAAAATAAGGTGACAAGTTCATTTGAGCAAATGTCCGTAAATGCTTTATTCCAGAGATATTCATGTTTTTCTTATTGAGTAGCGCTACTTTAAAAATCAACCTTATAATGAAATATCCAATTTTATCGTATTTAGGTGTTACATAATAATTAAACTAAATTAATAATAAATTGTATCCTTTATACTAAAAGGCTTAATTCCGGATCTATAGATTCATCTGCCTATGAACCATTTGTACACAGACCTAGAGCCTATATGGTTTGACGGATTCGAGTGAAACCTTCAAAAGCACTTAAAGATCCTTTGGGAACACGTGCTTTTTATGAATTTACATTTTTATTACACATGATGTGCGAGATATTAAATAAATAATGCGGGCATTTTTAAATCTAGTATGGGTGTGTAGCTTTTGTTGAATCAAACCCGTAGTTATCACTGTGAAATTTTTGTTGATTTCAATTGAATTGACAGTTCACTTTGAACAACTTGTCATTTTTGACAGTTTAGTGTGAAATTTTTATTATACATTACTTTAATTGTAGACAAGGTAGAAAAGATTGGTAAATTTATTTGTGTTTTGAATAATTGAGCAAACATGTTTAGTATTTTGTAAATTTTTTAAATGTGATTTTTTTTATATACGTATTTATTATATTTCACATTTCACATCATACATGATTTCTTTTCCATCTCAAAAAAAAAAAAATAACAGACCCTTGTTCGACAACTTCGTTGCTTTTAAGCATTTTAGGCGGTAAAATTTAATTAATATAATTACTTATCTAATATAAAATGGTTAAAAATTATTTGCAAGATAGTTTTAAATATTTATAATCAATTTCAGAATTTTTTTTTAAATCTAAAATAAAAAAAAAAAGTAATTTTGAACGATTGTCAATTGTTTTTTTATTAATGTTAGTTAAACCCTATCGTGTTTGGTATCAAATTAAAGGTTTCACGGAGGAGATTTAAACTTAAGTGTCAAAAAGTTATTTTGGACGATGGTCAATTTTTTTTATAAATGTTATTTAAATACTATCGTGTTCGGTATCAAATTAAAAGCTTCACGAAGTATATTTCAACTCAAGTGTCAGAAAGTTATTTTGGACAATCGTCAATTGTTTTTCATAAATACTATTTAACTCCTACCCTGTTTGGTATCAAATAAAAGGTTTCACAGAGGAGATTTAATCTCAAGTGTCAAAAAGTTTTTTTTTAACGATTGTCAATTGTTTTTTATAAATGTTATTTAAATCCTACCTTGTTTGGTATCAAATTAAAGGTCTCATGGAGGAGATTTACACTCTAAGGTCAAAAAGTACTAACATGGAAGCGAGGAACGAAGTGACAAGCTTGCTTCGTAAATGTACTGACATGGATGCGAGGAACGAAGTGACGAGCATTCTTCGCCAATGTACTGACATGAAAGCGAGGAACGAAGAGACTAACTCAAGTTATGTGTCGCGGAGCCTAGGGGTTAGACATGCGAAGCATGTCGAACCGCTAGTATTACCTAATTTCAATACAAAATTTAGTTTGCTTGTACTGAAGTCTGGGAAAAAATAAGAAACTATCAATGAAATTAAATAAATTTATTGTTTGAAATATTAAAGTAATAACATAACTTCATAAACTATTTTTTATTATAATATTTGTTCAAAATGTTCACCTGCAGCACGTAAACAGGAACGACAATGATCTGCCTCTGCAATGGTTGCTGCCTCGGGATATATGGTTTCGCGAACTTGAATAATTTTTCTACGTAGTGAGTCTAAATTATTTATCGGTTCCTCATAGACTTTTTTCTTTTATGGCACCTTAAAAAATTTCTTTAAATTCATTGATACTTACTCATTTTTTCCTTGACATTAGTGCAAGCAAACTAAATTTTGTATTGAAATTAGGTAATAAACTATTTATTATTTATTTAATTTAATTATTAAGTTTCACCCCACTAGGATAATATTGAATATTTCGTTATGAAGTTGATTTTTTAAAGTAGCGCTACTCAATAGGAAAAAACATGAATATCTCTGGAATAAAGCATTTACGGACATTTGCTCAAATGAACTTGTCACCCTTTTTTGAGGTGTTTAATCTTAATTTTAAGTTAGGCCGTTTAAATCTGGGACACCCTGTATATGCACTATATTTATATACTCAAATATGAACATATATGCAGCAAAAGTATAAATGAATGCATTATGAATTTTATTGCACAATACAGTCTCAGTCTTAATCCTGATTCACAATTAACAAATATACTACTACTATGTATATATAAACTAAGTCTAGAAACTTGATATTACAATTTACATAATTACAATAACAAATTACTCAAAATTTTCTAAAAAAAAAAGTGAAACATAAGTTGAGAATTCTCGGTCTTATATTCATCGTACCCACTTTTACCAGCATTCGTGTATACAATGAATACCTACCGTTACCGTTACAGGGATTTCCCTAGAAATATTAGAGTTTATTGGTTTGTGTATTTGCTTATTGTATTGTTTATTGCTTTTTCCGTTTCATTCTTCTATTTGTTGCGGCCTCCTCCAATATTTGGGAATTATCAATGTGCATTACAGGAAATTTCAGATTGTTTATCACTAGACAAGGTCTTAATAACATTGAAATATGTAATTATATGCAACTTTTGTAAAAATATGCATAAGAATACAAAATATGCATTATATGAAATTAGTAATTAGCATTAATTAATTATAATCAATGTAATTCGTCCAGAAAATTGATTTTATCCAACACCTCTCAATAAATGCTCTGTAACTATGGCGATTTTAAACAAGCAAAGTAACAGATTATCCACTAGTGGGTATAGTTTTGAGAAAAGCTACTAGTGAATATTTTTTTATTTATAACAATAATAATAACCAGTCGACTCGCAACCGCTGTATAATACAGAAGTGTTCTGTGTGAATCTCAGCTGTGAGTGATATTTATCTGAAACCTAAATATTGTTATTGTGATAGTGTGTATGTGTAAAAACTAACCATATATCAATAATAAACTGATATATTTAACTATAAAAATCATTCATTCTCCTAGTAAACCAATTAGTGCAAGTAAAATTTGACCGAATCCTCCAGTGGCGTAGGCAATTCAACAGGCCTGCGCCATGGCGCGAGGCCCCAAAAAGAGGCCATACATGGACAACGAAGAATATCCAAACAACGAATCATTTTTCAATAAAAATGATAACAATACAGGGAAGTACATAATTGTTATATGTGAAAATGAAAACACAAACTTCAATAAAACAAACCCAATTAAAATACATTACACTATTAAAGATAAAGTCGGAGAAGTGCTCTACCTAAAAAAAAATCAAAAATGGTCTATTAATTAAAACCAGTAATGAAAAACAAACCGAAAAATTACTAAATCTTAAAAATATATTAGATACAAACATAAAATGCTCAATACACCCAACACTTAATAATACCAGAGGTATAGCTTTCTGCTATGATTTACTAAATTACACTGATGAAGAAATATTAAATGAAACAAAATCACAAGGAGTTATTCATGTACGCAGATTAAAATCATTTAAAAATGGTGAATTTACAGAAAACGGATTATTCGTATTCACAATAAACATACAATACCTACCTCGTGACCTTAAAATCGCAATGTATTCAGTCCCGTTAAAGTTATATATACCTAATCCAATCAGATGCACAAATTGTCAACATTTCGGCCATATATCAAATATTTGTAAATCCAACCAAATATGTATATGTGGTAATGAACCGCATATCGGCCAACCATGTAATAAAGACAAAATAAAGTGTCCAAACTGTAAAGAGAACCATCCTGCTACATCTAAAACCTGTATAATCGGTGCGCCTATGGGCAAGCACGTCAATATATTGAAAAAACAATTCCAAACCCATACAAACGAAAACCCACAAAAATTAACCTTGAAGCAAATATAGCCTCAAAAATTCAAAATAATTCTGACAATACAAATATTGCAAATGAAGTAATTAAACACATCTTACCCCTAATGGAGAAAATGTTAGAGAACTCCGCTAAAAAACAACTAGAATTTATTCATTCAAATCTGAATAAAATTGCAACCGAAATTATAAAACCAAATATAACCCAGAAATTAAACAATAATACGCAAATAATGACCCATAATAAACAAACAAAAACTATTAGAAACAATTCTCAAATAGCAGAACCTAGTAAAATAATATTAAATAATAGAGAAACCAAAAGTATATTACCAAATATACAAATCGAACAAATTGCCATGGATTGTGCAGTTACCCCAGAAGAAGATGAAAGCGATATAAGTTTCACCCCTGTCAACGATGATGAAGATTTTCTGTCACTACCAAGTCAAAAAGAACATAATAAAGAGAAACCATTAAAACTAAAAATAAACCTAAAGGATAAATTACCAAAAGGTATACGTAAAAAATAAAGTACAAATTAAATATAATAAACAAAATACAATACAAATAACTAAAATATTATATAATAAAATAAAAACATTATACTAAAATAAAAACATTATACTAATAAATAATCCTACATAAGTACTAAATAATACAAAAATAAAGTTAAAAAGCGCATTAGTAAATAAAAAATAAAATAAAAATTAACATAAAAAATTAAAAATTAAAACAAATTTTAAATATTACTATGACTATAATACAATGGAATATAAATGGAATTTTATATCATCTAAATGAACTAAAATTACTCATGTGCAGAAAAAACCCAAATATTTTGTGCATCCAAGAAACACATCTTACTGAAGAAAAAAGTTCAACCTACGTGGCTACGAAACCTACCGTTTTGACGATGTACCCAATCAACGCGCTAGAGGAGGCGTAGCAATAATAATTAAAAGTACAATACCCCACAAAGAACTAAAATTACCAACGAATTTATGTGCCGTCGCAATTAAAATATTTGAACCGATTGTGTGTATAATTTGTTCGATTTATTTACCACCACACTTAAATTGGTCTCTAATAGAATTAGAAAATCTAGTTAAGCAATTAGGTAACAATTATCTATTATGTGGCGACTTTAACGCTCATATTAATATATGGGGAGGTCCAGAAGACATAACAAACAGATCAGGAAGAAATGTAGAACTTCTTCTATCTATGAACAGTGCTGTATTATTAAATACCCCAGGCATACCAACGCATCATAATATTGCAAGTAAATCCTTTTCAACAATCGACTTAACTATAGCGTCCGCAACAGTTGCATCTAACTTCATGTGGTCAACAAACGATGTTGATCATCACCATAGTTCACATATTCCTGTTATCATCGAAGGACTAGTAACTTCCAATTCAGAAGCACCACCTATATGGTATTTTCAAAAAGCTGATTGGCCAACTTTCCAGGAAAACCTTTCACCTATAACAGAAATAGACCAATTAGAAATAGATCCTAATAACTATGAAGAAATATTGAACAACATTAACAATAACATATTTTATTCAGCAATAACAAGCATACCCCATACACCTACCGTTCATAAATTCTATGATAATCAAAATTGTACTAATTGTAAAATCCCTAATTTGGATAAGAAACAAGTCCCTTGGTTCACAGATGAAGTTAAAACTGCTATAAAGAATAAACGCGAAGCATGGAAGGCATATACAAGAAACCGATCTGATCAAAATTTAATTGACTAAAAAAGAACTCGGGCATTCGCGCGCCTAACAATCAATAACGCTAAACGTAATAGCTGGCGAGAGTATATTGAAAAAATAGGGACAATTACTGATACTTCAAGCGTTTGGAAAAGCATAAATACCATCAGAGGAAACAAAGTATATAAACCTATTAATAAATTAAAAATACTAAATAATATGGAAACAAATATAAACAGAATAACAAAGGAATTTGCACTGCACTTCAGCGAAGTCAGCAGTAATAACTATTATAGTGATAATTTTAAAGAAATAAAAAACAGAATAGAAAATGAAAAAATTCATTATGAAAGCAAAGCAAACGAGTCATATAATGAAAAATTCACGATTAATGAATTATTAAACATATTACAAAAGCAATGTAAAAAAGGTGCAGCAACAGGACAAGATTTTTTATCATACTCAATGTACAAAAACTTACCAAACAGCTACATCCAAATTATATTAAAATATTTCAATGCAATATGGGACATGGGACTATACCCAACGCTATGGAGAAATGCTATAGTTATTCCGATGTTAAAACCAGGTAAAGACCCCGAAAATACAGTCAGTTACCGCCCAATTTCTCTCACATGCCACATGGCCAAACTATATGAAAAATTAATTAATAAAAGACTAACCTGGTATTTAAATACAAATAAATTAATCAATGAATATCAATTTGGCTCGAAAAAGAGCCACTCTACACATGATATAATTAACAATTTTACAAACCAAATACAGAACTCTATAACGCACAAAAAACACCTAGTTGCAGTATCATTCGATTTAACGAAAGCCTTTGATACTACATGGAGATTTGGAATAATTAAACAACTTCATCAATGGGGAATTCGTGGAAATCTGCTAAAATTTGTTGTCAACTTCCTAAAACAACGCACACTACAAGTACGCATTGGGTCAAATTATTCCAATAAAATTTCATATCCTAACGGTATTCCACAAGGATCAACAGTGTCAGTTGTTTTATTTCTAGTTGCAGTAAACGGATTAGTTAATAATCTACCAAAAACACTAAAATATTACTTATACATAGATGATTTATTAATTTTTGCAAGTAATAATAATTTAAACGAAATAAAAAACGAATTACAAAATGGGATAAATATAATTTCACATAATGCAGAATCACATGGATTCACCTTTTCCATAGAAAAATGCAAGTCAATAGAATTTTGCCGACTACGAAAACCTCATGTTTGCCCAAATTTACATATAAATAATATCCCAATAAATCCATCAAGTTACATAACATTCTTAGGAATAATATTCGACAAGCTAACGTGGAAAAGGCACATAGAAAATCTCAAGAGTAAATGTTTTTCAGCCATAAACATATTAAAAATACTATCTCACACTACCTGGGGAGCCAATGTAAATACCCTTAGAAATTTATATAAATCCTTGATATTATCCCGAATAGATTATGGAATCATTGCATACGGATCTGCCAAGCCAAGTATACTAAACAAACTTAATTCGGTACACCATCTAGGCTTGCGATTAGTAACTGGTGCTTTTCGTACAAGGCCGACATATTTTCTTTATATAGAATCTGGAATACCTTCAATAAGAATACGTAGAACCAAATATATATTAAAATATATAATAAAAATTAAATCAAATCCATCACATCCCAATTATAAAGAAATATTTCATAATATAAGAAATGAAGCCATTCATGCTAGAAAACCTGCCTCTTACATATGCCCAATATTTATCGAAGGCATTAAAATATTTAATAAAATGAATGAAAATAAATATAAACAAATTTTAACAAACAACAGTGAAACTATAAATCCTCCAGTATGGAAATGTAAAAATTTAACAACTTGTAATACAAAATTAAAAGATAAAATTGATAATAAATTAAATGTTCCTGCTGCCCTTATTCAAAATGAATTTAAAATCTTAACTGAAAAATATAATACAAATAATAAATACCTTTGTGTATACACCGATGGATCCAAAAAGTCTAATAAAGGCACAAGTTCAGCCTTTTACATCCCTCAGTGGAATGTAACAAAAGGAGATACTCTCCCAAAAATAGCAAGTATTTTCACTGGCGAAGCAGTTGCTATTATGAATGCTTTAAAATATATCAAAAATGAAATATCTAATAATATTCACCATAATAATGTTCAACATATCATTGTGTACACAGATTCACTAAGCGTAATAGAATTTATGCGTAACACACACGACAATTATGATACAAACCTATACCAGTGTTTACTTAATATTATAACTGAACTAAATAGTGAAAACAAAATTGAGCTTACCTTATTCTGGATCCCAAGTCACACTGGTATAAAGGGAAATGAAATAGTTGACCGCCACGCAAATGAACTACTCAACACCGCTCATATGGAAACATTCCCATGGATTACAACTGAAGACCTATATCGCCATACAAATGAATTTATTAAAAAATCATATCAAGAAGAATGGGATAAAATGCCCAATAACCACCTAAAAAATATAAAAGATACGGTAAAACCGTGGAACAAAGAAAGGTATGCAACACTAAGGAGAAGAGAACAAGTTGTTATAACAAGAATATCTATTGGCCATACAAGAATCACACATTCACACCATTTAATGAATAAAGAAAAACCTAAATGTCGCACTTGCAATGCAGATATCACAATTGACCACATTTTATATGAATGTCCAAACTACAACAATAAGCGTAATGAATTAAAAATAAACAGAGAATGTATAAAAGAAAATGATACAACTGCACAAGGAATAATAGATGTGTTGGAATTTTTAAAACAAATAAACATATACAAATGCATTTAAATTAAATATAGAAAAACCTAGATTACCAACAAATAACTAATAGCGACTACGTTCGCTGGCACAATAGCCATAGTTGCTCCGTGCCAAAAAAAAAAAAAAATTAAAACACACAACACCTTGGTAACTACTTCGATAGACATTTAAATTTAGAAAATTTAAAGCACATGTCACTGTCAAATAATATGTGTTTAATAAATTTTGCATTTAATAAGAGGTGTTGCATAAAACGTTATTCTTCACACGAGGGCAAAGTGGAATTACCCACTCGATAAAATTATCACACTCAGCCTTCGGTTTCGTGCGCTAAAATTTCTCTCGTGGGTAATTCCTTACTTTCCGCACTTGTAAAGTAAATAACTATTATTTAAAGATATGCGAAAATTTAAATATATGCACTTTGAATATAATCCACTTTCTAATAATTACCATATACCGTGTGTCTGTCTTAAAGGTGTACATAGGAGATTAACATGGGAAATGAGTTTTTGGCGTGTTTTTGCTCGGTGTTTTACAGGACAATAAAGATTCTGGTATCAATCGAAAGATATCATTTTTTTAAATCAAATGATGTAATAGTATATTACATACCGACAGATGTAAGAAGCAAATTACGCACGAGTGAAAAATTGACACACGAGCCGCATAGCGGCGAGTTTGTAATTTCACGAGGGCGTAATTGCTTTACATTTCGAGTTATTTACTATACTTTTTCTACGACCACTCAATACTATGTCTAAATTAAAAACAATATTCAACAGTTAAAAATTATTATGTATTTTTGTATTCTTCAATCCTTGCATTTTTGGTACACAAATTCGTATCGTTCTCGAGGTTTAGTCGGCAAAAGATTATTTGTTGCACTTTTAGCTTTAGCTTGTATCTCCAGTGGTGTTCCAATTGAAATATCACTGTCGCTTGACATTTCTTACTTAAAATATTGATAAATATAAGTAAAGGATAATAATATTTAGTAGTATATATTTACCTCGCTATAAAACACAAACATATTATAAACTATAGATGCAGATGGGAGACCATAAAATATGACCAGTATACAAGTAATAATCACACACATTACCTAAATGTCAAACAAGCTTTGTTTTTGTTTATAAAAATAAACGAAAATTGAGCGTAGGGATACATGATGAAACATAGTCTCCTCTACATATTTTATTGGTGTCATAATTTATAATAAACCCAGCAAAATATGAATTTTGTTATAAAATTTTATCAGTTAGCAAAGTTTGAATCCATAACATTTAAATCTAAAATTTGATGCATCAAATTTTAATTATTTTGGTAATGTGACAGTCAGTAGTGCCAACATAAATTTAATTTTCAAGTGTTACGTAATGAACATTACGTAACACTATTCGTAACAACGCACTTACATTGATTGTAGTTTGTACTGTAATGACATACTTACAGTAGTGGTCGTAGAAAAAATACGTTACAATTTAGTAGTAATTTGGTTCCGTAAATTAATTTTTAAATTTTGAAAATTCCTAATTTATTGTTTTTATCGAAAATAAATATAGTCATTTATGACTGTTTTGTTTTGATTTCTTTTAAGTGATTTATTTGACGTTTCTGATAATTTGTAAAATATAGTTATTTACAGTAATGACAAGCGTACTTTTATAATTTTTTTAAGGCACGTGATCCGCGTATCTCGTAGAAGATAGCAATTATATAATTATGTTTAGAAATATCACAGTTATATTCGATATTTATCAAAAATAGATATAAATAATTATTGTAAATGACTTTGCAAATAAATTTTATTAAATATGTAAAAATCTAAAAACCAGTTTTGTTTAAATAATGCTAATTATTAAAAGTTAAGTTTTCTGAAATCGATGACAAAAAATTTTCATTTTCATTAACCCTTATCTTCATAATATATTTTTCTAGTTTCTTCCTCAAATGGAAAAAAGTTCTTGATTGCAGTGCATTTTGTAGGAATAATATGAACTTTTTTTCAAAATATTATGAACGATGTTATGATGTACCTACAATGAATTCATTTCCAATAAATCTAGTGCTATACGAAGGATCTAAATTTATCATTCCTAGAAGCCTTTCTTCCAATAACACACGTTCTTCTGCTCTTACTAATTTGCAATTTCGAAGCTCACGTGTATTTTTCGTGGATTCTAGCAATTGTGGTTGCACTTGGATTCGGTCGATTCATAAACTTAATAGAAAATAGATCTCGTACTCTGAGCTAACTATTTTCTCCATGAAACTTTTTTACTATAAAAATACGCTCTTCAGTAGTATAAATAACCATATTTTTACAAATTGTCTTAAACAAGTCAAAAAGTCAGAAACGTCAAATAAATAGCTTGACAGAAATCAAAATAAAACAGTCATAGTTGACTATATTTATTTTCGATAAAAATTGAAAATATCTAAGAATTTTCAAAATTTAAAAATTAATTAACGGAACCAAATTACTATTAAATAGTAATGTATTTTTCGCGCCGCCGTTCGTCATTGATACAATTACATATCTCTAAATCGGTCGGAAATCATGTTTTTGTCGTACTAGTTCGACAAAAATTGCTAACTTTTTATGGTTATATGTTGGCATCACTTTACTAATTTTAGCTAACTTCTGACGCTAGAAATGTCAAAGTATTACATTGACATAAAAATATTATGGAAATATATCTACAATTGAGTATTTACAATACAAGAAAACAAAATATTTATGGATTTTAAACATATTTCTAAGTAATTTTAATTGTATTTGCAGTGTAAAATAAAAATAAAAATATGTAGATATTTTTGGTTATGATACTGGAAAATAAACATAACTGACATTCAAATATTGTGAAGTTAGCAACATAAAAAAATTCCCTGTCATTAAGAAAATGAGTAATACATTAAATTTATTTACTAAATTTACATAAATGTTGGCGCGAAAAATCTTGTGTATCCCTCGGTTGGAAACTATTTTGTGAGTGCTCGTATTTGCAGGACTCGCCTACGGCTCGTCCTATCAAAATAAACTCGCACTCTCAAAATAGCAGTTTCCAACCTTGTGATACAAATAACTATTTCGCGCCGCCGTCCGACATTGACACAATTACATATCTCTAAAGCGGTCGAAAATCATGTTTTTGTCGAACTAGTTTTTATGGTTATATGTTGGCATCACTTCACTAATTTTAGCTAACTTCTGACGCTAGAAATGTCAAAGTATTACATTGACTTAAAAATATTATGGCAATATATCTACAATTGAAAAATGATATCTTTCGATTCATAGTATATTTTTGTTGTCCTGTAGAATACCGAGCAGCAGCACGCCAAAAACTAATTTTCCATGTTAATCTCCTATGTACACTTTAAAAGAATTTTGTCAATTATTTATGTCATATTTAATTGTATCAAATATGATAAAATCCTGTTGTGCATATAATTGTAAAAAAAAAACAGGTTACAAAAGACGGTGTTCCATTTGACAGGTTTAGGTTAGAACGCCGTATAATATACATATTTATTACAGTTTTCCAAAAAAATGTGGATTTAAGCATGAAATGGATATTAACTCTAAAACGAGAATATTTTCAACCTAATGAAACTACATGAATTTGTGGGAAACATTTACTTGATTTTTACATACAGCAGTTTAATGCCAATATATGAGAGAGATGTCATATCTAAAATTACGCAATGGGAGAAGAACATCACATTCGTACCACGTGCTGGGTGGCATGAAAATGTGCTGTTCTTCTCCCACTGCGTCACTTTAGATATGACTATCTCTCTCTTATGTTGGTTAAAGATTAACTGTATTAAAAGTATAACCAACGCTCCATCCATATACCGTGTGCCTGTCTTAAAGGTGTACATAGGAGATTAACATGGGAAATCAGTTTTTTGCTTGCTGTTGCTCGGTGTTCTATCGGATAACAATGATTGTAGTACCAATCGAAAGATATCATTTTTCTGAATCAAACGATGTAAAATACACTACTATTTAATAGTAATTTGGTTCCGTAAATTAATTTTTAAATTTTGAAAATTCTCCGGTTTATTCAATTTTTATCGTAAATAAATATAGTCACCTATGACTGTTTTGTTTTGATTTCTGCCAAGCTATTTATTTGACGTTTCTGACTTTTGAACTTGTTTAAGACAATTTGTAAAAATATGGTTAGTTATAGGTACTACTGAAGAGCGTACTTTTATAGTAAAAATATTTGTTGGAGGAAATAGTTAGCTCAGAGTGCGAGATCTATTTGCTATTAAATTAATGAACCGACCGAATCCAAGTGAAACCACTAATGCCAGTATCCCCGAAAAATACACTTGAGCTTAGTAATTGCAATTTAGCAAGAGCAGAAGAGCATGCTATATTGGAAGAAAGGGTTTTAAGAATGATAAATGTAGATCATTCCTATAGCACTAGATTTATTGGAAATGAAATGGGTGTGAAAAAAAAGTTATTATTCCTACAAAATGCACTGCAATCAAGAATTTTTTCCATTTGACGAAGAAAGTAGAAGAGTATTTTGTGAAGATATGCAAAACAGAGCTAATGGAAAGGAAATTATTTTGTCATCGATTTAAAAAACTAAACTCTTAATAAATTAATATTATTTAAAGAAAACTGGTTTTTAGACTTTTATTTATTTAATAAAATCTTTAAGCAAAAAATTATAAAAATACGCTTGTCATTACTGTAAATAACCATATTTTACAAATTGTCAGAAACCACAAATTAGAAACATAATCAGATCGCCCTCTCTATGGTTACGAGTCTTGAGCATAAGTGCTGCACCCGCGTGGGAGTGGTGTGCCACTAAAATTAGACAAGGATGACAATAGAAGGATAGAAGATTGCTTTTTAGCCTCCTTGATACTTTTTATTTTATATTTAAATGTATTTATATTATTTTGAAATTATAACAATAAATTTAAGGAATAAATTTATTCAATTAAATTCTGATTACATACATTTATACATGTAGACAAAAAATATAATATTAAAGATTCCTAATAAAATTTAATTTCATATTTTAAAAAGAAAGTTTGTGAAATTACTATAAAAAGCTTCTTTTAAAATATTAAAAATGATAATTTAATATAATTATTATAAACATTATAACAAGTGTACTATAAAATAAGTGTTAAGTAGATATATTGCCACTTTTAATAGAACATTCAAGTTTAAGGACGAATTTTAACAGATTATGTTATAACAATATTTTTACTCTAACCCAACTTTTCACATTTAAAAAATATCTGCATTTAGTGCTTGCAATTAACAATGAATTTCAAAGTATTTGTAGTTAAAGATACAAACATTTATAGGTCAGATTTTAGAATCTGACCTATAAATGTTTGCAAAAACAGTGTTTAAAAAGCTATCACATTGAATATAATATTAAAATGGTATTTTGTTTTTTTAACTAGTACAGGTTATTTTCTAAGTTTCTGAAACTCTCAAAACATGTAGATTTTACCGCTGCGAACTATATCGAATTTGAATGCGGGTGTGAGATTTGTTCAAGTGCTAATATAATATCCACGTCATCTGATTTAGAGCCGAACGATTTATTGGTGATTATTATTATCTGTGATTGTACGAATAAATTTGTTATTAACTAAGTGTCACTATAAACATATTTGAATTGTAAAAGTGAATTTATAAGAGAAACTAGGAATTATCCTTAATAAGAATTAAACTGTACTTAAAACAGTGATCAGTCTCGCAAAAATTCTCTTGTGAATAAGTTAAACTAGAAATTCTATTTAATAACCAGCACTAAGCATTATTACTTTATGATTAACCGACGCCGTGTGATACATCCAAATACTTGTTACATAAATACTTCTCAACGTGGTGCAGATAACCAAATATTGTTATTCATCCTAAAACAAATATATTTAATAAAAATGAAATTTATTACTTAGTATACCGTAGATTCGCATCATCGATATTCGTCTGCACAAATCGGTTAACTTTGGAATCCATAAATCTATGAATTCATTAAAAGATTTTCTTTATTTTTCGTTCTTCGTTATCTCTTTCCTTCAATTATCTACATTTATATATTCGTATATTTGATTTCAGTGTTACATTTTGTATTGTGCCGAAAAACATCTAATTTTTTTGTGCCAATTGTATTGGTGAAAAAAGAAATTCCTTTGTTAAACAATTAGTTATATAGTTCAGTCTGTGTACTTGGTCTCTTCTTGTAATACTGCTAAGCCTGATCCTAAGTTCTCGAATGGTACTGTTCCCGGTCACAATCTTAAGTCGATTCTTTACAGTTTCGTCGTAGAATGTTCATTCCCGGCCACTCAACTGAGACACGCGTAATCGCTTTTGTTTCAAAATGCCCACAGGGGTTTAAATTATTAATGTTTATTTAAAAAAAATATTTTATTACTATACCATGCTCTGATGTCTCACGTTTTCTCTTAAAAGATCTTTCAATGTTAGTTTGTAAATGGTCATGTCCATTTGTTGATCGTTGGGTTGAATCATGTTCCATGTTCTTCTGATAGTCGGTTTGTTATATATTGTCCGGTTGGTGGTGATGGTGTCGCGTCAAATCGAAGAGCTTGAGTATTGGGACCAGGAAAAGGTGCATGAATCAGGACTAACCCAAGTATATACATCCAAAATTGTTGCATTTCCTTCCATTAGGCATTTCTTTATACAACAATAATTGTATTGTTCTAAGATAGGAAGGAGACAAAATGATTGAAATAAAGGAATTAAAGTATACATAATGGATATTTGTTATATAGAAAATGCATGATTGCAATGCAACTATAAATATTTAATGGCTTTATTATGTACTTGTATATAAATAATAATAATTAATGATAAAATACACGTGATTTAAATTTTTAACCAAAACGGTTTTTACAACGGTTTAAATTCGTTATTATGTATTTGTTCTATTTTAAGTGTACATGTAATTTATAAAACAGAATATTAAATTTTACACTTACCCGTTGTAAAGTACCTATTGCACAATAATAATTAACAACAATAGCAAGGAATTATCAACATGCATAAATTTTAACAAATAAATTCACTGTGATTTCTTTTTATTTTTTCAAAGTAACTCATTCCAATAACATGTTTTATGATATGTGCTCTGTAAAGTGGCGCCTCCCAACTTCGTGGCGAGGTGTGCCACTAATCACATCATTGTGCTGACTTTTGTCATCCAAGTTGCCTCCCCCTGTCAGAAACGTCAAATAAATCACTTAAAAAAATCAAAACAAAACAATTATAGGTAACTACATTTATTTTCGATAAAAACTGAATAAATCGGAGAATTTTCAAAATTTAAAAATTAATTTACGGAACCAAATTACTACTAAATAGTAGTGTATTTTACATCGTTTGATTCAGAAAAATGATATCTTTCGATTGGTACTACAATCATTGTTATCCGATAGAACACCGAGCAACAGCAAGCAAAAAACTGATTTCCCATGTTAATCTCCTATGTACACCTTTAAGACAGACACACTTTATATTATTAAATCTATGATTTTAACTCATAAAGTAGATAAGTTAAGTTATTAAAAAATATTGTTCTTCTTGACGAGTTCTATAACTGGTTAAATTTAATGTACATATTTATGTTACATCCTGTACGTATCCCAATGTAACAAAATAATTAAGAAAAATGTAAGTTAAATGTATATGTGTTTTATTTATATTTGGTTAACATAACAGAGCTTTGGATAGAAAACTATTTTTACAAACAGAACATGTACTTATATACCATGAAGTCCGTATCACAAACAGTACACTTACTAACTGTTGTCTTCATGTATTGCCATATGATTGGCTAAATTCGCCTTGTATACAAACTTTTTATTACAAACAGAACATTTGTAATCCCGAATTTCTTCATGTGTCTTCATATGACGGGTTAAATTAGACTTCTGTACAAATTTCTTATCACAAATGGAACAGTTATGATCACGAATACCAGCATGTCTTTTCATATGATAGGTTAAATGAGCCTTCTGTATAAACTTCTTATCACAAATGTCACATTTGTGACTTCGAATTCCCGCGTGCATGTTCATATGTTTGACTAAATGAGCTTTTTCTGCAAACATCTGATCACAAATGGAACATTTGTGGTCTCGAATTCCTGCATGTATTTTCAAATGACGAGATAAATTAGCTTTTTTCTAAAAACTTCATATTACAAATAGAACATTGGTGATCTCGAATACCAACGTGTGTTTTCATATGACGGGCTAAATAAGCCTTTTCTGCAAATTTCATATCACAAATGGAGCATATGTGGTCCCGAATTCCTGCGTGTATTTTCATATGGCGAGTTAAATTGTAATTTTGATAAAACTTCTTTTCACAAAGGGTACATTTGTATTCTCGAATTCGTGAATGCAGTTTCTTACGTGTCATTAATTTATCATCTTTAATGTCTTTATGTATTTTCACATGTAGGTTTAACTGCCTTTTACTATTAAAATATTTATTGCACATTGTACATTTATAACTTCTGTGCTTGAGTACTTCTCCACCTGTTTCTGTTAAACCATAGGTTGCATTCATATTATCTGTGTCTGGTCTGAAGTTGTCTCCATTCACATCTGGTTGGTTTTCATCTTCACAACTACTTCTTGAAACACCGTCTTTTTCATTATCAGGTGCCGATTCGTCCAAATAATATCCGTGGTCTTCGTTGTCTGTAATATGCTCTTCTTTGATGTAGACGGTGTCAAATGCAATAGATTTCTCCTCATGTTCGTCAAATGACTCTAATGGATCTTCGGTGTCTTCTTTAGAATGTAGTTCACTATCCATGTCCTGATCCCGATCCATCATCAAGTCTAAATTATTTATCTGTATTTGCAATTTAGAGAATTTATCTTCTTATGCAGGTCGTTGTTACCTAATATTTGTATGTATTGCATTAAACGACTATAATTTTCCAAACGCGATCACTCACTCAATTCTTCACCAATGAGGACAAAATTTTCAGCTCTGAAAAGGAAATTGATAGGGCTTTGAGAAAATCGCGTCAAACAACCCCCTTAAGAGAGGATTTTTTGGAGCTGCAAGCCTTCAAACTTTGAGATTTTTCATTGCTCAAACATGACATCACATAAAGCGAATTTTCAGGGGGTCGGGGAGAGCGAATCTCTTCGGGACGAATATCGATGATGCGAATCTACGGTATACTAAGTAATAAATTTCATTTTTATTAAATATATTTGTTTTAGGATGAATAACAATATTTGGTTATCTGCACCACGTTGAGAAGTATTTATGTAACAAGTATTTGGATGTATCACACGGCGTCGGTTAATCATAAAGTAATAATGCTTAGTGCTGGTTATTAAATAGAATTTCTAGTTTAACTTATTCACAAGAGAATTTTTGCGAGACTGATCACTGTTTTAAGTACAGTTTAATTCTTATTAAGGATAATTCCTAGTTTCTCTTATAAATTCACTTTTACAATTCAAATATGTTTATAGTGACACTTAGTTAATAACAAATTTATTCGTACAATCACAGATAATAATAATCACCAATAAATCGTTCGGCTCTAAATCAGATGACGTGGATATTATATTAGCACTTGAACAAATCTCACACCCGCATTCAAATTCGATATAGTTCGCAGCGGTAAAATCTACATGTTTTGAGAGTTTCAGAAACTTAGAAAATAACCTGTACTAGTTAAAAAAACAAAATACCATTTTAATATTATATTCAATGTGATAGCTTTTTAAACACTGTTTTTGCAAACATTTATAGGTCAGATTCTAAAATCTGACCTATAAATGTTTGTATCTTTAACTACAAATACTTTGAAATTCATTGTTAATTGCAAGCACTAAATGCAGATATTTTTTAAATGTGAAAAGTTGGGTTAGAGTAAAAATATTGTTATAACATAATCTGTTAAAATTCGTCCTTAAACTTGAATGTTCTATTAAAAGTGGCAATATATCTACTTAACACTTATTTTATAGTACACTTGTTATAATGTTTATAATAATTATATTAAATTATCATTTTTAATATTTTAAAAGAAGCTTTTTATAGTAATTTCACAAACTTTCTTTTTAAAATATGAAATTAAATTTTATTAGGAATCTTTAATATTATATTTTTTGTCTACATGTATAAATGTATGTAATCAGAATTTAATTGAATAAATTTATTCCTTAAATTTATTGTTATAATTTCAAAATAATATAAATACATTTAAATATAAAATAAAAAGTATCAAGGAGGCTAAAAAGCAATCTTCTATCCTTCTATTGTCATCCTTGTCTAATTTTAGTGGCACACCACTCCCACGCGGGTGCAGCACTTATGCTCAAGACTCGTAACCATAGAGAGGGCAATCTGATTATGTTTCTAATTTGTGGTTTCTGACAATTTGTAAAATATGGTTATTTACAGTAATGACAAGCGTATTTTTATAATTTTTTGCTTAAAGATTTTATTAAATAAATAAAAGTCTAAAAACCAGTTTTCTTTAAATAATATTAATTTATTAAGAGTTTAGTTTTTTAAATCGATGACAAAATAATTTCCTTTCCATTAGCTCTGTTTTGCATATCTTCACAAAATACTCTTCTACTTTCTTCGTCAAATGGAAAAAATTCTTGATTGCAGTGCATTTTGTAGGAATAATAACTTTTTTTTCACACCCATTTCATTTCCAATAAATCTAGTGCTATAGGAATGATCTACATTTATCATTCTTAAAACCCTTTCTTCCAATATAGCATGCTCTTCTGCTCTTGCTAAATTGCAATTACTAAGCTCAAGTGTATTTTTCGGGGATACTGGCATTAGTGGTTTCACTTGGATTCGGTCGGTTCATTAATTTAATAGCAAATAGATCTCGCACTCTGAGCTAACTATTTCCTCCAACAAATATTTTTACTATAAAAGTACGCTCTTCAGTAGTACCTATAACTAACCATATTTTTACAAATTGTCTTAAACAAGTTCAAAAGTCAGAAACGTCAAATAAATAGCTTGGCAGAAATCAAAACAAAACAGTCATAGGTGACTATATTTATTTACGATAAAAATTGAATAAACCGGAGAATTTTCAAAATTTAAAAATTAATTTACGGAACCAAATTACTATTAAATAGTAGTGTATTTTACATCGTTTGATTCAGAAAAATGATATCTTTCGATTGGTACTACAATCATTGTTATCCGATAGAACACCGAGCAACAGCAAGCAAAAAACTGATTTCCCATGTTAATCTCCTATGTACACCTTTAAGACAGGCACACGGTATATGGATGGAGCGTTGGTTATACTTTTAATACAGTTAATCTTTAACCAACATAAGAGAGAGATAGTCATATCTAAAGTGACGCAGTGGGAGAAGAACAGCACATTTTCATGCCACCCAGCACGTGGTACGAATGTGATGTTCTTCTCCCATTGCGTAATTTTAGATATGACATCTCTCTCATATATTGGCATTAAACTGCTGTATGTAAAAATCAAGTAAATGTTTCCCACAAATTCATGTAGTTTCATTAGGTTGAAAATATTCTCGTTTTAGAGTTAATATCCATTTCATGCTTAAATCCACATTTTTTTGGAAAACTGTAATAAATATGTATATTATACGGCGTTCTAACCTAAACCTGTCAAATGGAACACCGTCTTTTGTAACCTGTTTTTTTTTTACAATTATATGCACAACAGGATTTTATCATATTTGATACAATTAAATATGACATAAATAATTGACAAAATTCTTTTAAAGTGTACATAGGAGATTAACATGGAAAATTAGTTTTTGGCGTGCTGCTGCTCGGTATTCTACAGGACAACAAAAATATACTATGAATCGAAAGATATCATTTTTCAATTGTAGATATATTGCCATAATATTTTTAAGTCAATGTAATACTTTGACATTTCTAGCGTCAGAAGTTAGCTAAAATTAGTGAAGTGATGCCAACATATAACCATAAAAACTAGTTCGACAAAAACATGATTTTCGACCGCTTTAGAGATATGTAATTGTGTCAATGTCGGACGGCGGCGCGAAATAGTTATTTGTATCACAAGGTTGGAAACTGCTATTTTGAGAGTGCGAGTTTATTTTGATAGGACGAGCCGTAGGCGAGTCCTGCAAATACGAGCACTCACAAAATAGTTTCCAACCGAGGGATACACAAGATTTTTCGCGCCAACATTTATGTAAATTTAGTAAATAAATTTAATGTATTACTCATTTTCTTAATGACAGGGAATTTTTTTATGTTGCTAACTTCACAATATTTGAATGTCAGTTATGTTTATTTTCCAGTATCATAACCAAAAATATCTACATATTTTTATTTTTATTTTACACTGCAAATACAATTAAAATTACTTAGAAATATGTTTAAAATCCATAAATATTTTGTTTTCTTGTATTGTAAATACTCAATTGTAGATATATTTCCATAATATTTTTATGTCAATGTAATACTTTGACATTTCTAGCGTCAGAAGTTAGCTAAAATTAGTAAAGTGATGCCAACATATAACCATAAAAAGTTAGCAATTTTTGTCGAACTAGTACGACAAAAACATGATTTCCGACCGATTTAGAGATATGTAATTGTATCAATGACGAACGGCGGCGCGAAAAATACATTACTATTTAATAGTAATTTGGTTCCGTTAATTAATTTTTAAATTTTGAAAATTCTTAGATATTTTCAATTTTTATCGAAAATAAATATAGTCAACTATGACTGTTTTATTTTGATTTCTGTCAAGCTATTTATTTGACGTTTCTGACTTTTTGACTTGTTTAAGACAATTTGTAAAAATATGGTTATTTATACTACTGAAGAGCGTATTTTTATAGTAAAAAAGTTTCATGGAGAAAATAGTTAGCTCAGAGTACGAGATCTATTTTCTATTAAGTTTATGAATCGACCGAATCCAAGTGCAACCACAATTGCTAGAATCCACGAAAAATACACGTGAGCTTCGAAATTGCAAATTAGTAAGAGCAGAAGAACGTGTGTTATTGGAAGAAAGGCTTCTAGGAATGATAAATTTAGATCCTTCGTATAGCACTAGATTTATTGGAAATGAATTCATTGTAGGTACATCATAACATCGTTCATAATATTTTGAAAAAAAGTTCATATTATTCCTACAAAATGCACTGCAATCAAGAACTTTTTTTCATTTGAGGAAGAAACTAGAAAAATATATTATGAAGATAAGGGTTAATGAAAATGAAAATTTTTTGTCATCGATTTCAGAAAACTTAACTTTTAATAATTAGCATTATTTAAACAAAACTGGTTTTTAGATTTTTACATATTTAATAAAATTTATTTGCAAAGTCATTTACAATAATTATTTATATCTATTTTTGATAAATATCGAATATAACTGTGATATTTCTAAACATAATTATATAATTGCTATCTTCTACGAGATACGCGGATCACGTGCCTTAAAAAAATTATAAAAGTACGCTTGTCATTACTGTAAATAACTATATTTTACAAATTATCAGAAACGTCAAATAAATCACTTAAAAGAAATCAAAACAAAACAGTCATAAATGACTATATTTATTTTCGATAAAAACAATAAATTAGGAATTTTCAAAATTTAAAAATTAATTTACGGAACCAAATTACTACTAAATTGTAACGTATTTTTTCTACGACCACTACTGTAAGTATGTCATTACAGTACAAACTACAATCAATGTAAGTGCGTTGTTACGAATAGTGTTACGTAATGTTCATTACGTAACACTTGAAAATTAAATTTATGTTGGCACTACTGACTGTCACATTACCAAAATAATTAAAATTTGATGCATCAAATTTTAGATTTAAATGTTATGGATTCAAACTTTGCTAACTGATAAAATTTTATAACAAAATTCATATTTTGCTGGGTTTATTATAAATTATGACACCAATAAAATATGTAGAGGAGACTATGTTTCATCATGTATCCCTACGCTCAATTTTCGTTTATTTTTATAAACAAAAACAAAGCTTGTTTGACATTTAGGTAATGTGTGTGATTATTACTTGTATACTGGTCATATTTTATGGTCTCCCATCTGCATCTATAGTTTATAATATGTTTGTGTTTTATAGCGAGGTAAATATATACTACTAAATATTATTATCCTTTACTTATATTTATCAATATTTTAAGTAAGAAATGTCAAGCGACAGTGATATTTCAATTGGAACACCACTGGAGATACAAGCTAAAGCTAAAAGTGCAACAAATAATCTTTTGCCGACTAAACCTCGAGAACGATACGAATTTGTGTACCAAAAATGCAAGGATTGAAGAATACAAAAATACATAATAATTTTTAACTGTTGAATATTGTTTTTAATTTAGACATAGTATTGAGTGGTCGTAGAAAAAGTATAGTAAATAACTCGAAATGTAAAGCAATTACGCCCTCGTGAAATTACAAACTCGCCGCTATGCGGCTCGTGTGTCAATTTTTCACTCGTGCGTAATTTGCTTCTTACATCTGTCGGTATGTAATATACTATTACATCATTTGATTTAAAAAAATGATATCTTTCGATTGATACCAGAATCTTTATTGTCCTGTAAAACACCGAGCAAAAACACGCCAAAAACTCATTTCCCATGTTAATCTCCTATGTACACCTTTAAGACAGACACACGGTATATGGTAATTATTAGAAAGTGGATTATATTCAAAGTGCATATATTTAAATTTTCGCATATCTTTAAATAATAGTTATTTACTTTACAAGTGCGGAAAGTAAGGAATTACCCACGAGAGAAATTTTAGCGCACGAAGCCGAAGGCTGAGTGTGATAATTTTATCGAGTGGGTAATTCCACTTTGCCCTCGTGTGAAGAATAACGTTTTATGCAACACCTCTTATTAAATGCAAAATTTATTAAACACATATTATTTGACAGTGACATGTGCTTTAAATTTTCTAAATTTAAATGTCTATCGAAGTAGTTACCAAGGTGTTGTGTGTTTTAATTTTTTTTTTTTTTGGCACGGAGCAACTATGGCTATTGTGCCAGCGAACGTAGTCGCTATTAGTTATTTGTTGGTAATCTAGGTTTTTCTATATTTAATTTAAATGCATTTGTATATGTTTATTTGTTTTAAAAATTCCAACACATCTATTATTCCTTGTGCAGTTGTATCATTTTCTTTTATACATTCTCTGTTTATTTTTAATTCATTACGCTTATTGTTGTAGTTTGGACATTCATATAAAATGTGGTCAATTGTGATATCTGCATTGCAAGTGCGACATTTAGGTTTTTCTTTATTCATTAAATGGTGTGAATGTGTGATTCTTGTATGGCCAATAGATATTCTTGTTATAACAACTTGTTCTCTTCTCCTTAGTGTTGCATACCTTTCTTTGTTCCACGGTTTTACCGTATCTTTTATATTTTTTAGGTGGTTATTGGGCATTTTATCCCATTCTTCTTGATATGATTTTTTAATAAATTCATTTGTATGGCGATATAGGTCTTCAGTTGTAATCCATGGGAATGTTTCCATATGAGCGGTGTTGAGTAGTTCATTTGCGTGGCGGTCAACTATTTCATTTCCCTTTATACCAGTGTGACTTGGGATCCAGAATAAGGTAAGCTCAATTTTGTTTTCACTATTTAGTTCAGTTATAATATTAAGTAAACACTGGTATAGGTTTGTATCATAATTGTCGTGTGTGTTACGCATAAATTCTATTACGCTTAGTGAATCTGTGTACACAATGATATGTTGAACATTATTATGGTGAATATTATTAGATATTTCATTTTTGATATATTTTAAAGCATTCATAATAGCAACTGCTTCGCCAGTGAAAATACTTGCTATTTTTGGGAGAGTATCTCCTTTTGTTACATTCCACTGAGGGATGTAAAAGGCTGAACTTGTGCCTTTATTAGACTTTTTGGATCCATCGGTGTATACACAAAGGTATTTATTATTTGTATTATATTTTTCAGTTAAGATTTTAAATTCATTTTGAATAAGGGCAGCAGGAACATTTAATTTATTATCAATTTTATCTTTTAATTTTGTATTACAAGTTGTTAAATTTTTACATTTCCATACTGGAGGATTTATAGTTTCACTGTTGTTTGTTAAAATTTGTTTATATTTATTTTCATTCATTTTATTAAATATTTTAATGCCTTCGATAAATATTGGGCATATGTAAGAGGCAGGTTTTCTAGCATGAATGGCTTCATTTCTTATATTATGAAATATTTCTTTATAATTGGGATGTGATGGATTTGATTTAATTTTTATTATATATTTTAATATATATTTGGTTCTACGTATTCTTATTGAAGGTATTCCAGATTCTATATAAAGAAAATATGTCGGCCTTGTACGAAAAGCACCAGTTACTAATCGCAAGCCTAGATGGTGTACCGAATTAAGTTTGTTTAGTATACTTGGCTTGGCAGATCCGTATGCAATGATTCCATAATCTATTCGGGATAATATCAAGGATTTATATAAATTTCTAAGGGTATTTACATTGGCTCCCCAGGTAGTGTGAGATAGTATTTTTAATATGTTTATGGCTGAAAAACATTTACTCTTGAGATTTTCTATGTGCCTTTTCCACGTTAGCTTGTCGAATATTATTCCTAAGAATGTTATGTAACTTGATGGATTTATTGGGATATTATTTATATGTAAATTTGGGCAAACATGAGGTTTTCGTAGTCGGCAAAATTCTATTGACTTGCATTTTTCTATGGAAAAGGTGAATCCATGTGATTCTGCATTATGTGAAATTATATTTATCCCATTTTGTAATTCGTTTTTTATTTCGTTTAAATTATTATTACTTGCAAAAATTAATAAATCATCTATGTATAAGTAATATTTTAGTGTTTTTGGTAGATTATTAACTAATCCGTTTACTGCAACTAGAAATAAAACAACTGACACTGTTGATCCTTGTGGAATACCGTTAGGATATGAAATTTTATTGGAATAATTTGACCCAATGCGTACTTGTAGTGTGCGTTGTTTTAGGAAGTTGACAACAAATTTTAGCAGATTTCCACGAATTCCCCATTGATGAAGTTGTTTAATTATTCCAAATCTCCATGTAGTATCAAAGGCTTTCGTTAAATCGAATGATACTGCAACTAGGTGTTTTTTGTGCGTTATAGAGTTCTGTATTTGGTTTGTAAAATTGTTAATTATATCATGTGTAGAGTGGCTCTTTTTCGAGCCAAATTGATATTCATTGATTAATTTATTTGTATTTAAATACCAGGTTAGTCTTTTATTAATTAATTTTTCATATAGTTTGGCCATGTGGCATGTGAGAGAAATTGGGCGGTAACTGACTGTATTTTCGGGGTCTTTACCTGGTTTTAACATCGGAATAACTATAGCATTTCTCCATAGCGTTGGGTATAGTCCCATGTCCCATATTGCATTGAAATATTTTAATATAATTTGGATGTAGCTGTTTGGTAAGTTTTTGTACATTGAGTATGATAAAAAATCTTGTCCTGTTGCTGCACCTTTTTTACATTGCTTTTGTAATATGTTTAATAATTCATTAATCGTGAATTTTTCATTATATGACTCGTTTGCTTTGCTTTCATAATGAATTTTTTCATTTTCTATTCTGTTTTTTATTTCTTTAAAATTATCACTATAATAGTTATTACTGCTGACTTCGCTGAAGTGCAGTGCAAATTCCTTTGTTATTCTGTTTATATTTGTTTCCATATTATTTAGTATTTTTAATTTATTAATAGGTTTATATACTTTGTTTCCTCTGATGGTATTTATGCTTTTCCAAACGCTTGAAGTATCAGTAATTGTCCCTATTTTTTCAATATACTCTCGCCAGCTATTACGTTTAGCGTTATTGATTGTTAGGCGCGCGAATGCCCGAGTTCTTTTTTAGTCAATTAAATTTTGATCAGATCGGTTTCTTGTATATGCCTTCCATGCTTCGCGTTTATTCTTTATAGCAGTTTTAACTTCATCTGTGAACCAAGGGACTTGTTTCTTATCCAAATTAGGGATTTTACAATTAGTACAATTTTGATTATCATAGAATTTATGAACGGTAGGTGTATGGGGTATGCTTGTTATTGCTGAATAAAATATGTTATTGTTAATGTTGTTCAATATTTCTTCATAGTTATTAGGATCTATTTCTAATTGGTCTATTTCTGTTATAGGTGAAAGGTTTTCCTGGAAAGTTGGCCAATCAGCTTTTTGAAAATACCATATAGGTGGTGCTTCTGAATTGGAAGTTACTAGTCCTTCGATGATAACAGGAATATGTGAACTATGGTGATGATCAACATCGTTTGTTGACCACATGAAGTTAGATGCAACTGTTGCGGACGCTATAGTTAAGTCGATTGTTGAAAAGGATTTACTTGCAATATTATGATGCGTTGGTATGCCTGGGGTATTTAATAATACAGCACTGTTCATAGATAGAAGAAGTTCTACATTTCTTCCTGATCTGTTTGTTATGTCTTCTGGACCTCCCCATATATTAATATGAGCGTTAAAGTCGCCACATAATAGATAATTGTTACCTAATTGCTTAACTAGATTTTCTAATTCTATTAGAGACCAATTTAAGTGTGGTGGTAAATAAATCGAACAAATTATACACACAATCGGTTCAAATATTTTAATTGCGACGGCACATAAATTCGTTGGTAATTTTAGTTCTTTGTGGGGTATTGTACTTTTAATTATTATTGCTACGCCTCCTCTAGCGCGTTGATTGGGTACATCGTCAAAACGGTAGGTTTCGTAGCCACGTAGGTTGAACTTTTTTCTTCAGTAAGATGTGTTTCTTGGATGCACAAAATATTTGGGTTTTTTCTGCACATGAGTAATTTTAGTTCATTTAGATGATATAAAATTCCATTTATATTCCATTGTATTATAGTCATAGTAATATTTAAAATTTGTTTTAATTTTTAATTTTTTATGTTAATTTTTATTTTATTTTTTATTTACTAATGCGCTTTTTAACTTTATTTTTGTATTATTTAGTACTTATGTAGGATTATTTATTAGTATAATGTTTTTATTTTAGTATAATGTTTTTATTTTATTATATAATATTTTAGTTATTTGTATTGTATTTTGTTTATTATATTTAATTTGTACTTTATTTTTTACGTATACCTTTTGGTAATTTATCCTTTAGGTTTATTTTTAGTTTTAATGGTTTCTCTTTATTATGTTCTTTTTGACTTGGTAGTGACAGAAAATCTTCATCATCGTTGACAGGGGTGAAACTTATATCGCTTTCATCTTCTTCTGGGGTAACTGCACAATCCATGGCAATTTGTTCGATTTGTATATTTGGTAATATACTTTTGGTTTCTCTATTATTTAATATTATTTTACTAGGTTCTGCTATTTGAGAATTGTTTCTAATAGTTTTTGTTTGTTTATTATGGGTCATTATTTGCGTATTATTGTTTAATTTCTGGGTTATATTTGGTTTTATAATTTCGGTTGCAATTTTATTCAGATTTGAATGAATAAATTCTAGTTGTTTTTTAGCGGAGTTCTCTAACATTTTCTCCATTAGGGGTAAGATGTGTTTAATTACTTCATTTGCAATATTTGTATTGTCAGAATTATTTTGAATTTTTGAGGCTATATTTGCTTCAAGGTTAATTTTTGTGGGTTTTCGTTTGTATGGGTTTGGAATTGTTTTTTCAATATATTGACGTGCTTGCCCATAGGCGCACCGATTATACAGGTTTTAGATGTAGCAGGATGGTTCTCTTTACAGTTTGGACACTTTATTTTGTCTTTATTACATGGTTGGCCGATATGCGGTTCATTACCACATATACATATTTGGTTGGATTTACAAATATTTGATATATGGCCGAAATGTTGACAATTTGTGCATCTGATTGGATTAGGTATATATAACTTTAACGGGACTGAATACATTGCGATTTTAAGGTCACGAGGTAGGTATTGTATGTTTATTGTGAATACGAATAATCCGTTTTCTGTAAATTCACCATTTTTAAATGATTTTAATCTGCGTACATGAATAACTCCTTGTGATTTTGTTTCATTTAATATTTCTTCATCAGTGTAATTTAGTAAATCATAGCAGAAAGCTATACCTTTGGTATTATTAAGTGTTGGGTGTATTGAGCATTTTATGTTTGTATCTAATATATTTTTAAGATTTAGTAATTTTTCGGTTTGTTTTTCATTACTGGTTTTAATTAATAGACCATTTTTGATTTTTTTTTAGGTAGAGCACTTCTCCGACTTTATCTTTAATAGTGTAATGTATTTTAATTGGGTTTGTTTTATTGAAGTTTGTGTTTTCATTTTCACATATAACAATTATGTACTTCCCTGTATTGTTATCATTTTTATTGAAAAATGATTCGTTGTTTGGATATTCTTCGTTGTCCATGTATGGCCTCTTTTTGGGGCCTCGCGCCATGGCGCAGGCCTGTTGAATTGCCTACGCCACTGGAGGATTCGGTCAAATTTTACTTGCACTAATTGGTTTACTAGGAGAATGAATGATTTTTATAGTTAAATATATCAGTTTATTATTGATATATGGTTAGTTTTTACACATACACACTATCACAATAACAATATTTAGGTTTCAGATAAATATCACTCACAGCTGAGATTCACACAGAACACTTCTGTATTATACAGCGGTTGCGAGTCGACTGGTTATTATTATTGTTATAAATAAAAAAATATTCACTAGTAGCTTTTCTCAAAACTATACCCACTAGTGGATAATCTGTTACTTTGCTTGTTTAAAATCGCCATAGTTACAGAGCATTTATTGAGAGGTGTTGGATAAAATCAATTTTCTGGACGAATTACATTGATTATAATTAATTAATGCTAATTACTAATTTCATATAATGCATATTTTGTATTCTTATGCATATTTTTACAAAAGTTGCATATAATTACATATTTCAATGTTATTAAGACCTTGTCTAGTGATAAACAATCTGAAATTTCCTGTAATGCACATTGATAATTCCCAAATATTGGAGGAGGCCGCAACAAATAGAAGAATGAAACGGAAAAAGCAATAAACAATACAATAAGCAAATACACAAACCAATAAACTCTAATATTTCTAGGGAAATCCCTGTAACGGTAACGGTAGGTATTCATTGTATACACGAATGCTGGTAAAAGTGGGTACGATGAATATAAGACCGAGAATTCTCAACTTATGTTTCACTTTTTTTTTTAGAAAATTTTGAGTAATTTGTTATTGTAATTATGTAAATTGTAATATCAAGTTTCTAGACTTAGTTTATATATACATAGTAGTAGTATATTTGTTAATTGTGAATCAGGATTAAGACTGAGACTGTATTGTGCAATAAAATTCATAATGCATTCATTTATACTTTTGCTGCATATATGTTCATATTTGAGTATATAAATATAGTGCATATACAGGGTGTCCCAGATTTAAACGGCCTAACTTAAAATTAAGATTAAACACCTCAAAAAAGGGTGACAAGTTCATTTGAGCAAATGTCCGTAAATGCTTTATTCCAGAGATATTCATGTTTTTTCCTATTGAGTAGCGCTACTTTAAAAAATCAACTTCATAACGAAATATTCAATATTATCCTAGTGGGGTGAAACTTAATAATTAAATTAAATAAATAATAAATAGTTTATTACCTAATTTCAATACAAAATTTAGTTTGCTTGCACTAATGTCAAGGAAAAAATGAGTAAGTATCAATGAATTTAAAGAAATTTTTTAAGGTGCCATAAAAGAAAAAAGTCTATGAGGAACCGATAAATAATTTAGACTCACTACGTAGAAAAATTATTCAAGTTCGCGAAACCATATATCCCGAGGCAGCAACCATTGCAGAGGCAGATCATTGTCGTTCCTGTTTACGTGCTGCAGGTGAACATTTTGAACAAATATTATAATAAAAAATAGTTTATGAAGTTATGTTATTACTTTAATATTTCAAACAATAAATTTATTTAATTTCATTGATAGTTTCTTATTTTTTCCCAGACTTCAGTACAAGCAAACTAAATTTTGTATTGAAATTAGGTAATACTAGCGGTTCGACATGCTTCGCATGTCTAACCCCTAGGCTCCGCGACACATAACTTGAGTTAGTCTCTTCGTTCCTCGCTTTCATGTCAGTACATTGGCGAAGAATGCTCGTCACTTCGTTCCTCGCATCCATGTCAGTACATTTACGAAGCAAGCTTGTCACTTCGTTCCTCGCTTCCATGTTAGTACTTTTTGACCTTAGAGTGTAAATCTCCTCCATGAGACCTTTAATTTGATACCAAACAAGGTAGGATTTAAATAACATTTATAAAAAACAATTGACAATCGTTAAAAAAAAACTTTTTGACACTTGAGATTAAATCTCCTCTGTGAAACCTTTTATTTGATACCAAACAGGGTAGGAGTTAAATAGTATTTATGAAAAACAATTGACGATTGTCCAAAATAACTTTCTGACACTTGAGTTGAAATATACTTCGTGAAGCTTTTAATTTGATACCGAACACGATAGTATTTAAATAACATTTATAAAAAAAAATTGACCATCGTCCAAAATAACTTTTTGACACCTAAGTTTAAATCTCCTCCGTGAAACCTTTAATTTGATACCAAACACGATAGGGTTTAACTAACATTAATAAAAAAACAATTGACGATCGTTCAAAATTACTTTTTTTTTTAATTTTAGATTTAAAAAAAAATTCTGAAATTGATTATAAATATTTAAAACTATCTTGCAAATAATTTTTAACCATTTTATATTAGATAAGTAATTATATTAATTAAATTTTACCGCCTAAAATGCTTAAAAGCAACGAAGTTGTCGAACAAGGGTCTGTTATTTTTTTTTTTTTGAGATGGAAAAGAAATCATGTATGATGTGAAATGTGAAATATAATAAATACGTATATAAAAAAAATCACATTTAAAAAATTTACAAAATACTAAACATGTTTGCTCAATTATTCAAAACACAAATAAATTTACCAATCTTTTCCTACCTTGTCTACAATTAAAGTAATGTATAATAAAAATTTCACACTAAACTGTCAAAAATGACAAGTTGTTCAAAGTGAACTGTCAATTCAATTGAAATCAACAAAAATTTCACAGTGGTAACTACGGGTTTGATTCAACAAAAGCTACACACCCATACTAGATTTAAAAATGCCCGCATTATTTATTTAATATCTCGCACATCATGTGTAATAAAAATGTAAATTCATAAAAAGCACGTGTTCCCAAAGGATCTTTAAGTGCTTTTGAAGGTTTCACTCGAATCCGTCAAACCATATAGGCTCTAGGTCTGTGTACAAATGGTTCATAGGCAGATGAATCTATAGATCCGGAATTAAGCCTTTTAGTATAAAGGATACAATTTATTATTAATTTAGTTTAATTATTATGTAACACCTAAATACGATAAAATTGGATATTTCATTATAAGGTTGATTTTTAAAGTAGCGCTACTCAATAAGAAAAACATGAATATCTCTGGAATAAAGCATTTACGGACATTTGCTCAAATGAACTTGTCACCTTATTTTTAGGTGTTTAATCTATGGATTAAGTTAGGCCGTTTAAGTCTGACACATCCTGTATATGCACATATAATTCAGTTTTTTCGTGTATATAATGCACTCTCTAGTGATCATGATCACTATTAAAAAAAAAAAAACTCCATGCTTGCAAAGCATAAATCGCGCAACTATTTGTGCATTTGTTATTCCAATATTTAAGACTAACCGACTTAAATTTGACGCATAATATTGGTCAAACTTCGAGGAGACATTTTAATTAGTTTATCTATTTTTACGTCTCAGAACTCCTAACATACACAAATAACATTACTGTATTTTCTCTTTAACAGACGATTTCGAAGTCGGAGCTTCCGCAATTCATTTGATCTTCTTGCCGCACAACACTCCAATCATTCCACAAATTTAAACAAACGTGTCGTTTATTGCAATACATACAATCCAGATACATAATCTAAACTTGATGATGGAGCGAGAGCAAGACGTGGATATTGAACTACTTATTAAAAAAGAGATCGAAGATCCATTAGAGTCACTGGGGGAATATGGTCAGAGAACTATTGATTTTGAGGAAGTCGACATCAAAGAAGAATTTATTGCAGAAAACGAAGACCACGAATATTACTTGAAACATCTAAAGAACGAATCGGTACTTGACAATGAAGACGAGTGTTTCAAAAGGTAGTTGTGAGGATGATAACCAATCGAACTTTAGAACGGACTCAGATAATATAAATGCATCAAGTGGTATAACAGAAACAGGTGGAGAAGTACTCAAACATAGAGGTTACAAATGTTCTATTTGTCTAATTTAACCCGTCATGTGACAATACATGAAAAAATGTATTATAAATGTTCCGTTTGTGTTATGGAATTCAATTTTCTATCCAAAACACTTTTATTTCAGCCAAATATAATTTATTAAAACATATAAATTTAACTTGCATTTTTTTTTTTCGTATTTCGTTATATAAATAAAAACAATAATAATTGTCTATTTTGCACGATTGGTCATTTTTATCATCTTACTATGCCTGGTTCCAAGACGACATGTTTTTACTGGTTGCTATAATAAACAGAATGTAAGAAATTTACTTAATGTTCGCTCAACGGCAATTTAATAGTTTTGAAAATTTTGTTAATGCTTTCATAGGGAAATTTTGATTATTCGGGTATTATTGGCGAACTCAACGATTTATCTAATTTCTCACTATTAGAATAGCTCATTGCATTTTTTTTTAAGAATACCTTAATACCACGATACTAAATGGGCCCATAACTGTATTAGATTCTATGACGATCAGTGAAAACCCGATGTGAAAATTCACTATTTTGCTCGAGATATGATTTTTTAAAGTTTGTGTGACGTCACTGGTACACCTCCAGTAGTACTAAAACAACGATTTTTCATTAGAGTACATATTATATATTTTTTAATGTAAAAATAATATTTACATATATCTTAATTTACAACAATTATACTTAATATAAATAAAGATGAAATTGCTGTGGCAACTTTATGCCTATGTCACATCTGTATGATTCTGTACGATGTACGATGAAACCTAGCGGCGTGCAATAAAAAACCGTTCAGTAGGTGTCACACTGGTATAACAAAGTCATATGAAAATGTTCTCTTCTTTAGATTATTCTCTACATACGCCACTTGTTTTGACATATAGATAACCTATTTGTTAATAGAAATAAAAATTAAACGTGTGTGTAATGATTTATAGATATTCTAATTTGGCCCAATAATTATTATTGGGCATTAAAATGAGTTCAGAAGAAATATTTATTTTAACATCAGGCTTTGCATATTATATACACAATAAAATATGAACGAAACATAAAAGGAATGATCAATAAGATCTAAGAACTTATTAAGGAAATAATTGAAATTATAGAGCTAGAATTTTATTGTAAACCAATTCAGATTACAAGATAAAGATGCGTATAATTTTAAGACGATATTTATTTTAATTAGTTGCTTAATATCGTGCCTTCCGTGACCAGTTGATTTACACCATTTTTTTGGCATCTACTAAACAACAGAACAAAATTTAATATATCATATTTCAGTTAATAAAATGAACTACTTACTTTCAGAATGCTTAATGCTTTACAATTTCACACTCACACCCACTTTACACAAAAAGTAACAAACAAAACATTACACACAAGAGCTAAAAAGATTGTTATTCTATAATTATCTATTATAAAAATATAAAAATTAACCCCAAAAATATATAAACAAACAATTGTACACTTAAAACATCACACTAAAGAAAATGAACTAAATAATGTAAAAGTATATTGACAAACTAAATAGAACACCCATGTAGAACACTACGTAATAGTAATAAAATAAAAGATAAAACGAAAACAAATGACAGAAACAATAAAGGGGAGTGAACATAGATGTAACAAAATTCACCGTAGTGATACCAGAAGCAAACGGTTCATCGTACTTTGTACGAAGGAAATAGATGCGTTTCTATTTTTCATCTATCACCGCCGGGTTTCATCGTACATCGTACAGAATCATACAGATGTGACACCGGCATTAGAATATTTTACTTTATACTTGAGTAAACATCATACGAAAGTTTGAGAACGGTGGCGCTAGTAGTGATGTAACCTAACCTCAACACACAATTTTATTCAATAGATTTTTAACACAACACAATAAAACAGTGAAATTATGAAACAAGTAATAAAAGCACAAAAAATATTATCTTAAATATCAACAAACAACACAAATGAAATACATTTCGTAGTTCTATTTAAGCCCACAATAGGCATTGGGCGCAGCGGCAGACGCGCGATTTGCACATTTCATATTTCTGGCCAATAGAATCAATGCGAGTACTCGTGACGTCAAAATATGTTCAATTCGTTATATCGCTTTACTGCAAAATACTTAAAACAAAAAAAAAAACTTTACTACTAATTATCCCGTAAGTGTTAAACAATTTTGATATAAATTTGTCATATTTCGGTTATGGTTTCTGCGCCCAAAATTGTCTGTCATAAACAATAGCAATTACAGAAAAGCTACCTAATATATTTGGTTTTTTTTCTTCCACCCCTCCGTACATTAAAAGGTGTCCTTTATCATTAGTTTATTACCTTTGCCTTTCCATTTCGTCTCGGTTAGTGTCAGTACTTATATGTGTGCCTTTTCAAAACTCGCTACTAATTCACGTTCTTTTCCTTCCATTCCCATTATGTTCCATGTGCCTAATTTCCAAATATTTTTATTCTTTGATTCCTTTATTATCCGCCAATCTCTTGCTTTTTCTCTTGTTAATTCAGAATAAAGTAAAATCAATTTAAATTCGTATTTAAAATCTTCCAGAAACAATTTCATTTTAAAAGATGCGGCTTGGCTCGTGCAGGAGGCAACAATACATTTATTGTGATATTAGTGTCGATAACTCAATTCGTGCACATGACGTTTCGTAGTCATGATCCACTATTTCCGACTTAATCCAATAAATGATTATTTATTAATCTGTATAATACGCCGTCAACAATTATTGTTCAATCTTTTGTAAATTCGTATCGCTCGTTCTCGATCCGAAGCCAACTGTTTGTCGGCTTATTTATTTATAGTTTTCATAGCATAACATAGCATAGCATAGTGAAAATATAAATACACGCAAGTACGTAAGAGCATTTATAGTTCTCTTACATAACATAACATAGCATTGCATTACATAAGAAATGACCATATTTTATTTCTTATGCTGTTATGTTTTCCGGTAATGTTCGGACACTATCGGAATCTCTCGGATACCTAGTGACGATTCGCAGCTGTCATGTTTATGTTTTGCAGGTTATATCACAAGGTAATGAATGACATTTGTTTATGTGTTTTTAGTGTTTCACAAGACTCTTGATCTTGTGTTAAAATCAAGACAAGAAGTATTTTATTTTTCTCAAGACAAGACAAGAAAGTATCATCAAGAATCAAGATTTCTGGACAAGAAATTTTTCTGTTCCGCATTTATGATTAAAATATAAAAATTTGATACTCATTTGTCAATAAAGTGACTTTGAGGTTCAATCCACATTTCTACACTGTTTTAACACCATCTGGCGGCCTTAATGTGATCCTCTAAATTTTGTAAATATAAAACACAAGATTTTATAAATATGTGAAGTCAAGATTTATTTATAAATTTTATGTAGCAAATATAACAAATGGAGTAAATAGCTCCATGGTAACATATCGGACTGTGGATCGTGAAATCCCCAGTTCTACTCCCATTGCCGACAGTTACCAATTTAAATTTACCCCTGTGGTTCCCCACCGCTAACATCATTGGGGGCTATGATTGGACGGCTGGTACCATCACTTCATACGAAAAAATCTGATGTGGCCAGCACATAACCTCCCGTCCAATACTACTCTTAAACGGTACAGAATAGTATTTGATGATACAGAAACATATCTTCTTATTTGTTTATTTTCTATTTATATTTGAGAATTTTCATTTTCTGTCCTATATTTATTTAATTTTTAGACATTTCACAAAGAAAACAGCTTCACAATCGTAATGACTGTTGTCACATTTCGTAAAAAAATTGAAAATTTTTAAATGTTTCCATGGTGTACTAGGAATGCAAAATTTGTGAAATATAATTTCTTTATATTTTATTATCTCTAAATCTAATGAAAATTAATAAAATTAGTGTAATAAAAAAACATGTAAAATTAAATACTCTACAATTTTGAAAATACCATAAATTGTTCAAAAATGAAATTTAACCATGTTTTTAACGAAAAACTGTTAAGGGCTTCAAGTAAACTGCTACTTCCGCTTGACCAACTTTATCCAAAATCTAATCAGCTCTTCATTTAAATATAAGAAGCAATCGCGAAAATAGCAAAATCGTATTGTAGGGACCCTAAAATGTGCTTATTCATTGAAAGCTCACTACCCATTTTTACCAAAAACAATACCACCCTTACCTAGAGGTAGGACGTAAAAATATATCACTTACCGAGATCTGCGTAAGCAGAGTGCCACACCCATTATGAGAAAAAGGCGTGAAATTTATTTATTTATTTTTATTTAAAATGTAGCAAATATATTAAGATGATACTTTATAAAATGTGTAATTTCTTATTATTTATATATAATTTTCCTTTTTGTCAAAATATATGGTCGAAATCCATATATATTTCAAAATTTAATTTATGCCGAAACATCTACGTAAAAAACATTTAACTAAAATTAAAAGAGAGGGGCCAGGGCAGACGCCAACGCTACACTCTTGAGGGTTCGGATTGGATAAAACTATAGAGAAAGGGGATTCCCCTCAAATGTCAAGAATCAAGAAATATCAAGAATTCTTGATTCAAGACAAGAAATACATTGTCAAAAAATGAGCAAGACAAGAAATATTTAATGTCTTGTCTTGAAAATCAAGACCAAGTCAAGAAGTGATCGTCAAGACAAGATTTCTTGTCTTGATGAAACAGTATGTGTTTTTATACATTTATTATATTTTTTAGAAAATAGATTAAGGGAAACTAAAAATACACCTAATACTGCATTAACTACTATTACAATATCATACATTTTAAAACTGAAAATAATATCTCACAAAAGACCAAAATTGTAACTTGCAAATGGACAAATCAATGTCAAAACAATATTAAATATCGTACTTGGACACTCTGAACCTTCTTCGAAACAATCTTCTTCTTTTTTGTATGCTTTGAAAACATAACATAATTTCATACTATAAAACCTACAAAATTTATTATTTTATGTTATGTTATGTAAACTATAAATCCAGCTTAACACTGAAGATCCGCGTTCAATATTGTAAAAACGGCACACGCCCAGAATACGTTGTAATGTCAAGACTGTTTGTTGGCTTATTTGAATTTAGGTTTGACAGTTTGAAGTTATTTCCACTGAGTCCAGCCGAGGTCTAACCCTGAAGATCCGGGTTCGATATTGTAACGACGGCACACGCCTAACTTCGTTGCAATGTCAAGAATTTTACATCGCTATCTTCATTGGAATAAGTGACCAATAAAGAAAGTTGGGTTATGCTATCAGTTCCATATTATTTTAATTAAAGTGCAATTATCAACACACCAATTAAGGTGTAATTTTTATTTGAAGTAATGATTTCAACGTTCAAACACATAACAGCTGAGCTATTTTAACGAATGAGCGCTATATATTAATGTTTTTGTTTATTTAAATCTATTACTTATCACATATTTTCAGTAATAATATAACAAGAGAGTGAGAATAAATTGAAAATAATTTGACAGATCTTTCGAAAACTTGTTGCCAGGCAATAGCCACGAAAGCCCGTAGGGCTTGAGTGGCTATTGCCAAATGGCGACAATTTGTGAAAGATACTGGAGAATTATTTTCTAATTTATCGATCTCTCGAGTTATATTTAATTAGAATAATTTTTGATTTCATCATCAGGCACGCCACTAAATCTATCTTTTTTCCTCATTTTTACTTGTGTTGATGATAACTATCTGACATTTGACATCTGCCAACAAAAACAAAAAAGCTACAGATAATATTGCTGGGAATAATCACAATAATCATTGGTTTCAGACACGTCAAAAAATAATCAGTAGAAATTTTTAAAATGAGAAACATAACTAATATATGCAAGATAAGAATGATATGAGAGTCATTCTTGTTTCGAATTGTGATAGATTTAAAACTGTTCAGCAGTAAGGAAGTTAATTGTAAGTATTTTCAACTGTTATAGCAATTACACAAAACCGAATAAAACAAAAAAAAATATCAGAAAAAATTATACACTGCTGTATTTTTTTCACGATTTGAATGTTTCAAATTTGACATTAGATTATGTTTATTAATTAATACGTTATTGTTCCTTGATTATTACATTTTCATTTTATTGTCTTTTTGTTGTGTATTACCTTCCGCCTACCTCTAGGTAAGAGAGGTATTGTTTCTAGTCAAAAATTTGGGTAGTGAGTTTTCAATGAATAAGCACGTTTTAGGGTCCCTACATTACGATTTTAATATTTTCGTCATAATGTCTGAATGTATGTATGTGTGTGTGTGGTCTGTTACAATTTTGTGTATTTTTGATTCTTATATTTACAAGAGCTGATTAGATTTTGGATAAAATTGGTCAACCGGAAGTAACAGTTCAGTAGAAGCACTTAACAGTTTTTCGTGAAACACACGGTTAAATTCAATTTTTCAACAATTTATGTTATTTAGAAAATTGTAGAATAATTAATTTGTATATGTTTTGATCACATTAATTTTATTAATTTTCATTAGATATTGAGATAATAAAATATAAATAAATTAAATTTCATAAATCTTGCATTCCTTGTACACCATGGAAACACTTAAAAATTTTCAATCTTTTACAAAATGTGACACATGTCATTGTGATTGTGAAGCTATTTTCTTAGTGAAACATATGTCAAAAAAACAAATAAATATAGGTACGAAAGAAAATTTAATTTCTTAAATACAAGGTGTAACATAAATAAGTACATTAAATTTAACCAGTGATAGAACTCGCCGAGAACAACAATATTTCTTAATAACTTTTTTCTAAATCCCATTTTTTTAGCATTTTTACCACCCCATAAATTTACGAGTCGTTCAGGTATATTCATAAATTGGTCCAATGGCAGTATCCATGGCAATAATAATGGAATTATTGATCTTGACAAATGCCTTTTGTTAAATAAAATAAATAAATAAATATATCATCACGCCTTTTACCCATTATGGGTGTGGCACTCTGCTTATGCAGATCTCGGTAGGTGATATATTTTTGCGTATGAAGCGCGGTTACCAGCCGTCAAATCATAGCCCCCAAAGATGTTAGTGGAGGGGGAACCACAGGGGTAAATTTAAATTTGTAACTGTCGGCAGTGAGATGCGAACTGATGATCTATATATCAAATAAATTTTGACAGTATCAAATAAATCAACTAATAAATTATTATTATAAAAGTAATTATATGTAAAAGTGCCTGATTTTCCGAACAGCCAGTTCACAAACATTCTGTTGAAGTTCAAGGTAACGCTGCTCCATCTTGTCAAATTTATTTGGGGCGTTTTCCAAATCATCATCTTACGAATGTTCGCACTGTTACACATGTTGTTTAGCTTATTCGAGATCATGAACATGAACAGAATGATTTGGACTGCGTCGAGGGTTAGCCAGAGTCTAGTAAGTACTCGAAGAATAACACTATAACACACATATGAAAATTACACATTAATTAACAGTACATTAAAAAAGCAAAAATTACATTCTTACTGCATAGAAAAAGTCCAGTGTTTGATACCAGAAGTTACTTTGCACAGACGTCAATTTTTGCAAATGGATACTGACATCTTGATTTAGTTGGTACTAAATTAACAGTAATTAATGTTGCTCTTTGCGTAATTTTGAGTGGTATTCTCATTGGAATTGGTTCTTCAGCTTCAATATTGTTTGGATAAATTTTTATTGCAAAAATACAAAATTTAGGGTAGCTTTCACGACGCAAAAACAGATGTTATGCGCAGCAGCGCAGTGTTTACACTAACGCCATCTATGCAGTCATATGTTCTCCATGGGCGGGAAATCTAAATTATAATAAATTTTTAAAGAATTTTAACTCGAAAACTGGATGTTTTAGAAAAAATAAATTATTAATAAATATTGTTCCTCTCGAAGAGTTCTATAATTGGTTAAATTTAATGTACCTATTTACATTACATCCTGTATATATAGAAAATATACAAATATGGAGTATTGGGCGGGAAGTCATGTGCTAAACAAATCAGATTTTTTTTATGAGCTATAGGAAATACAATGTCAATATTTTAATTTCGCTCCTAATGATTATCTATTGATTTTAAGCAAAAGTATATATACGTAAAATGTTCAGAATTAAAAACGCAGCAAATGAGCCTAAATTTATTGATGTGATACGTAAAAAAAAATTTCCAGCGTGCCATGCTAAACAAAACATACAAACAGTCGTATTGTTTGAATTTTACAGATGATATTTGGCAGAGTTTTAATGATTATTGACTTGTTTAAATTATTTCTCAGTATTCATGGACACATTTACCATTTAGAAATCATTCAAACAATTCAATAATCATTAAAACTCTGCCAAATGTCATCTGTCAAACTCAAACCATACGAATGTTTGTATGTTTTGTTTACCATGGCACTTTGGAAATAGCTAAAAATTATACATTTTATTTTACGTCTATCTCCTGAAAGAAATGAATCACATCAATAAATTTAGGCTCAGTGAAAAATTGAATTTTTTACGAAATGTGACACATGTCATTGTGATTGTGGAGCTGTTTTCTCAGTGAAATATATGTCATAAAATTAAATATACGAAAGAAAATTATATTTCTCAAATATATAGTAAATAAATAAATAAGAAGATATGTTTCTGTATCATCAAATACTATTTGAACCGTTTAAAAGTTGTATTGGGCGGGAGGTTATGGACTGGCCACATTAAATTTTTATTCCTATTTAGGTCAAGCGCAATATTAATTCTTACGAACGTTATCCAATTATTCAAGTGTTATTTCAAACACTACCAAATACAGTTACAAAATGCAAGATCCAGAATTATATTACAAAATCAGCGACATACAACGCCGCGACGCAGACGAGTTGATGTCCAAGTACCTGGGTGTTCTGCACTGGCGAGGAACAGAAGATGAAACAGTTCTCGACGTGGGCTGCGCCAACGGCGAAGTCACTTGGGAGTTCCTTCGGCCGCGACTTCCACCTGCTACTCGGGTATTTGGCGCGGACATAACACCGGCTATGGTAGCGTATGCCACAGAAAAATACCCAGAGGGGAACTTCTTTCAGTTGGACATTGGTACGAAGAATTTACCGGAGCATTTGAACGGTGCCTTCGACCACGTTGTCTCATTTTACTGCTTGCACTGGATCCGAGATCTAAGGTTAATATTTCACACTTTTTTAATAAAACCATAGATTTAATAATATACAAGGTGTTTCCTATAAAACAACCAGCGCTTTTGTGGGTGAACTAATGATTTTACAGAAAAATGTTATTTACATAAAATGACCAGGAAAAAGAGCCGTATTTAATAGAAATAATAAACAGAAAATTAAACCAGTAGTTCTCATACGATGGAATAAAATTATATTTTTTAAATAGTAACCTATATAAATTTTAGTCCTTAGATAGAGAATTTTTTCCTGATTTCAACGATATAAACATAATATGAGGTTTTATATCAGAAATTATAATCAGAAATAATTTTACAATATTGAAATAGGCTATGCAATAAACAACTATTAATACGATTATTGTCGCAACCTTCTTATATCTAAAATAACGTGTTTTACTAAGAAATTAATAATAACAAATGAACTACATAACGAAGAAATACCATAAAATAATAGTAATAACATAAAACGAAAAACAATATGATGGAAATTATTTACGATTTATGCAACTATGGGTATTTTTGGTATTACTTAAAAGTATAATTTTTTTTATTTTGTGTTCAAAAACACCTCATTGATTTTGAATTCTTCTTGATGTAGCACATTTAACAGATTCAGCATTTAAGTCACTAATTGCTGGACGAATGTTGGTTTTACATTCAACTTCAGTTGTTGGAGGAACACTAAACACTTTGTTTATAAGATGGCCCCAGAAACAAAGTCTAATGGAATTAAATCAGGCGATCTAGCAGGCTAAAGTATTGGACCATTATTGCCTATCCATCTATCATCAAAAAGTTGATAAAGTACATGTTGTGTATTGTATGCTGGAGTTCCATCTTGTTGGAAATAAGTTTCTCTATACTGATTTAACGACAGATTGTCAGCGAATAGGGTTAAGTCCGTTTCAATAATATTTAAATATAAATCACAATCTGTCACTTGCATCATTTGTTTATTGCATAGCCTACTCCAATATTGCAAAAATATCATATCACGTTTATATAGTTGAAATCAAAAATAAATTCTCTATCTAATGGACTAAAAATTTATATAAGTTACTATTTAAAAAATATAATTTTATTCTATCGTTTAAGAACCACTAGTTTCATTTTCTGTTTATTATTTCTATTAAATAGGGCCATTTTTCCTGGTCATTTTTTATACATAACATTTTTCTCTCAAGTCACTATTTCGCCCAAAAATGCGCTGGATTTTTAAAGGAATCACCCTGGTTCTAACCCTATTTAGAAAATAAAGAGAATTGCTTGAAATTTAGAGGACACATCAGAAGTATTGCACAAAAAATTCATGCAAATTTCAAGTCATTCACAGCTTCTAAAAAAAGTTTTGCTGATTTAACATGTGTTCTTATGTGATATTGGAGGCTAAAAATGTCAAAAAACACATACAAAATAATATTGATAAATCGGTAGCTGGAACATTCGTTAACATAATGCCGAAGTATCATAACATTTCATAGATTGTGTAACAAGAAAATAGAAATTGATGAAACAAACTACACGAATGTCTACAAATCTAGTGGGAAGCGTGGCAACGTCGCATTCCAAATCCGCGCGAAAATTCGAATGTGTCGGATAAATTAACCTTAACCCTCTATTGCATGAATTATTATTTCTTTTAAATAAGGGCTCAAAAACATTATTTTTTACAAAAGAAATATTCATATATGTAAAATAAGTGTGTTATATAATTTTTTTTCCAAAAATAAAAAAAAAATTTTTTAAATTTTGTTCACTATTGGGAATATTATGAACAAATTCAACTTACAATAGAACTTTGGTCTATTGGGTCGTCTTTATGTACTATACAAAATTGTTTGATAAACAACCCCTTCTAGGAAAACATCAGATAAAAAAATTTTTTGGAAATTTTGTAAAGGTGTATTTAGCTGTAATATATCAGCAGGTAATAAGCTGCTTCCTTCAAATTTTACATTTTGTATCTCAGTTTCTGTAATTATCCTTTTTCCAGTTAAAATTTTTTTTTATGTTGGTCAAATTGGGAGGAATGACCTAATTGGCAATTGACAAAGTGTATATAATGTTCCCAAATGTTACAACATGATTGCCATGAATGTAAACTGCATAAGAAAAGAAAAAAAAATAATTTTTAATATTATGTTCCCGTTCGGGAATAGTATGCAATAGAGGGTTAACTTACGATTTGTTTAATTTACATTAGTTGCATTTAATGATCAAAATCATTACTTTTTGAAGTTATTTTTGAATCCAATGGAAAATTAATTTAGTTTCTTTGGATATTCTATGTCCAAGGTATAACATTTGACGAAGTGATCGTTTGAAGACATTCATAAATTGTGATATCTAAGAAAATTAAATGTGTAATTTTAGTGATAAATTATAGCAATTTTATTATTATATTGATCTTTTGTTTTAAAGAAATGCAAATTTCCAACTTAACCCTCTATTGCATGCTGTTCCCGACCGGGAACATAAAATTTAAAATACTTCTTTTCTTTTCTTATGCAGTTTACATTCATGGCAATCATGTTGTAACCATTTGCGAACATTATATACACTTGACAATTGCCAATTAGATCATTCCTCCTAATTTGACCAACGTAAAAAATAAGTTGAAGTGGAAAATGGATAATTACAGAAAATGTAAAATTTGAAGGAAGCAGTTAATTACCTGCTGATATATTACAGCTAAATACACCTTTACAAAATTTCCAAATTTTTTTTATCTGATGTTTTACTAGAAGAGGTTGTTTATCAAACAATTTTGTATAGTACACAAAGACTACCCAATAGACCAAAGTTCTATTGTAGGTTGAATTTGTTCATAATGTTCACAAAAATGAACAAAACTTAAAAAAAATTATTTTTTTTAAGAAAAAAATTTATGTAACACACTTATTTTAAATACTTATATGAATAATTCTTTTCAAAAAAATAATTTTTTGAGTCCTTATTAAAAAAAAATAATAATTCATGCAATAAAGGGTTATTTTTTTAATTTTTAACAGTTGATTCAGGTAAGGTCGATTGTCAAAAATTACATCTCAACCACAAAAAATTGAAAAAAAAAAACAAATAAAAACGATTGCACATTAAAAACTTGGGTTCCAATTAAAATATGAATTTCGCTTTCTACATTTAATGGCAATTTTCGTTGTTTTTGACAAATGTAACATTACTCAACATTACACAAGGACAAAACGATTACAACATCCTTCATAAATGATACGACATATGCTTGTATAAAAATATTTAAAATACTCTGTTTCCAACAGACAAGTTTTGCAAAATTTCTACAATATGCTTAAACCGGAAGGAGATCTATTTGCTTATTATCCGGGAATCTGTTCATTTTTCGATATGTTTTACAATTCCTCCCAACTGCAAAAATGGAATCATTATATAGCAGAAGCACGTGAACATACTCCTATGTATCAACACGAAGACAATGTTGAAGAATATTTACATAATATTCTTACTGATGCTGGATTCAAAGTTACCTTATTAAAAGCGAATCCTCGACAATTCGTGTATTCCAACTTAGAAGAATTAAAAGGTGAGTATTAAATTTAATGTTGTATTATAGTATACGCCAAGTTCATTTCTTTAACTTCTATAATCCCTGCAATTTCGACTATAATAGCAAAAACCGGTTATGGTGAACTCACAGCAATAGCAAACAGGTTTGACTTACAAGCTCTTTCGGTTCATAATCGCTTACATAACGACTATATAGAGCATTGACCTGAGAAGCTCTCAATGTGGAAATTTGCAACTGTAATTACACAAGAACTTTTAATTTTGCCGAATAAATTATTATGTATCATATTTTTGACAAATAATGCAAATGACATTAATGTAGTTAATATTTTAATAACGTTTTATCAAGGGTAATATCACAAGAACATCTGATTTTATCGATATATGTTTATTTTTGCACGAATTTTTTTGCTTAGCAACAATCACGAAAGCAAACTGCATGGTAAATCCCGACTTAAAGCAAAAAAAATTAGTGCTTAAAAATAAAAATTTATCTGAGAAAATCAGAAAGGTCGCCTGGTATTTGATAAGATAAATTCCAAAGACAAAACAAAATGTTACTTGAAATATTAATTAACTATCACACTGCAGTGATTGACAGTAACAATTATTTGTTTCCTTGGTAGCGGGAGTTTTATCGGTGTAACCCGGGCAACGGGGTTTTACCGCGGTAAAACTCTGGTAAAACTCTCGTTACCCGGGCAACGGGGTTTTATCAGTATAAAACTGTTCCTATTGGTTGAATTTTCAAGTGTTTTGCATTATGATTGGTTAAAAACTAGTCGTGGGAATTTATCGGGGTAAAATTCCCGATACCCGGGTCACTTACAAAAAGTTATCTTCCTATTTATCCGCTGTCAAAATGATAAAATTGTTTTTTTATGGCTTACTTTACATTGGAGTTAAATTATCTTAGTAAAAATGCCTTGCAAATCGACCACTAACAAACTATTTCACTGTATTTTGTTACTCGTGAGCCGTATTACTCTTTTTGCTGATAATTTTCCATGTGATAAAATTATTTTTTTCGCGATCGCCCAGAAAATGAGCTATTTCTGATCGCTTTTTAGACCGGAAATTCCTTCTTTACCGAGCTAGCGCGAAAAATTTCTTCTTATAGGGATCGGAAAGCAATATTTCCATAGTGATCACTTCTTTATTTATTTATTTTTCATTCATGTGTCAAATATTGCAAGAAGGTGTAAGATTTATTGTTTCTTTTTTTTTCATAATCGCGAAAAAATATTGTACCTAACATGACCTGAAAGTGTCTTCACTGGGCTCGCAAGATTCTAAAGCTCGCCTACGGCTCGCTCTGGAATATAAGCGCTCACCCAGTAAAGTATTACTTTCAGGTCTTGTTACGTAAATTACTATTTCATATATTTAATATTAAGCATAATAGAGAACTATTTTTTGTTAAAAGCAGCTCTTCGATACTCCCCAACTTTTGATAAATGTTCTGTTCTCATTTTTACAATTCGCGGGTCTTCCATAATGCTCTTCCTATTATCTAACTTTTTATAAGTGATCCCCATCGTCTTTAAACATCTTAGTAATGAAGCCTCACTGTATGGGAATTCAATTTCATTGTTTAGCGTTTGCCAGAGTGATTCTATTGCACGATATTCTTTGAATATCCATCATAAATGACTCTAGTAACAACGTCTTTTGTAAAATCGTCCATTTTACTTGAGCCAGTATCTTTTCTTGTTCTTTTATTCGATACACTTCCTCTTTTTACTTTCGCCTGAACTGTACATTTACAATTGATGTTTTTATCACAGCTAGACCTAAGAAATACCGTAATCTATTTCATTAGGATTAAGTAACATGGTAATAGCGTTACAAATTCCAGTAAAAAATTTCTATGAGCAAGGGTCTTCGTTGTATTGTGTTACAGATTTTGCAATATTAACAAGTACGATTCTTGTGCATGTACCTAGAAAAAATCGGTACAAATTGTAAATTTTCCAGTTCAATTTTCTGTATAATCGTCTTGTATAGCTTGTTCAAATTTGCCTGGCGATTGATTCCATTAGTGTTTCTCAACAGGTATTCCATAAGAGGATTAAAGAAATTTATAAGGGACTACTTTACAGGGTTATACTGGATAATATTTTCAAATGAGTAATATCAAAATATGAAAAATTTTAATAAAATTAAATATGAATACAGAATTGTCATTGTCGTTCAGTAAATATAAACATATATTGATAAAAAAAAACTTATTTTTTATTTTACATCTATGTTGTTTTACTTAGGTGATTAATCGATAACAAAATCATCATCAGTGTCAGTATTATTGAAATTTAAGTAACTATTTTCTATGTCTATCACATGCCGAACACTACTAGCCCAATTTAAGTCACTAATATTATTTATTTCACTTTTAATTAATTCCACAACATTAGCGCACACTTGTTTTTAATTGTTTTTAATTGTCCCCAAATTAGTTCTATAGGATTTAATACAGTATGACCAAATTTTTGTGCCATTGTGTCGCACACGTACATTCTTTTAACAAGTTTGAGCGTTTCTCCTCACGAAACTTTTTTAAATCTGTCAAGTATTGATGCCGCCATTGACATATTCTCCTACTTTCCAGCAATACTTGACGTTTATCAATTTTTTTAAACTTGAATTTCATGCTTAGGAGAACACTGCGAAGACTACTAACTGCACAAGTAATATCACATTCATCTTTTAATTTTTGATGCAATAATCTTAGTGAAGGATATATATTTTCACTGTAAAGCGAATATATTTTCCGGCGAATAACATCTTTTTGAAAATCATTCAAAATTCTCGATTTTCCAGCATCACTTCTTTGTTTTTTAACCGGTACACCTTCTTTTATTATTCTTCTTACTGTAGTATATGTCACTTGAGTCATTTCGGCAGTTTTTGATATTGGTGCATTTTCGAAATTATCACTTTTTAAAAAGTTAAACACATTCAGAACTATTTCTTTTGCGTCGTTTGATTAATATTTTTGTGTTGGCCTTGCGACCGTGGTAAATTCTTCAAAATCTTCGCATTCAACTTGTGACATTGTGTTCACTGTTACAGTGCTGCTGAACTAATAAATTTTAAATGTCGTTTTCTGAAGGTATATATGTATAAAATTATCTTACTTAACAGTTTTCGGGGAAATAATTGAAAAGATAATTGTATTAAAAATTTCGGAGATTTGAAGCATCTATACCAAAAATTATAATAATCCACTCCTGAACATCAGACAAACTTGCACCCCGCTGGCTAGGGCTGGCTTATCCCATTAGCAAATCATGTCAATCGCCAGGCAAATTCGAACACGCTATAGGTATTCATTGTATACACGAAAGCTGGTAAAAGTGGGTATAAGCGATTATGAACTGAAAGAGCTTGTAAGTAAACCTGTTTGCTATAGCTGTAAGTTCACCATAACCGGTTTTCGCTATTGTAGTCGAAATTGCAGGAATTGTAGAAGTCAAAGAAATGAACCTGGTACTATACAAGGATATTTATTTATGCAATTTATCTATTTACAGTATTTCTTAGTGCAGTTCATCCCCATTATGCGAAAATACCGGATGATTTAAAAGGTGAATTCATGGACGATAACATGAAAGAACTTTTCAAACTCAAAACTGTTCAAAATGCCAATACCACAAACACCAAAGAAATAGTGATTCCGCATACTCTAATTATTATAATTGCTACTAAGATAAATACACCTAAATAAGTTTAAATCTGTTACTTTACAAATAAAATATAGATTGGTAAAAAAGTAATGTATGATAACTTTTTTGTTACATTTTCTTCATAACCTTGAAAGGATGTTTACAGAAAAACGGTTTTTCATTGTCATGTTACCAATGAATTAATGTTAATTATTTTGTTCAAATGATTTAATTTTTTTATAGTTTATAAGATATTTATGTTTATTTCAAAATAGCAAACTGTACAAAATAGAACAAATTGTATCTGATTTTATTCTGGATCTTTTCTAAAATAAAAATCTGTTGTGGGCAGCACAGTACCTCCCGCCATAGATTTCTTATCGAACAATGTAGTGTAACAGTGCTGTGGTCGAGCTGTAATGTGTGTTATACTGAAACACATTTTACTGGTGATGACAAAGGTTACTTTAATAAAATATTACTATATTTAAACTGAGCAAAATTTACAAACAAATACAAATATTAAAATTGACGCAAACGTATAATTATGTTACCTAGTTACAGTTACCAATATTTTAAATAGACGATATTTCTTTATGGCTACATCTTGTAGCGCTGTTTGACTCTCAAAACGTTATTCTCTGTACTCTCTAGTACTCCCTAAGCGTTACTCTCCCTCGGACTGTCAAAAACTGTCCTTTTAAACAGCTAAAAGTATGTCATCAAGTTGATCGTGTCATCATTATCTGTGTCTGCAAATATCAAAAGAATTTATATGCACACGCAATAGAAACCTACTTGTGCACTAATTACAATTGATATTTGCAATATTCGTACAAGCGCGGTTATTGAACTATAAAATGCTGAGTAAACAATTTGGAAGAACGCGCTTGTTACAGTAGGAACACGGACCACCTCTATCAAGAAACGCTCATCCCTTCAAAAAATTATGACACTCAAATTAGTACTATAGCAACCAGTCGTTGCCATAATAGCATTTATTGATGACCGGTACATCATTAGTTTCCGAACTAATAATTAACAGTTGAGGTACGCGATAAAATTTTTCGAATTTTGCATTTTAAAGTATACGTAAGTTGTAACAGGAATAAGTCAATGCTAAATATTTGAATTATAATAATTGCGGATATGCACTTTTCGTGGTTTGTATCAGTTAAGATAATAAGATACGTGCACTTTCTTTCTATGTACGTTCACAATAAACTGCAGATCAATATTTATAATGAAATGGTAGAGCTATAAAGAGAAAATGTCTGGCTGCTGTTGCTTTTCGTCAAATTTTTAATATTTATATTTTTAATCAGGATGCAAATAACTATGTCACAAAATACATACATGTTTGTTTTTTTGAATCAACTTAGAGATAATAAAATGTTAAGAAATTTATAGGCCAATTCTGAGCAATTCTGTGAGGTCTGTAAGAGAATCTGTAAGATCTGTAAATGCTTACAGGTAAAATGGCAATTCTGATAGCATCTGTTCCTTACAGAAAATCGTAAATATGTTACAGATATCTGTAAAAGTTACGGTGAAGTTTGAGGTGCCTGTAAACTTTTCGGTCACTGTTGAATGCAAAAATGCATCATTATTTTATGAATATTATATTAATTATTCCCTTTAGAGACTTCTTAGTATTAAATCAGTTAAAAATAATAATCAAGGTGATATTATTTATTGGATTACTTAGCGAAATTTAACGATATTTATCCAACAACGCGTATTTCTTTTTAGGTATTTTGATACAGGCATTATTCCTTTTCAATTTATATAAAATATCAATTTTAATTTAAAGGTTTTCTTAACTTTATATTTTGTGTGTTGTAGTTCTTTCCAAAATCCAGTTGGTTCAAACTGTTGGATATGTTTAGTCAGTCGTCTGCGAGAAAAATATTTAAAAAAATTAGTAATATTTTAGCGTCACCAGAACTGACAATGATCACCCGTTTTCGTTTTTTAATATACAATATTTTCAGTACCGAACTTGTAATTCCACATATTCAAACAATAAATAATTTAATGTCGACTTAAGTTAATATATTATTTAAGTGTTTTCAGTACTTACTTCATTTTAATGTGTAAGTATAAATAATTAAATATTATATTTTATCTGTCACATGTCACTTACAGGTAACCAAAATATAATGGTGAAGTTAGACTGATGTCGTAAAATAATCGTCTTGTGGCCGTAAAGTTGATATGTAAATTGTCTTCTTACAGGTACCTTTCGAGAATTGGCAAAACTGTAATGTTGTTAGTTACGGGCGTATCATATGTAACAGATTTACGAATTTACGATCTTACATTTTTTTTCTGTCGTGGTACCGTTTTAAAGGCTAACCCTTACGTAAGTCACCCTAAAAAATTGAAGATGACAAGAACGTTTTTATAGGCAGGATGCAATATTTTGTGTGTTGATGCTATTTGTAGTAAATCTAAATTTTGTTTTTTTACCCTCATCTCCTACATACTTTTTCTATACTAGTACTGAATGTAATCTATACACCATAACATTAATATTATGTTTAAGATAAATACATATAAATACTAATTTATGTTGTATTCCTTGGTATATTATACTCATTTGCCATCTTCTTAATATTGTGAACAGAATATTTGTCGTTGCTAACTTCACACCGGTTTTCATGCCATGGAAACACGTAAAAATTTTAAATTTTTTACGAAAAGTGACACATGTCAAAAAAATAAATGAATCTATGAAAGAAAATTAAATTTCTGAAATATAAATAGAAAAAAACAAATAAGAAGGTATTTTTCTGTATTATCAAATACAGTACCGTTTAAGAGTTGTATTGGGCGGGAGGTTATGTGCTGCCCACATCCGATTTTTTTTATACAATACTTACAAAATGTTTTAACAATTTTGATTAGAAATTTTACTGAAATCATTTTTGTTTCTATTTCTAATCAAAATTGTTTAAACATTTTGCAAGTATTGTACACAATAAATTTAATAATTGCAATCTTATGTACGTTTTTAGCTTCCCTGATGAAGTAGCAAATTTACAAAGAAATATTTTAAATAAATAAAATTAACATTCCAATTAATTTTAATATATTTTAACTCAAAGAAATACTGTCTCTATATCCGATATCGCAAATTTAATAAAATCGTTTAATATGATATATATTCGTATATGAATTGCTCTGGTACTCCAAACTTCATTTGCGCCATCTGAGTTGGCCATTATTCGAATCAACCTCTAGGTTCACTCTGATTTTGTTTGTAAAGTATTCACTGAAACATTACAACCAGTCACCAAATCATTCTTCTCAAACACCAACACTTTACATTTATCAACATTCAATAGCAGATTTAAAACTTTCCCTACTTCATTTATGCTCACAATCATTCTTCTCAATTGCTCCTCAGTTTCACCCAACACAACAACATCATCCGCATAAGCTAACGTAGGCACTATACGTTCACCAATACGTACACCATCCGTTCCATTCAATGCCTTTCGCAACAACACATCCATATACAAATTAAACAACCAAGGAGGCATTCCACAACCCTGTTTCACTCAATCTAGCGTCAACTCTCACTATTGATTGCCGTTGTCTTGGTATCTTATCTTGGGGTAGAAAATCTGTGATACACTTCAGTTTGACCCATACATTCGAGAAACAAGACGATCGAAATTTTTATGCGTGGAGGCTCCAAATTACTCGGAATCTATTGGGATCTGATATGGGGGCGTGGTCTATTCGGGTGAAGATTCGAATGTGACATTAGTACTGTTCTTGTATAAAATATAAAAAATGAGTCTCACGATTAATAATATTTGCGAATGCGCTACAACAGATCCTGTAAACTAAATTTTAAAGAAGCTGAACGCATTTTATATACTTGACAATTGATTAAATGCGGGAAAAAAATAAAATAAAAGTGACAGTGGCTGTGGGTGTAGTGTATGTCAACGTCGAATTTACGAGGTGATCCCCATCAAATTAATAGGAAAATTGCAGGAGATGAACAAGTGATGAGTGTTGTTTGTTCCTGCATGGCTGGTTTTGGATGCAAAATGCAAAAATTACATTGCTACGTTGTTGTACTGTTATAGATTAGTTGTACGTTTTTTGATCTAAATCAACTAAATAAACAAATAATTAAAAATGAACAAATAAACTGCTCAAAAAAAAAATCGAGACCTTCCTTAAGCTAGCAAAGCAAAGTGAGCAGAATGACTTCTTATATATTTTAAAATATAGTGCTAATTTAGTGCTATTTTAGTGCCCAATCAACAAATTGGGTGCTGCAGCGTTTTTTTTTTTAAAAAAAGGTTTTGCTAGCTTAATATAATGCTAGCAAAACAAATTGCAAAAACCTAAGCAAAGTGACCAGAATAATTTCTTATATATTTTAAAATATAGTGCTATTTTAGTGCCCAATTAATAAATTGGGTGCTGCAGCGGTTTTTTTAAAGGTTTTGCTAGCTTAATATAATGCTAGCAAAACAAATTGATAAACCTAAGAAAAGTGAATAGAATAATTTCTTATATATTTTAAAACATAGTGCTAATTTACTGCTATTTTAGTGCCCAATTAAAAATTGGATGCTGCAGAAGTTTTTTTTTTAAGGTTTTGTTATATAAATATAAAGCTAGCAAAACAAATTGAAAAACTTAAAAAGTGAGCAGAATGACTTCTAATATATTCTAAAATATAGTGCTAATTTAGTGCAATTTAAGTGCCCAATTAAAAAATTGGGTGCTGCAGCGGCTTTTTCTTTTAAACTTTACCCCGGTTATGGGATTGGAAAGGGGATAGGAAAAATTTGAAGTGGAAGCTTTGTAAAATTAAACGCAGGTCTATTTCAACAGATATCAGCCATTATTATTGATATGTTGATATTCATATATAAAGATTTTTTTATTATAATTAATCAATCTAAAATCACATTTTTCGTACCTGTAGTTATTATTCTTAAATCACATTGTTAATATTGTATGTAAATATAATAAATATTATATAAATCATTTGTGAAAAAGTTATTCTTTAGTGTACATCAAGATTTCGGGATTGCAAATATCAGATGAATTACGTTTAATAGCTTTTTTTTAAGTCATTATACTCAAACCAATATTTATCATTGCGTCGGCAGATAGCATAATAATGATCTATGCTTGTCGTTGATTTTCTTGTCATAACAGGACTTTGAAAATCGATGATACTTCTCAATTTGTAATGTATGACAGTATTCTGGAATGGAATTGAAATTCGAGACACTTTTTGAAGAAGATTAGCCTATCAGCGAACACTAAGCGGCCATCTTCCCGGCTGCGCACCACTGAAATATTGGGATTATGAAAATATTTGAAGTGTCGCTACTGTGTGAATTCTTATACTGTGGTTTAACAGCCTGTCAACGCGAACAGTCGCGTTCCTGCAGCGGGTAATTCAAACTTCAATTTAGTAAACTAAATTTGATATTAGCTCTTAATTTTTTTTTACAAAAAGTGTATTTAAATTTGCACTGTGTTTTAATAGTATATTATGATACAAGTGTATAAGTAAGCTTTAAAAGCACGTACGACGAGTTTAAGAGCACGACGCGAAGCGGTGTGTTTTTAACGTTGCTAGTGCTTTAAAAGCACTTATACACGTTTGTCATACGCTATTTTTTATTATACCTGCGTCATATTCTGGAAAAATACTGGAAAGCAACATTTTGATTTTGATTCATTTCATAATTTTGCGAGTGTGACGTTTGACGTATATCGTTTACATGGAGACTGGTTTGCATATGTTGTTTACGTTTACAGTTTTGACAGACATTAATAGTATATATTTTTGTTGTTGCTTAGCAACCTATAAGCACGGCGTGTTTTAATCTTGCGTTAATGAACGCTGTAACGTGTTTTAAACACGGATTATATAAATATAAATATATCATCACGCCTTTTTTGCGTATGAAATGCGGTTACCAGCCGTCAAGTCATAGCCCCCCAAGTTGTTAGTGGAGGGGGAACCACAGGGATAAATTTAAATTGGCAACTGTCGGTACTGGGATTCGAACTGAGTATCTCGCGATCCACAGTAAACACGGATTATGATGCAGGTATATTAAAAAATATATTAGAAATCTTTCTGCTTACTTCGCTACTGATTCACGTGTGTTTCATTATGACGATGTTGTTCTGGGATAACCAATTATATCCATTTTTTTCATTTATCTCAAAAAGTATATTTATATGCACAGCACTAAATTATTTTGTGTTAACTTTTTGGTTTTGGGCCTCGCCGCTTAGGTTTTTCAATTAGTTTTGCTAGCTTCGTTTTAAGCTAGCAAAATCTTAAAAAAAAAACCGCTGCAGCATCCAAATTTTTAATTGGGCACTAAATTAGCACTATATTTTAAAATATATAAGAAATTATTCTGGTCACTTTGTTTAGGTTTTTTAATTTGTTTTGCTAGCATTATATTAAGCTAGCAAAACCTTAAAAAAAACGCTGCAGTATGATAGAATCAAATTAAATTTTTTAAATAGTAACCTTTATAAATTTTTAGTCCATTAGATAGAGAATTTTTTTCTGATTTCAACGATATAAATATGATATGAGATTGTATAACAATTATTTTGAGAAAAATTGTGTAATGTTCGTGGGCCTTAAACTTATTTATTTAAACAAAAATAAATATTATCAATAACAAATAATGAATAATTGAAGAGTAAAAGTTAATTAACACTAGGTATCCAATATACTAATCAGGCTGAGTATTTCCATTTAGATTCATCTGCCTAGTAACCAAATTTGTGCGCAGCTCTAGAGCCTAGACGGTTTGACGGATTTCAGTGAAACCTTTACAGGCAGTTACAGATTTTTTTGGAATAGGGCCTTTTTATGAATTCACATTTTTAGTACACATGATGTGCGAGATATTAAATAAATAAGGCGGAAATGCGTTTACGGATCAGAGTGTGCGGGTTGCTATCAAAGTGGAGTTTGTTGATTCTGGTTGTAACTTTACAAAAATTTATGTTCAATTTGTCATTTCTGACAGATCTGTTTCAAAAATTAAGTATAAATTACATATATTCTAGACAACTTGAAGATGTTTTGTAAATTTATATGTGTTTATAATTAATAAGTAAACATATGAACTATTTTATAAATATTTTTAAAGTCAATTAAAAAAAAAAAAATTAAATTATAGCTGTCACTTTTCAAAAATTTGCGTGCAACGTGCCATTTTTGACAGATCTGTTTGAAATTTTAAATATAAATTACATTAATTGTAGTCTATTTAGACAAGTTTGGTAATTTATTTGTGTTTAGAATAAATGAGCGAACATGATTATTATTATGTAATTTTTTTTAATTTGAAATTTTTTTTTAATTTTTTTTCAATTTTAAAATAAATTAGACAGATGTCTTTGTTCGTCAACCTCGATTATTTTAAGGATTTTGGGCGGTAAATTCAAATGAGTTAACTTCTTATCTAACACAATAAAATTAAAAATTATTTTTCACTTAATAGATGACAGTTTCTTTTTCTTCTCAAAAAAAAAACAGATGTCTCTGTTCGACAACTTAGATGGCTCTTTTTGGCGGTAAAATTTAATTAAGTTAATTACTTATCTAATATAAAAAGATCGTTTTTAATATTTATAATCAATATCAGATTTTTTTTTTAATCTAAATTCGTAGAATTATCAAAAACTTATTTTGAACAATCAGTTGTTTTTTATTTCTAATCCTGCAGTGTTTGGTACTGAATTAAAAGTTTCACAGCAGACATTTAAAATCAAAGGTCTCGTAAAGGAGGTATGAACTCAAGTGTCAAAAAGTTGTTTTGCACGATTGTCAATTGTTCTGTATAAATGTAATTTAAATCCTACCGTATTTGGAATCAAATTAAAGGTCTAGCAGAAGAGGTTTGAACTCAATTATCAAAAAGTTGTTTTGAACGATCGCCAATTGTTGGAATCAAATGAAAATATTTCAGTGATGAACAAACAACTTTCCTCAATAGGAAACACATAACTTCCCTCAATGTAAAACATACAACTTTTGTCAGTGGGAAACACACAACTACCCTCATTGGAAAACATACAACTTTCGTCAGTGGTAAACACACAACTTCCCTCAATGAAAAATATACAAATATTATCAGTGGTTAACACACAACTTCCCTTAATGAAAAACATATAACTTTTATCAGTAGTTAACACACTACTTTCCTCAATAAAAAAACTTACAACTTTCATCAGCGGTTAACACACAACTTTACTCAATGAAAATCATAATACTTCTGTGAGTGATAAAAACACAAATATCCACAATAAAAAACATACAACTTTCGTCACTGGTTAACACACAACTTTCCTCAATGAAAAACATACAACTTTCGACAGTGGGAAACACACAACCGTGTTCTGACATATAAGCGAGGAACAAAGCGGCGGGCTTGCTTCCTCTATCTACTGACATGAAAGCGAGGAACGAAGTGACGAGCTTGCTTCGCCAAGATACTAGACATGGAAGTAAGTAACAAAGAGATGATCTTGCTTCGCCAATTGTTGGAATAAAATGTGAATATTTCAGTGATGAACAAACTTCCCTCAATAGAAAACATAACTTCCCTCAATGGAAAACATACAACTTTCGTCAGTGGTAAACACAAAACTTTCCTCAATAAAAACATACATCTTTCGTTAGTGGTTACTACAGAACTTCCCTCAATGAAAAAATACATCTTTCGTCAGTGGTTAACACACAACTTCTCTCAATGAAATACATAGAACTTTCGTCAGTGGTAAATACACAACTTTCCTCATTGGAAAATATACAACTTGAGTCAATGGTAAGCACACAACTTCCCTCAATGAAAAACAAACAATTTTGTCAGTGGTTAACACAGAACTTCTCTGAATGAAAACCAGAGAACTCCTCTGAAAACTTCAACTACTGGAATGGAAGTGAGGAACGAAGTGACGAGCTTGCTTCGCCGATGTCCTGACATGGAAGCGAGGAACGAAGTGACGAGCTTTCTTCGTAAATTTACTGACATGGATGCGAGGAACATAGTGATGACCTTGCTGTGCCATTTGTTTGGTATTAAATGGTAGTTATTTAAGACTACTCATTTTATTATTAAAAATTTTGTTATTTATTAATTTTTTTTAAAGCTTGGTATTTAAGGGATGTAAAAATTTGTAGAACTTTGGAGTACACTTACATGAAAGCGAGTAACGAAGTGACGAGCTTTCTTCGCCAATTTACTAACAAGGAAGCGGGGAACAAAGCGACAAACTTTCTTCGACAATTGCTTGCTAAAAAATTTAAAGTATTTGAGAAAACTTGCAATTTATTTTCCTATAGCTTTAGTTGCTATCTTCATCATTGTTGCGGAGCCTAGGGGTCAGACCTGCGAAGCAGGTCGGACCGCTAGTATGATACTAAAATAAGGAATACAAAATGGTATATTCTATAACAAGTCATGGAATGGCACATATTCCACGCGAGCAACAAGTTTGTAGTTTGTGCCGAAAGCGAGGGCTACTGTTTGCGAGCGTGGGATATGCCATTCCGTTACATGTTGTAGACTATACTTTAGTTATTAAATAATAAAATAATAGAACACATAACATTTTCACTTATATATGGTAATCATTAGAGAGCGGATTATATACAAACAAAGTACATATATTTTAATTTTTGCATATCTTTAAAAAAAATCAATTTTCTGGACAAATTACATTGATTAGAGTTTATTAATACTAATTACTAATTGCATATATTGAATATTTGGGCATTCTTATGCATATATTTTCTACAAAAGTTGCATATAATTGCATATTTCAATATTTTTAAGACCTTGTCTAGTAAAAAAAAAAAACTGAAATTTCTGGTAATGCACATTGATAATTCCCAAATATTGGAGGAAGCCGCAATAAATAGAAGAATGCAACGGAAAAAGCAATAAACAATACAATAAGCAAATACGCAATTCAATAAACTCTAATATTTGTAGGGAAATCCCTGTAACGGTAACGGTAGGTAATCATTGTATACACGCATGCTGGTAAAAGTGGGTACAATGAATATAAGACCGAGAATTCTTAGCTGGATGTATCTTTTACTTGTGTTTCACTTAGGCCCGGTATTGTAAACGAATGTTAAAATTTAATTGGGTATTTTATAAATTAAGATACCTACTATTTACAAAAAGTGTATTATAAAGGTAATATAAATTTAGTCTCCTACTAAATCAGCCTATTAAATAAAGAGGATAGTTTTGGTGGTTTTAAATTTAGTTAGTAGACTACTAAAAGCAGATTTTAATGATATTTTATATTTTTAAAACTTACAAAAAAAATTACGTGTTAACGTCCCTTATTGATTATTCTTACTAAAAAAAATTTTGTTAAAAAATATTCAGTGGAATAGTTCCAATAAAATAAAAACTGAAAAAACGTATTCTTTAATTATGACGTAACTCTTTGGAATTAAAAGCTGAAATTTTCAGGTAAATTTTTATTTTTAATTAGCAATCGATCAGCCATATGGATTTTTAAAAATCACTGGGGGCAGATTTTGTATGCTTATCCGGCTATACCCTTTAGGGCCGTTTTCACGAACTTCTGTTAAATCAACATTTAACTAACAGTGAGTTATATTTATTCTACAGGGTATATTAGTTTGACATTTCACCAACGTTTTTTAAGTCTCGGTTAGTTAACCGGCGATTAGGCATGTTTTTTAAATTATCAATTGTAATATGAAAATACCAACATAAAACCTAAAATACTAGCGTCCCTGTTCGGGCGTCATTTTGTAATATTAAATTATTTTGTGAAAGTAAAATGCCAAAATTGTGACATGAGAGAAAAGCAGCAGGTAAGTATTTAAATTTTTGGTAGATTTAAAATTCCCGCCGATAAAAATTATGTCTGGGGAGATTTGAATTTGCCAACGGATGATTTCTCAATGATAGAACAAAGCTTCACTGACAGCTGATTATGTAGATTCTTCGGGCGCCATTTGTAACTAAATTGTGTGAATGTAAAATCAACTATCCTGACTAGGTCCGGTCTCTCCGTGAATGAGTTTTTAGTGAAATAAAGACATTTGTTTTAATAATGATAAATAAAATTAATTATTATTGTTAAAAAAAGGTAAGTTACAATTTTAAGGTTAGCTTAAATTTATTTGAACATTTTGCAGTGAATCTGAAATATGGTGAGGATGTAAGGAAATACCTTGGTGATGTAGAGGAGATTCACCTGACAGTGCAAGTCTAGATGAATCGCAAATAGGTGTAGATGATTTGATTTGTTTCTTTGGTTAAAACTTTCACAATTCGTCCGACAGTGCAAGTCTAGACGAATACAGGTTTTGAGAATAAAAATGATATAAAAACTGACAGACAAGTCGAGCTCTTACGTCAGGTCAACACTACAATTGCAGCATTCGCCAGATTTGAGAAAATAATATTATATAACTGACGGACAAGTCAAGTCAAGTTATTAATATGGTCTATATCTGACATAAGACATTAACTGACAAACAAGTCGAGTTAATATGGCCTTTCAACATAAGACATTTTATTTGTACCTTTTATGTCGAGTTATCAATTCGGCATTGGTAAGTGTACACGAGAGGTAATTAAAGACGGTGCGAGCCATCTGTTGGGAAACGGCCGCATTTTGGAAGTTCGACCTTTCTTTCACAATAAAGTAACTGTCAGATTTGACGTGTAAACATAAAGTATGGTTAAGTTGAATGTGTTTATGTTTAAATTTCAGATTCTTTTCTTAATTAATTAACCTAAGTAACAACATAATTACATGAGTTGAGGCAATACGAATTGAATATGAACATCAATAATAAAAGTGAACATTTACAATACAGTAATTACTTTGAGGTAAGTTAGTTGCTTAAATGTAAAATGTTTATAACCTATACAAATGTTTATTTTTGTAGGAAGAAAAGAAAGGTGACACACTATTCGTCACCAGATGGCTACCAAGCCAGTATGACAGTTTAGTGCCCTGTTTTATCGATATTTTGGCTTTAGGGAACAATATAGTCACATTTTGCAATTCGAATTTTAAAACATGGTGTTTTCTTTTTAAATTAAATCAAAATGAATATCGTAAAAACAAGAAGAAACAGAGGAAGAAATTAAGAGAAGGAAGAATTATTCAATATTATCGAGAAATATATGCATATAGTGGAGAATAAAAAGATAAATTCCCTTGTCACACGGTCAGTGTTTCCACCGTTTGATAAAACTTTTGAATGACAAACACAGAAACGTGACGTCACCTCATACAGTTTGGTCAAATGCTCTAAATAGAAACGTTTCTTATTCTGTCATACATTTTGATTCGACTTTTGTAGTTTTGACAGATCGAGTGACATTTGATAGTAGTAATGAATAAAATAAGTATTTTAATAAGACTTTATTTATACAAATATTAATAATTCTTCAATTATTCTGGATTGGAATATATATATTAAATAAATAGGTTTCAAAAAATATTTTTATTTAACCTGGTTGGGAATGTTAAAATTTAATGTTATTGAAATGAGTAATGAAAAATAAATTTATTTTATAGGATACAAAACAAATACTGGTGTTCTCATTGGCACCGCTAGGTATTATGAAAATAAAATCAACTTCATCAACAAACAACTGTCATTTCTGTCATCACATGACCGACAGCGATGCCCTCTATGCATATAAGTTTCTGTTTGACAAACTTCACTCTAGTGAAAAGAATGACCGTCTGACAAACCTTCTTTTCATCATGCATCAAACTGAATGATATGACGTCATCATACATAGATTGACAAACAAAAATGAAATAATGATTGACCATGTGACAAGGGCTTTACGGATTTGTTTGGTTAAATTCGAGGTCCTAATAATTCCAATATTTCTTTTAGAAAATCCAAAAGGCATTTTAAAATCAATCATCAAATATTACAATCGCATTGTTTTTATCTCTGATGATTCGTGGTCTCGAGTATATAACAATTTCTTTTATCACTGGTTGATAAACTCAGCAGATGAGAAATTTTATTCATTACTGCTCATAAACTTGAGTTGGTTGACATTTTCGTAAAATAGGAGAGCATGTTTGTAACTTTTGAATATTTCACATTTAAAACCTATGTTTACAACTTTAGTGTTTATAACCTGTACTCTTGGATTTATGTCAACATAATGCTATTTAAATTAATATAATTCGCCGATCTCGGTAGCGTAGTGGCTATGTTACTCGCCTAGCACGCCAGGGGTTGTGGGTTCGAATCCCACTGAAGAGCATGGTCGTTTGTGTTGTTCACATACTTTCATAATCATCCAGTCATGAGGCGGCATATGACCATAGTAGTTAGTCCGCCTCTCATCTTCATAAATTAAAAAAAAAAAAAAAATTAATATAAATTCAATATTCTATGTAATGTAAGAATTATTTACCAAACAAAGTAATTTTACAAAATAATGTAATAAATTTTGATATATAAGCGCGACATAACAGTAGAATAAATAATTATCCCATCCAAATAAGCTAGGTTATTTTAACTGTCGATTTAAACGTCGGTTAGCGCTAACCGAGGTTGGTGAAATGTAAATGTCGGATATATCCTCCGGTTAAATTAAACCTACAGAATAAAATACTTAACCGTGGTTGGTGAAAACGGCCCTAAGTCTCCTACTAAATCAGCTTATTAAAGAAGCAGGGCAGTTTTGGTGTTATTCAATTTAGTTAATAGACTACTAAAAGTATATTTTAATGTTATTTTTATTAGAAATACTTTATAGAACATAGTAAATAAAGACAATTTTTGTTAAATATTAAAGATATTTAAATCTTAAGAATGATGTTAGTATCATCGATTAATAGCGTTTCAACAATTGATAGGTTTTTATCTGTTTATTTCTTTTTATATTATCTCTTCCAGTTCTGCTTAAATAAAAATATATTCTATTTTTTACGTGCCCCATATTAAATAATATCCAGTTATATTCTCCTTAGATTTCAGCTTTATTGATTTTATTTTAATATTTTCATAAAATAATTTCAATTCCATATCTTTGTCCTTTATCTCTTAGTCTGCATATTCACTGAGTTTGTTTCTTTGTTTTTCAATTTCTAGTAAATTAAATTTTTATTTTTCACTGTAATTTTTTACCTCGTTCTATTTTTTCTATTTTCCTGAAAATATATTTGAGGAATATAATTCTTGTAGCAGTAACTGATGATGATATCAAATTTCATATATCATACACTCATTGATCATTCAATAATGTAATGGATTTAATAAATATTTGTATTATTTTGTTTAAAATTGTTCCATTTAGTTGATTTCATGATATTTTAAGTAAGTTTTTATCAATAAATAATAAATTTCACTACCGTCATTTACATAGAATATGTGTATACTTCGGCTAGGGATTCTAACTTACCAACTAAATTTAATATAATTTTGTAACTTTTCTAGGGAGACTCGATTAACTAATAAGTAGGTAATCAAATAAAATTTTGGTTTATAATACCCACACATATATTAAGTAGCATATTAAATTTAGTAGCATATTGGCTAACCGGCTATTTAACCAGCGTTTATAATACCGGGCCTATGTATATTAGTAGTATATTTGTAAATTATGAATCAGTATTAATAAAATTCATAATGCATTCATTTATACTTTTTATGTAATAATTAAGGTTTTTTTGCATATTTTGCTGCATATATTGTCATATTTGTGCAAATATAGTGCATATTTCCCAAAAAAATCAGTGCATATAATCCGCTCTCTAGTTATAAACATGTATATTGTTGCAGTCTTAATTTTAGTGAAGCCCTGCAACAAGACATTTTGGCAAGCCCTGTTTTTTTGTTGCTCTTTTGACCACGCGAAACCTCGCGCGTGCCAAGATCTGCCGGTCCAAGCTCTCTCTTGTGTTGTAGCCACGTTACGGAGAGGTTGTGTGTTTTGCGATTTACGCTTAACACGTGTTTCCATTTCTGGTTTTGCTTATGTTTTACAATTCAACCTCACGTAAGTAAACGAAACTACTTTGTTGTTTATTTCGATCTTGTTATTTTATATTTCGTTTAATGGTCTACTCCACAAGCAGCACATTTTTGTTGATTCTCTTGGGTGTTGACTTTCTAGTCTCACCCTAGAGCGGTTTATTTATTATTCGAGCCTACCCTTTTTTTTTGGTACCCCTAAGTGGTTGTGAGCTGAGGCCACTCCACGATCAATCTTTGAAATTTCTCATGTTCTACGTAGTTCTGCTTAAATTAGGTTAAGGATTTATGGAACACGCCGCAGTGCGTTGGTTTCCTTGTTTTGTTGTTGCCCTACAATTTTTGAAATTTATCACATGGCTAATAATTCTGCAAAATCATAATAATTAAATAACTCGAGTTTCTAATTCCCCTTTCCCTTCTCACCCGTTTGATAGTGAGAGACTGTGAGAGTGCCTGTGCAGACGCTACGACCTCCTGAACCAGTACCTTCGGCTTTATTCAAGTTAATATTTGCTCCTTGTAGCCATTTTGTATTTCTGAAACTGATATTTTTTGTAGTTCATCTTGAACTTTGTGATATTATTTTTAAGTTGTTGATCAGCCTACGTCTTGAGATTTTGGTTAGTTGAGTAACTTTACGTAGGGTTGATGCATTCAGTTTCAGATATTACTGGCTTGATAAAGTAAGTAATCATTCGATTATTTTTTTTGTACATCATAGTCGTCAGCGCACTTTTCTAACATCATACCTTGCATCACTTTTACTAACTTCTTTTCTGTCCTTTCCTATCCTATTGCTAAGCGTAAATTCAGTTTGCTTTGTATAACTTTTTTATTTTTGGTAAAAAATTGTAACGATTTTTGTAATTTGCCATCTGCTTGCAACTACTCCTGTATTTTTATATATATATATATATATATATATATATATATATATATATATATATATATATATATATATAAGCGTAGAGCTTGGTTTGACATTGCGGACACCTGAACCACTTAACTCAGCCACAAGAGCGGCTACAGTTATAGTCATCCTGGCCCGTTCTCGGAAGTTGTACAGCCCAAGAAGTACTGCGAATTGGTTCAATAGGCCATCTTTTACCTTGGCACGTCAACGCACCATCCTTCCAGGGACACGAGGTCAGTTCTCCAACATCGCAAGGCCGCCGTCTTTGTTAGACCGCTCCGCTAACCCTGACGTTCCTCGCAGAAGAACTCAGTTAGCTATCAGCGTCGGAAATCATATTGTAAACATTCCACACCTTAGTTGCTTCGGCCAAACTAGAGTAAGTTCAAGTCAGATTTGGTTTAATTCAATTTGTATTATTTGTATAACCTGTCTAAATTTTCGCCTAAAATATGTACCAAATTTATATTTGTATGTCGTATTTGTTTTCAATTTGGTGGCGCCCATTTTCTCCCTTTCTTCCTTTCTTCCTTCTCTGATAGAACCGGACCCACCAACACTTCATCCGCATTGTCCATCGCTAGCCGAGGATTTGTTTGTTCGCTTCTACTCAGGTAAAGTGCAACAAATAAATTGGCGCCCAACGTGGGGCCATAACAAGTAACTTGCACTCCTCTCCTGACTTGGCATTCCATCTACCAAAACCTGAAAACGCCACACTTAATTGTTCTATTAGAAATCGTTCCTTCTTTCTATCTCTTCTATACTAACTGTATTAGTGAACTTATTACTAACTCACATCTCTCACAATCACTTCATTTATTAATTAATATTTGTATTCCGAGGAAATATGGATCCAAATTTGGTAAGCGATCTATTGATGGATGAGATCGAATACGAGCTAGAAGTTCGTGGTATTTCTGCTGATGGAGACGCTGGAAAGCTGTTGCATGGAGTATTAATGTTGGAGAAAGATAATGCTGTGAAACCCGAATTCCACCTCACCGACCCTTGTCAGGATTATGAAAATTGCAGACCAAAGCTACAAAATTTGCGCAGTAAGTTGATTAATTCTACTAGCTTTCCTTCTTTAAATAGTAAATATTTTCAAAACCGATTGAATTACCTATATCGTCGACTTATTCGATTAAATCTGTTTCTCCCTTGTTTGCCTTTAATCACCGAATTAGCCGTGTTACGCGTTGATTTTGAATCTCGCAAACCTTCGGATAATCTCATTTCATTCTTTGACGAACCCCCGGCAAAAGCTTCGGAACCTGCGCATTGTAATCTTACTCCTACCCCTGGAAGTTTTCACTCCATACCTCGTGAACCCGCGATGCCTAGACCAACTGTTTTGTTTCCTCCTTCGCCTCTTGCTGGATCAACTTCTGGTTTTATACCATTGCATAAATGGAATTTGATGGCCGCGGTAGTGTCAATTCTTTTCTAGAGAGAATTCGCGAAATAGCCTCCTCTCGAGCTATTCACCCTCAACAACTTTTTCAGCAAGCCAATGAATTATTTACGGGCCCTGCTTTAATTTGGTATCGTTCTGTTCGTGATCAATTAACTTCTTGGCACGATTTAGAGTCTCGTTTGCGCTCAGCCTTTCTACCTAGTGATTATGATTTTGAATTATGGGATGAAATCCGAAATCGCACTCAAGGACCCGATGAAGGTATTGAAATGTACGTTGCTGTAATCCAAAACCTTTTGAACCGGCTTAGTAACCCACCTGACGAACCTACCCGTCTCAACCTTATTATGCGAAACCTACAACCTCGCCTCCAAAAAGAACTAGCCGTAAATCAGTCGCAAACCATTCCTCAACTGATTTCCATCAGTAAAGTCATTGAAAACACCGAATACCGCATTTCCAAGTTCCGGAATCCTCCCTTTATTAATCCTAGAACGTTAGAGCCTGAATTAGCCTATCATCGCGATCGTTTCTCTTCTCATAAAATTGAATCTAGACCAAAACTTCACGAGTTGCCTTCTACTCCGTTTAGAAAATGCTTTAATTGTAATAGCCCCGATCATTTAGTCCGAAATTGTACCCAACCTCACCAGAAACGCTGTTATTCTTGCGGACATAAAAATGTCACTCGTTCTACTTGCCCCAGATGTGCATCGACAAAAAACGAGTTGTCTGGTGCCGTAGCAGCCGCCGGTACCTCGAACCATCCCTAAAGGCTGATCGTTCCTCTTGGATTAAATGGTTAAATACAGTTAAGCGTTTTTATCAACGTTCAGAACTTGTTCCTCTTATCCAACATCCTGGACAAGATACTAGACCTTTTATAGACATCCAGTTTAACAAAGCTCCCGTAATAGCATTACTAGATTCTGGTGCTAATACTTCTGTAATTGGAAAAGCAGGATTATCCTTATTATCCTCTCCTAATTTGTCAGTCATGCCTACCCCTGATTTAAATGTTAGTACTGCTGATGGTTCCTCACAACCTATTTTGGGTAGCGTGTTAGTACCTATCACTGTCGGATCCGTTACCAAATTGTTACAATTTTTAGTAGTTCCTACTGTGAAACATTCCCTCATCCTTGGAATTGATTTTTGTAATTTATTTAAGATTCAATTAAATTTTGCTTCTAATTCTTGGACTCCTTCGCCTAACGAAATTGCCACCGTTTGTTCTTTGAAAGGTAAAGAGGAATTAACTGATTCCCAACGGGCCGCTCTTCAATTAGTTACGCAAGCTTATGCTAAACTTAGTTCTCATGGACTTGGATGCACTCATTTAGTTAAATATTCTATTGACACTGGCGAAGCAGCCCCTATCAAGCAACGTTACTACCCGATGTCCCCTATTATGTTATCACACCTTCATAAAGAACTTGACAAAATGTTAGCCCTCGGTGTAGTTCGTCCTTCCAAAAGCCCTTGGTCTTCCCCAGTCCTTTTAGTGAAAAAGAAATCCGGTGATTTCCGCCTTTGTTTTGATGGCCGTAAGCTTAACTCAGTCACAAAAAAGGATGCTTATCCTTTGCCCTATATTTCTGATATATTAGATCATTTACGTGACACTAACTTCCTGTCTTCAATAGATCTGAAAAGCGCGTTTTGGCAAATGCCTTTAGATGAGAAATCTTGCGAAAAAACCGCGTTCACTGTTCCTGGGCGTGGCCTATTTAAATTTACTCGTACTGCTTTTGGTTTAACTAATGCCCCCGCTGCTTTGCAGAGACTTATGTCCGAAGTTCTCGGTAACGACTTAGAGTCATCAGTATTTGTTTATTTAGATGACATTATTATTAGTACAAAAACTTTTGAAGAACATATTTCATTGTTGTATACAGTATTAGATCGATTAAAAACTGCTGGGTTAACTGTTAATCATGACAAATGTGAGTTTTGTCGTTCTAGTTTAAATTATCTCGGATTTGTAATAGATAAGCATGGTCTTAGAACTAACCCCGACAAAGTCGCAGCCATAGCTCAATTTCCCGTACCTCAAACTGTTACTGAACTTAAACGATTCATGGGATTAGCCTCTTGGTACCGCCGTTTTGTACCCCAGCTTTCCAGTATTGCCGCTCCCATTAACGCTTTGTCCTCTGGCAAACGTACACTTAACAAATTAGGCTGGACTCCGGAAGCACTCGATTCATTTAACACCTTGAAACCCTCTCTCATTTCTGCGCCTGTATTAGCTAGTCCTGATTTTACCCGACCTTTTTGTATTCAAACCGATGCCTCTAATTATGGCCTCGCCGCTGTTTTATCTCAAAAGGATTCTGAAGGACACGAGCATGTAATTTCATATATTAGTCGCACCTTAAACAAAGCAGAGCGTAATTATTCGGTCACCGAAAGAGAGTGTCTTGCCGTTGTATTCGCAATACAAAAATTTCGTCCTTACATTGAAGGTTCCCATTTTACAGTAATAACTGACCATTCATCACTGTTGTGGTTGATGAATATGACCGATCCTTCCGGAAAATTAGCTCGTTGGGCTGTTAAACTCCAACAATTTGATTTTGAACTGTTACATCGCCCTGGAAAATTAAACGTAGTTCCTGATGCCTTGTCCCGTGCTCCCCTGGAGTTAGCTTCTCTTGTTTCTTATTCTTCCACCACCGTTCCCTGGTACTGTAAGCTTCGGAACCAAATCGCTGAAACACCTGCTAATTATCCTAATTGGCGACTCCAAAATGATGTCATTTATAAATTAGACCCCAAAATTCCTCTCGCTAGTAATATTTCCCCATGGAAAATCGTTGTACCCTCGGACAAACTCAATGAAATTCTACGTCAAGTTCATGATCATCTTACCTCGGCTCATTTCGGTATATTTAAAACGTTTAAAAAGCTATCAGAACAATTTTATTGGCCTCACATGAAGTCTAGCGTAATTCGCTATGTAACTCGTTGCAAAACTTGTTTAGCTCAAAAATCTCCGTCAATTCAACCACCTGGTTTGATGGGCACCCAAAAATTAGTTCGTTAACCTTGGCAAGCCATAGCCATCGATTTGATGGGCCCCTTTCCCCGATCCTCCTCGAATCACTTATACGTTTTAGTTATCTCTAATTGGTTTACCAAATATCCTTTGATATTTCCCTTGCTTCAAGCTACAGTCAAGTCTATCTGTACTATTTTAGAACGCGAAGTTTTTCTTGTTTATGGTGTTCCCCAAATTGTGATGTGTGACAACGGAACTCAATTTGTCAGTAATGAATTTAAAAAATTACTACAACAATACAAAATTCCTAAGCTGTGGTTCAATGCCAAATATCATCCCCAAATAAACTTTGTAGAGCGTACTAACCGCGTAATTAAAACCGCGATTCATTCTTATTTAGGACATAATCAACGTGTTTGGGATCAAAATTTGCAGAAAATAGCTCAGGCTATTCGTACTTCTGTCCACGAAGTTACTGGTTTTTCCCCAGCTTATTTAAACTTTGGTCGACATGTTCCCTTGTCCGGCGAATTTTATGGTTCAGCTCCCGAATTAATTTGTTCTGATTCTCGTGCCGCTTACGCTCACCAACTGTCAGACTTGCACGATGTTTTCTCTAAAGTGGAAAATAAATTAAAGAAATCTCATGACCGTGCCGCTAAACAATATAATCTTCGCCGACGTCCTCTTGAGTTTCACGTCGATGACACCGTTTGGAAGAAAAATTATGTTCTTTCCAATGCCGCTAATTTCTTCTCCTCTAGTTTAGCCCCTAAATACATCCCCTGCAAAGTTATTCGCAAACTTTCTAAACTAGTTTATCAATTAGAAGATTCAGATGGAAAAAATTTGGGCAATTGGCATATCAAAGACCTTAAACCATCACCCCCTGGTGATTCCGATGAAGATGATGTCCACCCCTAAGAAATTTTATTTAGCCAATAAAATTTCTTTGCGTCGGAAGGAGGTAGTGTTGCAGTTTTAATTTTAGTGAAGCCCTGCAACAAGACATTTTGGCAAGCCCTGTTTTTTTGTTGCTCTTTTGACCACGCGAAACCTCGCGCGTGCCAAGATCTGCCGGTCCAAGCTCTCTCTTGTGTTGTAGCCACGTTACGGAGAGGTTGTGTGTTTTGCGATTTACGCTTAACACGTGTTTCCATTTCTGGTTTTGCTTATTTTTTACAATTCAACCTCACGTAAGTAAACGAAACTACTTTGTTGTTTATTTCGATCTTGTTATTTTATATTTCGTTTAATGGTCTACTCCACAAGCAGCACATTTTTGTTGATTCTCTTGGGTGTTGACTTTCTAGTCTCACCCTAGAGCGGTTTATTTATTATTCGAGCCTACCCTTTTTTTTTTGGTACCCCTAAGTGGTTGTGAGCTGAGGCCACTCCACGATCAATCTTTGAAATTTCTCATGTTCTACGTAGTTCTGCTTAAATTAGGTTAAGGATTTATGGAACACGCCGCAGTGCGTTGGTTTCCTTGTTTTGTTGTTGCCCTACAATTTTTGAAATTTATCACATGGCTAATAATTCTGCAAAATCATAATAATTAAATAACTCGAGTTTCTAATTCCCCTTTCCCTTCTCACCCGTTTGATAGTGAGAGACTGTGAGAGTGCCTGTGCAGACGCTACGACCTCCTGAACCAGTACCTTCGGCTTTATTCAAGTTAATATTTGCTCCTTGTAGCGATTTTGTATTTCTGAAACTGATATTTTTTGTAGTTCATCTTGAACTTTGTGATATTATTTTTAAGTTGTTGATCAGCCTACGTCTTGAGATTTTGGTTAGTTGAGTAACTTTACGTAGGGTTGATGCATTCAGTTTCAGATATTACTGGCTTGATAAAGTAAGTAATCATTCGATTATTTTTTTTGTACATCATAGTCGTCAGCGCACTTTTCTAACATCATACCTCGCATCACTTTTACTAACTTCTTTTCTGTCCTTTCCTATCCTATTGCTAAGCGTAAATTCAGTTTGCTTTGTATAACTTTTTTAATTTTGGTAAAAAATTGTAACGATTTTTGTAATTTGCCATCTGCTTGCAACTACTCCTGTATTTATATATATATATATATATATATATATATATATATATATATATATATATATATATATATATATATAAGCGTAGAGCTTGGTTTGACATTGCGGACACCTGAACCACTTAACTCAGCCACAAGAGCGGCTACAGTTATAGTCATCCTGGCCCGTTCTCGGAAGTTGTACAGCCCAAGAAGTACTGCGAATTGGTTCAATAGGCCATCTTTTACCTTGGCACGTCAACGCACCATCCTTCCAGGGACACGAGGTCAGTTCTCCAACATCGCAAGGCCGCCGTCTTTGTTAGACCGCTCCGCTAACCCTGACGTTCCTCGCAGAAGAACTCAGTTAGCTATCAGCGTCGGAAATCATATTGTAAACATTCCACACCTTAGTTGCTTCGGCCAAACTAGAGTAAGTTCAAGTCAGATTTGGTTTAATTCAATTTGTATTATTTGTATAACCTGTCTAAATTTTCGCCTAAAATATGTACCAAATTTATATTTGTATGTCGTATTTGTTTTCAATTTGGTGGCGCCCATTTTCTCTCTTCCTTCCTTTCTTCCTTCTCTGATAGAACCGGACCCACCAACACTTCATCCGCATTGTCCATCGCTAGCCGAGGATTTGTTTGTTCGCTTCTACTCAGATAAAGTGCAACAATATCAAAAAAATTCGAAATTACGAAACCTGTGTGGACCAGGGTTGTAGGTATTTTGACCAAAGTGGTTTTATCCACAGGTTTTAACCGGTTTTAAACCGTCCTGGACAAAATTTTGATTTTTTTTTAATATAGCTATATTTGGAGAAGATGATTTCTATGTTTGCCTACACGCACCAATATGCGTCGGATTAAATTAATAATTAAGTTACAAAAACATTATTTAACAATATCGTGTCTTCTGTTTATTTATGGAACAGATCATTTAAAAATGAATAATAAATGCAAAATCAACTAGTCAAATGATTTAAAATGAATTGTTAGTAATTTTGACCAAATCTGACCTATTTTGGATAAATAAGCACCTTGTATCTTGTTATTTCATGTTACATTTCAGTAAAATAGATGAAAAACAAGAAGTAAGTTTTAAAATATTGCATATAAATAAAATATCTTTCGAGTATTTATATGTTGGTTTTAAAAACGCATAGTAAAATTTTAATAATTATTACTTTAAATTATGTATGGTTTAAAACAGTTTAGGACGGTTAAAACCAGTTTTGACCAGTGGTCAGAATAAAAAAAGTTGTTTTTATAACAACCCTGGTATGGACCCAAATTCAATGAGACATTTTAACTAGTTTATCAATGTAGGCGGAATTCCTAGATTTGCTTACACAACTATTATTAATATGTTTTCTTTTTTTTCAGACGATTTCGAAATCGGAGTTTCCGCAGTTCATTTGTTCTTCTTGCCGCACAACACTCCAATCATTCCACAAATTTAAACAAACGTGTCGTTTATTGCAATACATACAATCCAGATAAATAGTCTAGACTTGAAAATGGAGCGAGAGCAAGACGTGGATAGTAAACTACATATCAAAAACAAAATCGAAGATCCATTAGAGTCATTGGGGGAATATGATCAGCGAACTATTGAATTTGAGGAACTCGACATCAAAGAAGAATTTATTGCAGACAACGATGACAACGAATATTACTTGAAACATGTGAAGAACGAATCGGCATCTGATAATGAAGAAGACAGTATTTCAAGAGGTAGTTATGAAGATGATAACCAATCGAATGTGGATGGTGACAACTTTAGAACAGACACAGAAAATATGAATACAACATGTGGCATAACAGAAACAGGTGAAGAAGTACTCAAACATAGAGGTTATAAATGTACTGTTTGTGATAGGAAGTTTATACAAAAGGCTAATTTAGCGCAACATATGAAAATACACGAAGGAAATATAAATCACAAATGTCCAATCTGTGATAAGAATTTTGTAGTTAGTTAGTTAGTTAGTTAATTTATTTATTCATGCCTTTCGGCCTAGAATCTATATAAATTTTTACGTCTTATTTCTATGGTGATTACATTATATAAGTTAACTAAAAAAAAAAAACGAACTATATTAAACGTTTTCTTCTTTCTAAAATTTTTTCCATCCAGTCTTTTCCTGTTCCTAGGTCATTTAGTAAGTAAATTTCATCTCTTCTTTCTCTTTCCGTCTCTCTACAATAAAGTCTTAAATGTTCCAAAGATTCCTCTTCTCTGCCGCATAATCTACATCTCTTTTCTTCCGCTGACAACCAGTACATGTTACTTCTTTCCTCATTGCCGCATCTAAATCGAGCTATTGTAGTGACATTTATGACTTTTAATAAATATCTTGGAATCTGTAAAGTCTGTAAATTCTTGTATCGTGGGTTATATTTGGTTACTTGAATTTTGTTGAACTGTTCTTGCTTTTGTATGTCTCTGTCTCTGTTTGTCAATGTTTCTATTACAGTTTCTTCATTTTGTCTCTTTCTCTCTATTTCTAAGACTGACAATCCATTTCTTTCATAATATGCTTTTCTAGTTATTCCCCATTTCGTGAGTTTGGATTTTTCTTCATTTGAACGTTTTATTGACTTCCAGCATTCCTGTAGTAAAGTGTTTTCCGAAACTCTCACTCTTTCCTCGTACTTAACGGCTCTCTTTCCTGTTTCTATTCTTAATTTATCTATTTTCATTTCTTCCAGTGCTATGTAGCTAGGAGTACATTTATCTAACCCCAATATCCATTTTATGTATCTGATTTGAATGTCTTCGATTATTTGTTTCTCTTCCCATCCGTATATCTCCGCACCATACATCAGAATACTTTTGACTATACTTTCGAACATCATCCACCTTACTCTAATATTCTTTTTAAATTTTCTTTCTCCGATACTCCATACTTGTTTTGTCGCTATTAATGCCTTTTTCTTTATTCTCTCCAGATGTTTATTGTGATAATTATTTCTTTGGAATGTGAACCCTAGATATGTAAATTCTTTTACCTCTTCTATTTGTTGTCCGTCCCATTTAAATACTTCTTTTGTCTCTCTTCCTCCTCCTTTCTTGAATTTCATTACTTTTGACTTCTCTACATTGAGCGTTAGTTTTTTCCTTTTTAAATATTGTTTTGGTCGCCTAAACATTGCTTTCATTCCTTCTGCATCTTTTGCTACCACTGCTACGTCATCAGCATATGCCAGTGACCAGATTTTCTTCTTCCCTATGACTATGCCCCCTGTTTGTTCCTTACTTAAATATTCCTCCATGTCTGCTATATACAAAGCAAACAGCGTGGGGCTTAAAGGGCAGCCTTGACGTAACCCTTTCTCCGTCCAGAATTCTTCCGAGGTTTCATTGTTCACTTTAACGATGGAGACTGTTTCCCTATACATACTTTCTATATTTGTTAGCAACTGCTCATCTATGTTCATTTTCCTTAAAACTTGATATAATTGCTTACGGTCTACATTATCGAACGCTGCTTTTAAATCAACAAAGAATGTGAATAGTTTCCCTCTTTCTTTTAGTAGTTCGTTTTCAATTAACTGATTTAGAATATAAATATTATCTATTGTTCTTCTTCCTTTTTGGAATCCTGCTTGGTTCTCAGGTATCAATTTTTTTGCCAGAATTTCCTCTTCTAGTTTTTCTTGTAGTAACATCGCATATATCTTAAAGGCCGTGTCTAATAAGGTTATACCTCTATAATTTTCGATTTTATCTTTGTCCCCTTTTTTAAATATAGGATATATAATTCCTTTTCTCCAGCGTGTTGTCCAACTGTTTGTGATAGGAAGTTTATACAAAAGGCTAATTTAGCGCAACATATGAAAATACACGCAGGAAATATAAATCACAAATGTCCAATCTGTGATAAGAATTTTGTAGAAAAGGCTTATTTTACCCGTCATATGAAAAGGCACGCTGGAGTTCTAAATTATAAATGTTCTATTTGTGATAAGAAGTTTGTAGAAAAGGCTAATTTAACCAAACATAAGAAAATTCACGCTGAAGTTCGAGATCATAAATGTTCTATTTGCGATAAAGGGTTTCTAGAAAAAGCTGTTTTAAACCAACATATGAAAATTCATTCTGGAATACGAGATTACAAATGTTCTATTTGTGATAGAGAGTTTGTACGAAAAAATCATTGGGCCATACATATGAAAATGCATGAAGGAATTCTTGATCATAAATGTTCTGTTTGTGATAAGAAGTTTCTAGAAAAGGCTGTATTAAAAAAACACATGAAAATTCACGCTGGAGTTCGAGATCATAAATGTTCTATTTGTGATAAGAAATTTATTGAAAAGGCTAATTTAATCCAACATATGAAAGTACATTTTGGAATTCGAGATCACAAATGTTTCATTTGTAATAAGAAGTTTACTCAAAAGTCGAATTTAACCCAACATATGAAAGTACATGAAGGTATTCGAGAACACCAATGTTCTATATGTTCTAAGAAATTTGCACAAAAGGCTTATTTTGTCCAGCATATGAAGTTGCATGAAGGAATTCTAGATCACAAATGTTCTTTTTGTGATAGGAAGTTTGTAGATAAGGCTAGTTTAACCAAACATAAGAAAATTCATGAAGAAATTGGTGATTACAAATGTTCTATTTGTGACATGAACTTTATACAGAAGGTTCATTTAACGTACCATATGAAAGAACACTCAGAAAGTCCAGATCACTAATGTTCTATTTGTGATATGAAGTTTGTAAAAAAGTCTAATTTAACCCGTCATGTGACAATACATGAAAAAATGTATTATAAATGTTCTGTTTGTATTCTGGAATTTATAGTAAATAAATTATCAACATTATATGTAAGATTAGAGCTTGAATAAATTATATCTTTTCCATGTTCTGTTTGTGTGAAAATCGTTTTCTATCCAAAGCATTTTCATTTCAGCCAATTATAATTAATTAATTCTGTGTAATTTTGTAAAGCCTGTAAGAGAATCTGTAAGATCTGTAAATGCTTACAGGAGGTTGATTTTGTAACTTGCGTGAGCATTTGCGGCATCTACCCAGTCACAGATATGTCACATGTATGTATACAAGTAAACCCGTTGTCGGATCTTTAGAGAACTATCAGTCATGACGTCAGACTTGCGTGTCACGCAAATAAGTTGCGTAACCTCCGTAGGTCCTGTTTCAGACTTGCGACCCTATCTGTCTCATTCAAACAGTATTCTGTCGCACACTTAGCTGTCATTTTTGTGTTTTGTAACCAAACTTTTTTGTTGCGTTTGAATTAATTTAAGATAAGTATAGTATGTTTCTATATATTGTAACGAACGCGGCAGCGACAAGTTGAAACTTGCCGGCCTACGCCGCCGCCCCGCCGCCAAGTGAATGACGCAACGCTAGCTAGTTCGGACAAGTCGTTTGCTCCACAATAGGGAATGTTCCAGAAGCTTCCAGAAACAATGAACGTGCCGTATATAAAAGGAATCGCCGGCAGCCGTCAGTCAGTCTTTTAGATGACTCGGACTAAGTTAGTCGAGTTTATTTAGTCAGTCGTTTAAATGACTCGGACTTAGTTAGTCGAGTTGAGTCGGCCAGTCAGTTAGTTGACTCAGACTCAGTAAGTCAGATGACTCCGAAGCTACTATGAAGAGCTTGTGAACATAAATATATCGCGCGGTCTAAAAATAAATATATCGTCTTAAATAAATATCGCTCGGCTAGTTTATATAAATAATAGTGTTTAATTATAGTAGTGATAAGTGTTAGTGTATAAGTTTTTGTATTTGTTTTTTTAGCGTTATATACCTAGTGTTAATTAACTTTTTACTCTTTATTATAATTATTTGTTATTAATAATATAGTTTTATTATTTAAATAAAAAAGTTTTAAACCCACAAACGTTACAATATGTACATATTAATTAAGTATGTAGAACATATAACCTTATTTAAAGTAATTCTAGTAATATTTTAAAACTTTTTTAGTATGCATATCATTGTTTGCGCTATTAGTATTTTAGTTTATCTATTTGTTTACAAAACAAACAACAAAGAAAGGACGCTAACTCAAAGTTTTGTGTAGGTTCAAAATGAGTACCAACATTAAACTTCGCGGAATGAAAACCTAATGCACAAAATTCCCCATGAAAATCACTATAAACAAACAGTGACGTCATACAATATAGTCACGCAATTGCTCATGCAAGTTACAGAATTAATCTCTAGGTCAAATGGCAATTCTGATAACACCTGTTTCTTACAAAAAATCTTTACATATCTAAATGAGGAAATCACTTGGTTCCCGTAGATTCATTCTTGCATTCTGCTACCTATATAATCGAATCTCTTGATTTCATATTATCTTATTGTGCTACTTTAATTTCATCTTCTCTAAAAACAGCTCTGTTTTCTGTTCATTAAGGTCAAACATACGCGTCGAAGAACGAATCCTATATTTTTTTTTTTAAAAACAGCAAATTCTGTATTCTTCATTTATTTTCATGTTCTTTATAGCCCAACAACCTCCATCCGTCAAAATTTCATGGATTTTTTACAGTGACTTACATTGCAATGTCAGATGAAGTACATTTCACAAGCTGGGTTCATTCACTCCCATGAATTTTGTTTTGCAAATTCAAATTAGAATAAATTATTTCTACAATTATTCTTTTCGAAAAACAAAACAATTATCACAGTGAGGTCTTTGAATATTCTAGTATTTATATATGTGGATGAAAAGGATAGCTATAACATTCAACTATAAAAAAAATTAGTTGGTCTAGTTGGTCAAAAATTCAGATCTTTGATACTGTGTCTCTCATTCCTATGAACGACTACAGTAATGCAAATATTTTGTATACGGAGTGTAACATAAATAAGTACATTAAATTTAACCGTGATAGAACTCGTCGAGAACAACAAATTTTCTTAATAACTTTTTTTTCTAAATCCCATTTTTTTTAGCATTTTTACCACCCCATAAATTGACGAGTCGTTCAGGTATATTCATAATTTGGTCCAGTAGCAGTATCCATGGCAATAGTCATGAAATTATTGATCTTGACAAATGTCACTTGTCAACTTTTTCAAATAAATTTTGACAATATCAAATAAATTAACTAATAAATTATTATTATAAAAGTTATAATATGTAAAAGTGCCTGATTTTTCGAACAGCCAGTTCACAAACATTTTGTTGAAGTTCAAGGTAACGCTGCTCCATCTTGTCAAATTTATTTGGGGCGTTTTCCAAATCATCATCTTACGAATGTTCGCACAGTTACACATGTTGTTTAGCTTATTCGAAATCATAAATTTTTTAACTCAGTTCAAGATCGGCGTAAAATACGATCTGATCACAACAAATATTGAACAGAATGATTTGGACTGCGTCGAGGGTTAGCCAGAGTCTAGTAAGTACTCCAAGAATAACACTTCAACACACATATGAAAATTACACATTAATTAATAGTACATTAAAAGAGCAAAAATCTCGTTCTTACCTCATACAAAAAGTCCAGTGTTTGATACCAGAAGATTTATCTTGCACAGACGTCAATTTTTGCGAATGGATACTGACATCTTGATTTAGTTGGTAATAAATTAATAGCAATTAATGTTGCTACTTGCGTAATTTCGAGTGGTATTCGCATTGGAATTTATTCTTCAGTTTCAATATAGTTTGAATACATATTTATTGCTAATATACAAAATTTACGTTAGCTTTTACGGCGCAAAAACAGACGTAATTTGCAGTAGTGCAATGTCTACACTAACGCCATCTGTACAGTTATATGTTCTCCATTGGCGAGACATCTAAATTCTAATAAATTTTTAAAGAATTTCAACTTGAACTAGATGTTTTAGAAAAAACAGTTATTAAGAAATATTGTTCCTCTCGACGAGTTCTATAACTGGTTAAATTTAATGTACCTATTTATGTTACATCCTGTATAAAAGATTCATAGAGCATTGCGTGATTAAAAGGAATTTTCCTTATTATTTTAATTGAAGTGCGATTATCGATACACCAATTAACGGGTAATTTTTATTTAAAGTGATGATTTCAAGGTTAAAACACATAACGAATGAGCGCTATATATTCATGTTTTTGTTTATTTAAATCTGTTACTTATCACATATTTTCAGTAGACTTTTTTTAAACGAGAAACATAACTAAAATATGTAAGATAAGAATAATATGAGAGTCATTCTTGTTTTGAATTGCGACAGATTTAAAACTGTTCAGCAGTAAGGAAGTTAATTGTAAGTATTTATATCTTTTTTCAAGATTTTAATGTTTCAAATTTGACGTTTGTTTATTAATACGTTATTACCTCTCGTCTACCTCTAGATAGAGTTGTGACTGATCTAGATCAACTCGAAAAATCTTTGGTCTAATCTAGATCATTTTATGTTTTCTGAGTTTGATTTTGATCTAGATAAAAAAAAATTCTATGATCTTAAAAAAGATCAGATATTTTTCTGCATATTGCAAATTATCAACCAGTGTTGCCAGCGTATATTTGTCAAATTCTTCCACAAATACTTTGAAATTCTAATACGTGTCATTACCAATCTTTTTCTTTCTAAAGTATAAGATTCTAGCAGACTTCTACTCTGGCAACACTTTTGGAAAAACAAATATATTGTAAATTTTTTTGTTTTTATTTAGTAAAAGTATATTTTTATTTAAATAAGTAACTTGAAATTTTAATTTTTTGTTGCATTTTGTTAATAAGAATGGGAATTTTCACCATATTTTTAAAAAAATTTTTATGTAACTTTATCTATATCTACACTTTTAGAAAGTCTTAATTCTTATTCATTAAGACACAATGATTTTTTAAAAAATGTTGTGACGTCCTAGTAGATGTGTTGCTGGATCTAAAACAGTACAGATTATAAATAATTGTAGACATATATTTTTTACTTCTTTTATTATTATTATTACAATCAAACAGAACTTTTGTGTCACAAAAATTATTTAAATCTGTAAACACCCTTGATGGAAAAATTTAATGTCTTTCGTATTTAATATTTCGCACATCATGTGTATGAAAAATATGAATTCATAAAAAGCACGTAGTCCCTAGTGCCCTTTACATCTCAAAAAAAGTTTCACCTGAATTCATTGCACCGTTTAGGCTGTAGTGATGAATAATTATGGTTGTTAGATTGGTCAAAGTATAGAGTGACAGTTCAGGTTAGGCCGATTAGTATATAGGACTAGCGGTCCGACCTGCTTCGCAGGTCTGACCCCTAGGTTCTGCGACACTGAAGAAGATAGCAGTCTCTTTGTTCCTCGCTTCCAAGTCAGTAAATTGGTGAAGAAAACACGTCACTTCGTTCCTCACTTTCATGTGAGTACATTGACGAGGAAAGCTCGTCACTTCGTTCCTCGCTTTCATGTCAATACATTAGCGAAGAAAGCTCGTCACTGCGTTCCTCGCTTTCATCTCAGTCTTAACTTCCCGTCTCTAAAACAGTTCATTTAATACCCCTAAGTTTCTAGTAATTTCCACAAAAGCAATTGCTGATCGTAATTATTTATGATAAAGAAGGTTCATCACTACTTTTTGAACCTGAAACTTTACATTCAATACAAGCTAGGTTTAGGGGAATTTTCAGAAAATCAATTGCCAATCATACTGATTTATAATAAAGATCGGTCATTACTAAGTTCCTCAATATTTCATTTCTGAAACATTTTATTAGATACCCCACAGGTCACAAAAAATTACAACAAACACAATTAATAAATTTTCCGTGGATATTACTAAGACCAAGTGTTTTAATTTTTACCCTGCATTAGATTTCAAGTGACTTAAAAAAATGATTATCTGTGAACTCCTAAAATATTTCATTTCATACCCCACAAGTTAGATACCAAAAAAAAAATTAATCAATTTGCATTAATATTTGATCATATAATAAAGATTTTTGCCAATCTGACATCTCTATTGTCTTCTTGGCAATTTAAAAATACCGCTAATAATAATGTATAATAATTTGCATTCCACATTGTCGACTTTACCTAATGTCAAAGTAGAATAAAATCGTGAAATTTTTGCTTTAAATTTCGCGGTTTTTTAAATTTTGATCGTGTAATATCAACCTTACCCAGTCTTACATTATCTTGTCAGTTACACTTCGACAGCCGCCATTTTCTATATTATCATTTGTCCCGTCTATTCGACATCTTTCTTTGGATACCCAAAAAGTGATTAAAAAAATTAAATCAAACACAACTTAATTTATATTTTATCATGTGATAAAGACTTTGTCAATGATATTTCTATTGGTAAAAATACTATCAATAATAATGTACAATAATTTGCATTCTCCTTTGTCTACAAATTTGGCGGATTCACTTTATTAATACTAAATTTGATCGTGTAATACCAACTTTACATAATCTAACTTCAAGTAATATAAAAAAAATTAAGTTTGATATTTTTTTTTAAATTTCAAGGTTTTATTTTATTTTTATTAAATTTGTTCATGTTATAAAGACATCTGTCAATCTGACATTTCTATTATTATCTTGTCAATTTAAAAGAAAGCATCAAAATGAAATTTTTTTATTGGAAACTATTTTATCATTTAAATATTGCGTTTGGAAAAGATTATTAAGCCGAAAAATGTTAAGGAAAATAGTAAAAAATCACTATAGTTATATTGGATTACTTGGCTTTAGGTAAATTTATTTAAATTTATTTCGTCGTTGACCTTAATAAAAAACAACTCCTAGACAACCAGGAAACAATGACTTTGAAAATTCACAATGCTCTGAGCCCTAAACTTTATTGCCTCCCCAAAGTACATAAATTAGACTGCCCATTAAGGCCAATCGTTTCCAATTTACAATCACCTAATAATAATTTATCTAAATTTATTGCTACAATTTTATCCCCCTTAAAATATAGTTCACCATATTACATAGAAAACTCTTTTGTACTTATAGATAAACTTAAAAACTTTACTTGTTCAAGCGACCACACTTTAATTTCATTAGATGTTAAATCCCTTTTTTCAAACATTCCGCATGAGTTGATTTTCAAAGTCATTGAAGAACGCTGGGATGAAATAAAAATCCACACAAAATTACCTTTTAACGAATTTATTAGAATCATTAAATTCATTCTCAACACATCTTATCTAGAATATAACAACGATTTTTATAAACAAATTCATGGTTGTCCTATGGGTAACTCTTTAAGCCCCGTTTTAGCAGAACTAGTTATGTTTCATTTAGAATCTTATATTATTAATAACAACCCAGATTTACAGATACTATTTTGCTTTAGATATGTAGACGACATCCTTTGTTGTTTGCCAATACAGAATAGCCAAAACATTTTAGAACTTTTCAATTCTTTCCACCCATCACTTGAATTCACCATTGAAACAGAAACTAACAATTCCATTAACTTTTTAGACATTACCATCATAAAAGAAAATAACAACTTTATAACCAATTGGTACAGAAAACCGACTTGGTCTGGCAGATATTTAAATTTCGTCTCATACTATCCCCTCAAATATAAAAAAGCGGTTATAACAAATTTAACAGATAGAGCCATCCTACTTTCAGATAAGAGATTTCACAAAGAAAACATTGATCTCATTAAAACAACTTTAATTAACAACAATTATCCACCCTACATTTTAAATAGTACAATAGATTCCAGATTAATCAAACTAAATAACCTAAACAATTCTGTGTTGGCAAACAACAGAGAACAAACTAAATATATTGCATTACCATATTATAAACACTTAGATCGTAACTTACAACAACTAGCTTCTGATTTTAATTTAACTATAGCTTATAAAACAAGCTCTAATACCGGTTCGTTGTTCTCATCCTTGAAATCAAAAGTTGATGCTAAAAAACAAAGCAATATCATTTACAATATAAATTGTAGCGACTGCAACTCCACGTATGTCGGAGAAACCAAACAATACCTAGAATCGAGAATTAAACAACACCAGTACCATCTCAAAAATAATAATAACAATCATAGTGCTATTGTTGATCACGCTCTTCTACATAATCATAATTTAGATCACCAAAATGTCAAAATTCTTCACAAAGAACCCAATCGAATGAGGAGGCTTTTCTTAGAAAGTTGCTATATTAACATACACTCTAATTGTGTTAACACTCAAACAGACTTTCATACTTGTGTTGATCAATACAGAAATATTTTTCATCATTTCAAATAATTTTTGACATGTTTGTGTTTGTTTACATTTATAAGTTTGGTTAGGTTCATTTTAGTGACATTTAATTTTTAAAACTTCAGGCAGATTTCTGCATTTTTCTTCTTAATTTGGTAATTTGAATCTCACACACTAGAGGGCTGGTTTTCAAAATTTGGATCTTCAGCCATCATTAAATTAATCGTTCACGATTCTTGGAAGTGTACACTTCCAATATAAAAATTTCTATTACAAAATGTAATTTATTAGTGATAAAACCTTTTTTATAATTTAACTTAACTTAACTTTCGATATGTAATTGACGTTCAACAAATATATTTTGTAATGTAAATTTAGGTAAGCAAAACTCTATTGTAAAGTTTTTATATTATTCTAACATTGTAAAATTGTAGACCAGAAGATGGCTGTAACCATAGCCGAAACGTCGTCAACGACGAAATAAATTTAAATAAATTTACCTAAAGCCAAGTAATCCAATATAACTAGGGTAAACCACCCAGTTATTGGACATGAGGGAGTTATTGGACAGTTTGTTTTTAATAGCGGAAAATAAGATTTCTGTTTATATTAGTTCGCTTGGTTTCTCTTAGATGGCACTATAAAACCTTCTAACTATACTTATGAAGTGCCACACCTGTTAAAATTGCTGTATTTTCGGGAAAACACGTTTCATATGGTATAGTGTGCAGTGAGTGTGAATTTCTTACTACTTTGTTAAGGTAAGTTGATTTAGAAATAATTGTTAAATTAATGAAACATACAATGTTAGATAAATTCTAAGTTACGGGCTATAGGTACAATTATAAAGGCTCTTAATTATGGTAATTTAAGCGCCAGAATATAGTAAGTTTAAGGTCTTGAAGGGGTGTCCAATAAATAAACCAAATTTTCCATATTTTTTAGTTGTTGGGCAAGTGTCCAATTACTGATTTTAGTATTATTTTTTCACTTTGTATACCGCTGTATAGATTTTTTCTCACAGTTTCTTGTATTAGAACTTTTATTGATATATTCACAATATAAGTAGTTATTGGACACGTGTCCAATAACTAAATAAAGAATCGTCCAATAACTAAAATACGTTGTTTCAGTGATCTCAATTGGTTTTTAATAATGCCAAAGAAGAATCTATATGATGTTAAATACATTGAGGATGCGATAAGTGATATAAAAGGCAATAAAATATCATTACGAGCAGCTGAAAAAAATATGAGATACAAAAATCTACGCTGGAATTTAAATTTAAAAATCTGGGACATAAAGACGCGTGCGGCCCTTCACCCATACTTACTGTGCAAGAGGAGTTTGAGTTAGTAGAGTAAGTTTACCAAAAACATGTCAATCTTAGGCGTACCTACTACCTACATTTATATTTGTTAGGTGGAGCTGAAAAGGAAGAAATGGAAGATGATGTAAAAGGCGACGAAAATAAAAAAAGGGCAGATGAAGCCAAAATAGTTCAGGAAAATAAGGAAAGACAAGATGATGCGAAAGGTGACGAAAATAAGGAAAGGGGAGATGAAACCAAAATAGTTCAGGAAAATGAGGAAAAAGAAGATGATGCGAAAGGTGACGAAAATAGGGAAAGGGAAGATGAATCCAAAATCGTTCAGGAAAATAAGAAAAGAGAAGATGATGCGAAAGGTGACGAAATTAAGGAAAGGGGAGATGAAGCTGGAATAGTTCAGGAAAATGAGGAAAGAAAAGGTGATGCGTAAGATGACGAAGATGAGGTAAGAGGATAAAATGCGAAAGAAGGTGTAAATGAAGAATTTGACGTAAATGATTTGTACAATATGTATAAACGCGAAAGTGCCAAATACTATTACTAGGTAAACACCTAGGTATTGTTAAAAATTGTATATAATATATTATACTCTCCTACCTCTGTAATAAAATACAGCTACATATCTACCTATATATTTCTTTTATTTGAGGTACCTAGTTAGGTAGATAGTTAGTGCCTGAGAACCTACTAAATTTGTTAATTTATTTCCGTCCAATAACTAAAACTTTCATGTCCCATAACTAACAAAATTGTCCAATAACTGACATTTTTGACATGATTTACTTTTTTCACATGTTATTCGAAAAGTACACAATAATGGACAAAAATGAGCAATGATATAAGGAACCAAAACAAACACCTTCATTTTGATGCTACGCGCACATTCATATGCCCACAAATACGATGTTGACACACATGTGAATCGAAAAAAAATCTTAACTGTCCAATAACTGGGTGGTTTACCCTATAGTGATTTTTTACTATTTTCATTTAAATATTGCGTTTTTATTTATTTTTTATTAAATTTGATAATGTAATAAAGAATTCTGTCAATCTGACATTTCTATTATTATCTTGTCAATTTAAAAATACCGTCAATAATAATAAACAATAATTAGAATTCTACATTTTCGACAAATTTGGCGGATTAACTTTATTTTTAATTAATTTGATCGTGTAATACCGACTTTTCTTAGTTAAACGTCAAAATAGCATCAAATTGAAAAATGTTATTCGAAATAATTTTTCTGTCAAAAATAACACGTTGCACAAAAGTAACAGCTACAATATAAATTTTTGATTACAATAATGCAAATATTTGATTACAATAATGAAAATACTTGATTACAACAATGAAACTCTTTCATTACAATAAATAATTATATAAAACAATAAAAGTATATTATTTTCACACTAGAAATTATTATTCTAATCTCCATACCAATATTTTAAAACTGATCCTGGTCAAAATGTGTCCGTATAAATAGCTGCCGAAAAATATTTCCTCTTGGAATATAAGCAGGTTGTTGACAGGGTAGAGTAGCATAGTTTTCATCATGAATATGACAACTTTCGTCATCAACTGTTTGAGATTTAAATAAGTACGTAAGATAATTTAATTGAATTTAATAAGAAAACTGTTGACATATGTACTGTAATCTTTCTCTTCATGAATTTTTCTTATATTATATAATACAGCTAATGCTATATTGCTTCATTAGTATTTAATAATTTTATGCGTAATTCTATAGTTGATATCTTGTAAATACAACAAAATTTCATTTTATCATTGATGTTTGTTTTATTTGTATATGTTTTTCTCTACAACATAAAATAAAAATATATCTTCCTACTATGTATTATATCTAATTTCACTATTTATAAATGAAGAATCAACTTTTATAACGATTACCTATCACTTTTAAAATGATACCTTCCACTCGATGATTGAGGGCTTACACCCACACGATATACCGTTAAATAAAAATTTTTCACATATTCAGGAATACATTATGTTTTCACTTTGATAGCCCTAATACATCCATTACAATTAGTTTCATTGGCATTTTATCATTTCGTACATAATTTTATAGTATTTTATAAATTCTTCCGTGAAAATATAACCAAACTTTTGGTGGATTTTTTTATGGAATTCTTGAAATACGAGTTCCCTGCAATATAATCGGGATAATGTATATTGTACAATTAAATTATACACACTTAACATAAATTATAATTAATTTTTGTTGGTTAATGTTAAAAACAACATTTTTTATCAATACACGATTCTTCAATCTATACAAGGATTTTGAATTAAAAAGTTGTATGTTTTCATTTTGACTGCTCCTAATGCATCCAATACAATTTGTTTTATAAGTATTTTTTAATTTCTTCCGAAATTCTATAGTATTTTCAAAAATTTGTTCTATGTCCATGTAACCAAATTTCTGTATGACATTTATAATAAAGTTCTTCATAATGTATTTCCTGCAAAATAATTAGGAGAATTGATATTTTACAATTAAATTATACACTTACCATGAATTTCATTTAATTTCAGTGTATTTGTAATTTAGTACGTGACCCAAACTATTTTTCATAAAATATTGACATTTACAAATCAATTTGAATTAATTGCAACTGTCAAAATGTGTAAATCATTTCTACCACTTTAAAAAATTTACAAAATAGTACTCATGTTCGCTCCATTATTCTAAACACAAATAAATATACCAAACTTATTTAACCTGTCTATAATTAAAGTAATGTATAATTAAAATTTAAAACTGAACTGTCAAAAATGACAAGTTGTTCTTCATTTTTTCAAAAATTTAAAGATAAAGTGAAATGACTGTTCACTTTGAAATTTAAAAAATAAATTACTTTAATTCTAAACAAGTTAGACAAGTATGGTAAATTTATTTCTGTTTAGGATAAATGGGCGTACATGCTTAATATTTTGTAAAATTTTAAAACATCAATTTAAAAATAAAAAAATGTATTTGAAAGTAAACTGTCAATACCCTTTATCTTTGAATTTTTAACAGTAGTAGCAACGCGTGTTATTTAACAAAAGCTACACGAAACAAAAAATTAGTTTATTTACTTAATATCTCGCACATCATGTGTAATAAAAATGTGAATTCATAAAAAGCACGTATTCCCAATCAAACTGTGGATGCCAGTAAAGGTTTCACTCGAATATATCAAACCGTGTAGGCTCTAGAGCTGCGCACAAATGGTTTCTAGGTAGCCAAAAATTTTAACTGAATAGTATATTGGACTAGCGGTCCGACCTGCTTCGCAGGTCTGACCCCTAGGCTCCGCGTCACTGAAAACGATTACAACTGAAAATGTAAAAAAATAAATTGAGTAGTCTTAAATAACTTCCATTTAATACCAAACAATTGGCGAAGCAAGTTCGTCACCACTTTCCTCGCTTCCATGTTAGTGCATTGACAAAGAAAGCTCGTCACTTCGTTCCTCACTTCCATGATACTACTTTGTGACACTTGAGTTTATATCTCTTCCTTGAGAACTTTAATTGCATACTAAACACGGAAGGATTTAAATAACGTTTATAAAAACAATTGACGATCGTCCAAAAGAACTTTTTGATATTTGAGTTTAAATCCGCTTTATGAGACTTTTAATTTGATACCAAACACAGTAGGATTTAAATAACATTTATACAAAACAATTGACAATCGCCAAAAATAACTTTTTGATACAAAGTTCAAACCTCCTCTACGAGACCTTTAATTTGATTCCAAACACGGTAGGATTTAAATAATATTTATGCAAAACAATTGACAATCGCCCGAAACCTCTTTTTGATAGTTGAGTACAAACGTCCTCTGCGAAACCTTTAATTTGATTCCAAACACGATAGGATTTACATAGTATTTATGAAAAACAATTGACGATCATCCAAAACAACTTTTTGACACTTGAATTCAAATCTCCTGCGTAAGACCTTTAATTCGATACCAAATACGGTAGTATTTATATAAAATTTATAAAAAACAGTTGACGATCATCCAAAATAACTTTCTAACACTTTAGTTTAAATCTCCTCCGTGAAACCTGTAATTTGATACCAAACACGATTGTATTTAAATAACATATATAAAAAACAATTGATGATCGTTTAAAATAACTTATAGTCAGTTCTATGAATTTAGATTAAAACGAAAATTTTGAAATTGATTATAAATATTTAAAGCCATCTTGAAAATAATTTTCAACCGTTTCATATTAGACAAGTAATTTTTATTATTTATACGTTACCGCCTAAAACACTTAAAAGCAACAAAGTTGACGAATAAGAGCATCTGTTATAAAGTATAGTCAAAGCAAAAATTTTTATTGAAAATTAATTTCGTATTTTTAAATTAACGTTTTAAAATTTTACCAAATATTAAACATGTACGTACATTTATTCTAAACACAAATAAAATTACTAAACTTATCTAACTTGTTTACAATTAAAGTAATTTATATTTAAAATTTCTAAGTGAACTGTCAATGAAATCCATAAATGTCACATTCAAAGCAACGGGTGCAATTCTTTTTATTTAAAATTGAACAAAAAGTACCACGGATAGTGTGATTTTGTAAATTTTGACTTTATTTATTTAATATCTTGCACATCATGAGTAAGAAAAATATGAATTCATAAAAAGCACGTATTCCCAATCAAACTCTAATTGTCTAAATAGGTTTCGGTCGAATCCGTCAAATCGTCTAGGCTCTAGAGCTGCGTACAAATTGTGCACATTTTCGGCCTTATTTATTTAATATCTCGCACATCATGTGTAAGAAAAATGTGAATTCTTAAAAAGCACGTACTCCCAATCAAACTCTAAATGCCTGTAAAGGTTTCACTCGAATACATCAAACCATCTAGGCTCTAGAGTTGCGTACAAATTTTATAAATTGGTTACTAAGCAGATGAAAGAATAGTAAAATACTCAGCCTGATTAGTATAAAGGACTAGCGGTCCGAGCTGCTTCGCAGGTCTGGCCCCTAGGCTCCGCGTCACTGAAGACGATTACAACTGAAAATGTAAAAAAATAAATTGAGTAGTCTTAAATAACTTCCATTTAATACCAAATAATTGGCGAAGCAAGTTCGTCACCACGTTCCTCGCTTCCATGTTAGTGCATTGACAAAGAAAGCTCGTCACTTCGTTCCTCGCTTCCATGATACTACTTTGTGACAGTTGCGGTTAAATCTCTTTTGATACTTAAGTTCAAACCTCCTCTGCGAGACCTTTAATTTGATTACAAACACGCTAGCATTTAAATAACATTTGTACAAAACAATTGACAATCGCCCAAAACCACTTTTTGTACTTGAGTACAAACATCCCCAGCGAGACCTTTAATTTGATTCCAAACGCGGTAGGATTTAAATAATATTTATGCAAAACATTTGACAATCGCCCTAAACCACTTTTTGATACTTGAGTACAAACGTCCTCTGCGAGACCTTTAATTTGATTCCAAACACGGTAGGATTTACATAGTATTTATGAAAAACAATTGACGATCATCCAAAACAACTTTTCGACACTTGAGTTCAAATCTCCTGTGTGAGACCTTTAATTTGATACCAAATACAGCAGTATTTATATAAAATTTATAAAAAAACAGATGACGATCATCCAAAATAACTTTCTAACACTTTAGTTTAAATCTCCTGTAATTTGATACCAAACACGATTGAATTTAAATAACATATATAAAAAACAATTGATGATCGTTCAAAATAACTTATAGTCAGTTCTACGAACTTAGATTAAAAAGAAGAAGAAGAAATCTTGAAAATAATTTTCAACCTTTTCATATTAGATAAGTAATTTTTATTATTTATACGTTACCGCCTAAAACACTTAAAAGCAACGAATAAGAGCATCTGTTATAAAGTATAGTCAAAGCGAAAATTTTAATTGAAAATTATTGTCTTATTTTTAAATTAACGTTTTAAAATTTTACCAAATATTAAACATGTACGTTCCATTATTCTAAACACAAATAAAATTACTAAACTTATCTAACATGTTTACAATTAAAGTAATTTATATTTAAAATTTCTAAGTGAACTGTCAATGAAATCCATAAATGTCACATTCATAGCAACGGGCGCAATTCTTTTTATTTAAAATTGAACAAAAAGTACCACGGATAGTGTGATTTTGTAAATTTTGACTTTAATAATTTAATATCTTGCACATCATGAGTAAGAAAAATGTGAATTCATAAAAAGCACGTACTCCCAATCAAACTCTAAATGCCTGTAAAGGTTTCACTCGAATATATCAAACCATCTAGGCTCTAGAGCTGCGCACAAATTTTATAAATTGGTTACTAAGCAGATGAAAACATAGAGAAATACTAAGACGATTAGTATATAGGACTAGCGGCCCGACCTGCTTCGCAGGTCTGTCCCCTAGGCTCCACGTCTCTGAAGAAGATTACAACTGAAAATATAGAAAAATAAATTGGGTAGTCTTAAATAATTTCCAATTTATACCAAACAATTGGCGAAGCAAGCTCGTCACTACGTTCCTCGCTTCGAAGTCAGTACATTGACGAAGAAAGCTCGTCACTTCGTTCCTCGCTTCCATGTCAGTGCATCGACGAAGCAAGCTCGTCACTACGTTCCTCGCTTCGATGTCAGTACATTGACGAAGAAACCTCGCCACTTCGTTCCTCGCTTTCAAGTCAGTGCATGGCGAAGCAAGCTCGTCACTTCGTTACTCGCTTTTATGTTACTACTATTTGGCACTTTAGTTTAAATCTCTTCCGTGAGATATTTAATTCAATACCAAACACGTTAGGATTTAAATAACATTTGTTAAAAAACAATTGACGATTTACCAAAATAACTTTTTGACACTTGAGTTGAAATATCCTTCATGCGACTTTTAATTTGATACCAAACACGATAGGATTTAAATAATATTTATAAAAAAACAATTGACAATCGTCCAAAACAACGTTTTGACACTTGAGTTTAAATGTCCTCCGCGAGGCCTTTTGATACCAAACACGGTAGGAATTAAATAACATCTATACAAAACAATTGACAATCGTTCAAAATAACTTTTTGACACTTGAGTTCAAATCTCCTCCGCGAGGCCTTTAATTCAATACGAAACACGGTAGGATTTAAATAATATTTATAAAAAACAATTGACAATCGTCCAAAATACCTTCATGATACTTTATTATAAATCTCTAACGTGAAACTTTTAATTTAGTACCAAACACGGAAGGATTAGAAATAAAAAACAACTGATGATAAAAAAAATAATTCTGAAATTGATTATAAATATTTAAAACGATCTTTTTATATTAGATAACTAATTAAATTATTTAAATTTTACCGCCTAAAATACTTAGATGTTGTCAAGCAGAGACATCTGTTGTATTTTTTGAAAAGAAAAAGAAACCATCTATGAAGTGAAAAATAATTTTCAACTTATTTGTGTTAGATTAGAAGTTAACTCATTTGAATCTTACCGCCTAAAATCCTTAAAAGAAATAAGGTTGACGAACAAAGACATCTGTCATATTTATTTTAAATTTGAAAATAATATGGAAAAAATTCATATTTAAAAAAATTTCAAAATAATAATCATGTTGGTTAATTTATTCTAAACACAAATAAATTACCAAATTCGTCTAACTGAACTACAATTAAAGGAATTTATATTTGAAATTTCAGACTGAAATGTCAAAAATAACTAGTTGCACAAAAATTTGTGAAAAGTGACAGCTACAATTTTTATTTTTTTAATTGACTTTTAAAATATTTACAAAATAGTACACATATTTGTTCATTAATTGTGAACACAGATAAATTTACGAAACCTCTTCAATTTCTCTAGAATATATATAATTTATAATTAATTTTTGAAACAGAACTGTCAGAAATGACAAAATGAACATAAATTTTTGTAAAGTTATAACCAGAATCAACAAACTCCACTTTCATAGCAACCGCACACTTTGATCCAGAAACCTTTTTTATTTAATATCTCGCACATCATGTGTACTAAAAATGTGAATTCATAAAAAGCACGTATTCCCAAAAAATCTTTAACTTCCGGTAAAGGTTTCACTGAAATCCGTCAAACCGTCTAGGCTCTAGAGCTGCGCACAAATTGGTTACTAGGCAGATGAAAGTATATATAGAAAGTGAATTTTGCCTTTTAGTATATAGGACTAGCGGCCCGACCTGCTTCGCAGGTCTGTCCCCTAGGCTCCGCGTCACTGAAGAAGAATACAACTGAAAATGTAGAAAAATAAATTGATAGTCTTAAATAACTTCCAATTAATACCAAACAATTGGCGAAGCAAGCTCATCACTACGTTCCTCGCTTCCGTGTCAGTACATTGACGAAGAAAGCTCGTCACTTCGTTCCTCGCTTCCATGTCAGTGCATCGGCGAAGCAAGCTCGTCACTTCGTTCCTCGCTTCCATGTCAGTACATTGGCGAAGCAAGCTTGTGCCTTCGTTCCTCGCTTTCAAAAAGTGCATCGGCGAAGCAAGCTCGTCACTATGTTCCTCGTTTCTATGTCAGTACATTAACGAAGAAAGCTCGTCACTTCGTTCCTCGCTTTTAAGTCAGTGCATGCCGGAGAAAGCTCGTCAATTCATTTCTCCGTTTTCCGTGAGATATTTAATTCAATTCCAAACACGTTAGAATTTAATAACATTTATAAAAAAAAAACAATTGATGATTTACCAAAATAACTTTTTGACACTTGAGTTGAAATGTCCTTCATGAGACTTTTAATTTGATACCAAACACGGTAGGAATTAAATAACATTTATACAAAAAAATTAACGGTCGTCCAAAACAACTTTTTGACACTTGAGTTCAAATCTCTTCCGCGAGACCTTTAATTTGATACCAAACACGGTAGGATTTAAATAATATTTATAAAAAACAATTGACAATCGTCCAAAATAACTTTTTGACACTTAAGTTCAAATCTTCTCTGCGAGACCTTTTATTCAATACCAAACACGGTAGGATTTAAATAATTTTTATAGAAAACAATTGACAATCGTCCAAAACAACTTTTTGACACTTTAATTCAAACCTCCTCTGCGAGACCTTTAATTTGATTTCAAACACTGTAGGATTTAAATAACATTTATAAAAAAAAATTGACGTTCGTCCAAAATAACTTTTTGAAACTTGAGTTTAAATCTTCTCTGCGAGACCTTTTATTCAATACCAAACACGGTAGGATTTAAATAATTTTTATAGAAAACAATTGACAATCGTCCAAAACAACTTTTTGACACTTTAATTCAAACCTCCTCTGCGAGACCTTTAATTTGATTTCAAACACTGTAGGATTTAAATAACATTTATAAAAAAAAATTGACGTTCGTCCAAAATAACTTTTTGAAACTTGAGTTTAAATCTCATGAGCAAGACCTTTAATTCAATACCAAACACGGTAGGATTTAAATAACATTTATACAAAACAATTGACAATCACCAAAAACAACTTTTTGACACTTGAGTTCAAACCTCTTCTCCGAGACCTGTAATTTGATTCCAAACACGGTAGGATTTAAATAACATTTATAAAAACAATTAGCGATCGTCCAAAATAAATTTTTGATACTTGAGTTTAAATATCATGATTGAGACATTTAATTCAATACCAAACACGTTAGGTTTTAAATAACATTTATAAAAACAAATTACGATCGTCCAAAATAATTTTTTGACACTTTAGTTTAAATCTGATGAGTGAGACCTTCATTTTAATGCCAAACACGGCAGGATTTAAATAACATTCAGAAAAAACAATTAACGATCGTGTATAATAATTTTTGACACTTGATTAGAAATAAAAAAACAACTGATCATTGTTTAAAATAACTTTTTGACAATTCTACGAATTTAGATATAAAAAAAATCTGAAATTGATTATAAATATTTAAAACGAACTTTTTATATTAGATAACTTGTTTAAATTTTACCGCCTAAAATACTTAGAAGCATCGAGGTTGTCGAGCAGAGACATCTGTTGTATTTTTTGAGAAGAAAAAGAAACCATCTATGAAGCGAAAAATAATTCTCAACTTTTTTATGTTAGAAGAAGTAAATTGATTTGAATTTTACCGCCTAAATTCCTTAAAAGAATTGAGGTTGACAAACAACGACATCTGTCATATTAATTGTAAATTTGAAAAAATATGTGAAAAAAAATTCAAATTTAAAATAATTACAAAATAATAATAATGTTTGCATATATATTCTAAACACAAATAAATTACCAAACTTGTCTAACTGAACTACAATTAAAGTAATTTATATTTAAAATTTCAGACTGAAATGTCAAAATAACTAGTTGCACAAAAATTTGTGAAAAGTAACAGCAACAATTTTAATTTTTTTAATTGACTTTTAAAATACTTACAAAATAGTACACATGTTTGTTCATTAATTCTAAATACAGATAAATTTAAAAACATCTTTAAGTTGTCTAGAATATATGTAATTTATACTTGAATTTCGAAACAGATCTGTCAGAAATGACAAATTGAACATAAATTTTTGTAATGTTACAACCAGAATCAACAAACTCCACTTTGATAGCAACCCGCACACTCTGATCGGTAAACGCATTTCCGCCTTATTTATTTAATATCTCGCACATCATGTGTACTAAAAATGTGAATTCATGAAAAGGCGCTATTCTGAAAAAATCTCTAACTTCCGGTAAAGGTTTAACTGAAATCCGTCAAACCGTCTAGGCTCTAGAGCTGCGCACAAATTTGGTTACTAGGCAGATGAAAGTATATATAGAAAGTGAATAAGCCTATTAGTATAAGGGACTAGCGGTCCGACCTGCTTCGCAGGTCTGCCCCCTAGGCTCCGCGACACTGTAGAATATAGCAACTAAAACTATGGGAAAATTAATTGCAAGATTTTTCAAATACCATAAATTTGTTAGCAAGCAATTGACGAAGAAAGTTTGTCTCATTGTACCTCGCTTCCTTGTTAGTAAATTGGCGAAGAAAGCTCGTCACTTCGTTCCTCGCTTTCATGTCAATGCATTGGCATTAAATACCCCTAAGTTAGGTTTCTAGTAATTTCCACAAAAACAATTGCTAATCGTTATTATTTATGACAAAGTTGATTCATCACTACTTTTTCCTATTTTTTGAACCTAAAACATTGCATTCAATACTCCACAAGCTAGGTCTAGGGAAATTTTTGCAAGTTCCTCAATATTTCACTTCTAAATCATTTCACATGGTACTCCACAGGTCGCATATTCATGAATTTTAATGAAAAACAATTGCCGATCGTAATTGGTTTGCGGAAATAATTACAACAAACACAATAGATTTTTCATGGACATTACCAAGATAAAGTATTTTAATTTTTAACCCTACAATAGATTTCAATTGACTTTAAAAAAATAACTATGTACCAACTCCTAAAACATTTAGTTAGATAAACTACAAGTTAGATATTTTCAAAATTAAAAAAAAAGTTAAAATGTATAATAATTTGCATTCCATATTGACAAATTTGGCAGATATACATTATTTTTATAAAATTTGTTCCTGTAATACCAACCTTATCCAGTCTTACGTCAGGTAGTCAGTTACACTTCAAAGTACAATCGAAGCGAAAAAATTAAAACTTGTCCATCAAGGTTCTTATTTGATACCAAACACATTTTTCTAATGACTTTTATGAAAACAATCGGCCAAATGGAGGCATTTTTTATATTATCATTTGTTCAGTCTATTTGACACCTTTCTATTGATACCCGTGTCACTAAAGAAGATTACAAATGTAGAAAAATAAAATGAGTAGTCTTAAATAACTACCATTTAATACCAAACAAATGGCGAAGCAAGCTCATAACTACGTTCCTCGCTTCCATGTCAGTAAATTGACGAAGAAAGCTCGTTACTTCGTTCCTCGCTTTCAAGTCAGTGCATCAGCAAAGAAAGTTCATCACTTCGTTCCTCGCTTACAAGTCAGTGCATGGGCGAAGCAACCTCGTCACTACGTTCCTCGCTTACAAGTCAGTACATTGACGTAGAAAGCTCGTCACTTCGTTCCTCGCTTTCAAGTCAGTGCATCGGCGAAGCAATCTCGTTACTTCGTTCCTTGCTTCCATTTTACTACTTTATGGCACTTGAGTTTAAATCTCTTCCGTGAGATATTTAATTTGATACCAAACACGGTAGGATTTAAATGATATTTATAAAAAACAATTGACAATCGTCGAAAATAACTTTATGACACTTTGTTTTAAATCTCTAATGTGAAACTTTTAATTTAGTACCAAACACGGCAGGATTAGAAATAAAAAACAACTCATGATTAAAAAAATTCTGAAATTGATTATAAATATTTAAAACGATCTTTTTATATTAGATATGTAATTAACTTATTTAAATTTTACCGCCTAAAATACTTATAAGCATCAAGGTTAAGGCACTAGAATATATGAGTATTCTCATCCGCCATTTTGGGTCCAAGTGTCATAAATAAAACAAATTATTGGAATCCAGTTACTTTAATTCTTTTCTGTCAAATTTGAAGTTGATATGATTAATACTTGTGATCCATCATTCCTTCAATTATTGTATTCCATATCTAACAGGTAAGTGTAAAGAATACTTTCTAATAATATATTGCCGCATTTGTGTAGTTGGATTTTACAGAATTTCAAGAAATATATTTTCTGGCTGAATATAAAAACTACAAAATAAATATTTGCGTTCATTTTAAAACACTAAAATAATTAAATAGAAAGAAATATAGATGCAACTGAATAACATGCATTACAAGGAAAAGAAATGTTCTACGGTTTCTCTGGTACCTAATCCTTTGGACGAAGATAATGCGAATATCAGTGATGTGAATTTGCGGTATGCCAATTATGACAGTAAATAATTTTTTGATAAATATAGTATTTGTTGCAGACTCAAGAAAATATTTTGATAACAATTAGCGCCATTCCGAGCAGTGGAGGTGTTTATAATAAGAAAAACATTTAACTATATAACACTGATTTATAAAAATTATTTTTATTATCCTAGCTAGTGATGTGAGTCGGGTAAATGCCCAATAGGTAGGTAAATAAAATTGGGGTATTTACCCGGTATTTACCCAAGGTCTATTTACCTACCCAAAAGTACATTTTTACGAAACATGTCAATAGCTATTATAATTAGCTTTTAAACATATAAATGTAGGTTGTGCCTGACCGATCGACAATTACTATTTGAATTTTGAGTGACAAACATAAAACTTGATTAAAATGGTTAGAAAAAAAAATTTCTTCAAGTATATGCAAAAAAATGGAAAATTGCATTATTAAATGCATGAAGTGTCCTGTGGAATTAGAAAATGTGTAATAGTATATTCTACAACAAGTAATGGAATGGCACATATTCCACGCGAGCAAAAAGTTTGTAGCCCGAGCCAAAGGCGAGGGCTACGGTTTGCGAGCGTGTGATAGGCCATTCCGTTACATGTTGTAGACTATACTTTCTATAAAAAGGTTTTGGAAATTATACAAAAATACAAATATGAAACTGTTGAAAACGTCAAACTCAAATAAATCAAATTAAAACAAACAGACGTAACCATAGTAACTGAATCAAGATACTTCATATGTCGCGCTAATAAGCGGTTCTGATTCGTCGAAAATATTCCATACGCCGCGTATGGAATGTTAGTGATTTCCATAACAATTTTTAGTAGTAGAATGCCCAGTTTCCAAAACAGTGTTATAGAAACAATTTTTTTTATAAGGACCGGTATTTCCAATCTCAGATAAACTAGAGAACAAATTTATCTGTGGAATAAGCAAAAAAAAATCGCATCAAATTCATAGCTTGAATGATGATTATTATTCTAGCTGTCATCTTTTCATGCGATATTTTTTTTACTGCACTTTAATTCTTTTGATCTTTTGTTTATTTGAGGTTGGACATACCAGCCCTTAAAAAAAAATTAAATAGGCAACCTATTTTTATGTGGCTTGATATATTTTTCAATGATATTGAATATCCATATTTACACAATTATTAATCAATAAATATACACCCAATTGTGGGTAAATACCCGGGTTTTTACCCTGGGTATTTACCTTGAAAAATAAATACCTGGGTATTTTACATCACTAATCCTAGCTAAAGATGTATTATTTAACGTTTCTAAAGTAAACCTATGAAATGATTTCTAATGGTTCTTTTAAATTCTCAGTTCTAAAATTAAAAATAGATGTTTTAATATTAAATTTACAATATCAACTTCAAATTTGACAGATACAAATTAATTATTTTTTTCAAAGTAACTGGATTCCAATAACTTGTTTTATTTATGACATCTGGATCCAAAATGGCGGACGAGAATTGGGATCTGACATGTAGCGATATGCCATCTAGCGGATTATTTTCGAACACAAAGTAGGGTGAAGATTCCGTTAGAAATACATTACGTCAAACGGGAATAATGATTTTTGAGATAAAAAATGTCCGAAATTGTAGTTAAACATCGCGAAAAATCTAAAAATAAAGTGTACTGTGCAGTAAAAGGGTGTAATAATAAGTCCCGTAAAAATCTGGACGTTACATTTCATTATTTTCCGAAGCTGGACAAATGTTTTATTTAGAAAGTAAACCAATTTGGAGTGCCCAAAAACCTTGGAAAAACTAACAAAAGTTAACAACATGAATGCGTTTACAATAAATAATATACTCTGAATATTTTGTACCAGACAGTTATGTACATCTAACTAAGTAAAATTTTAGGTTAGAATACGAATTTGCTTCGAAATCTTTTCACTTTGTATTTAACTAAGTTCATAAATTAAATCTGTATTTAAAGCTAATGTTCCCTATATTTGTTCATTTTTAGTTATTTGTTTATTTAGTTGATTTAGATCAAGAAATGTACAACTAACCTATGACAGTACAACGTAGCAATGCAGTTTTTGCATTTTTCACCTAAAACCAGCCATGCAGGAACAAACAACACTCATCACTTGTTCATCTCCTGCAATTTTCTTATTAATTTGATGGGGATCACCTTGTAAATTCGACGTTGACATACAGAAAGCTACTACACGCACAGCCACTGTCACTTTCATTTAATTTTTTCTCGCATTTAATCAATTGTCAAGTATATAAAATGCGTTCAGCTTCTTTAAAACTTAGTTTGCAGGATCTGCTGTAGCGCAATCGTAAATATTACACTCATTTTTTATATTTTAAACGCAAACAGTATTTATGTCACATTCGAATCTTCACCCTATTTGACACCATCTTGGATAGGCCACGCCCCCATGTCAGATCCCAATACCTACATTCTTCTAGATCTCTAATCAAGGTTGTCGAGCGGAGACATCTATGTATTTTTTGAGAAGGAAAAGAAACCATATATGAAGTGCAAAATAATTTTCAACTTTTTTTGTGTTAAATAAAAAATGAACTCGTTTGAATTTTACCGCCTAAATTCCTTAAAAGAATCGAGGTTGACGAACAAAGACATCTGTCATAATTATTTATAATTAAAAAATATATGAAAAAAAAATTTGTATTTAAATAAATTAAAAAATAGTAAACAATGTACGTACATTTATTGTAAACACAAATAAATTTGCCAAATTTATCTAACTTGTCTACAATTAAAGTAATGTATAATTAAAATTTCGAACTGAACTGTCAAAAATGACAAGTTGTCATTCTTTTTTAAAAAAAAATAAAGATATAGAGTATTGACAGTTCACTTTGAAATTTTAAAAATAAATTACTTTAATTCTAGACAAGTTAGACAAGTATGGTAAATTTATTTCTGTTTAGAATAAATGGGCGTACATGCTTAATATTTTGTAAAATTTTAAAACATCAATTTAAAAATAAAAAAATGAATTTGAAAGTGAACTGTCAATACCCTTTATCTTTGAATTTTTAACAGTAGTAGCAACGCGTGTTATTTAACAAAAGCTACACGAAACAAAAAATTAGTTTATTTACTTAATATCTCGCACATCATGTGTAATAAAAATGTGAAATAATGAAAAGGCCCTATTCCCAGCCAAACTGTAGATGCCTGTAAAGGTTTCACTCGAATATATCAAACCGTGTAGGCTTTAGAGCTGCGCACAAATGGTTTCTAGGTAGCCAAAAAGTTAAGCTGAATAGTATATTGGACTAGCGGCCCGACCTGCTTCGCAGGTCTGTCCCCTAGGCTCCGCGTCACTGAAGAAGATTACAACTGAAAATATAGAAAAATAAATTGGGTAGTCTTAAATAATTTCCAATTTATACCAAACAATTGGCGAAGCAAGCTCGTCACTACTTTCCTCGCTTCGATGTCAGTACATTGACGAAGAAAGCTCGTCACTTCGTTCCTCGCTTCCATGTCAGTGCATCGACGAAGCAAGCTCGTCACTACGTTCCTCGCTTCCATGTCAGTACATTGGCGAAGCAAGCTTGTGCCTTCGTTCCTCGCTTTCATAAAGTGCATCGGCGAAGCAAGCTCGTCACTATGTTCCTCGTTTCTATGTCAGTACATTAACGAAGAAAGCTCGTCACTTCGTTCCTCGTTTTTTAGTCAGTGCATGGCGGAGCAAGCTCGTCTCTTCATTTCTCCGTTTTCCGTGAGATATTTAATTCAATACCAAACACGTTAGGATTTAATAACATTTATAAAAAAAAATTGACAATTTACCAAAATAACTTTTTGACACTTGAGTTGAAATATCCTTCATGAGACTTTTAATTTGATACCAAACACGGTAGGAATTAAATAACATTTATACAAAACAATTAACGATCGTCCAAAACAACTTTTTGACACTTGAGTTCAAATCTCCTTCGCGAGACCTTTAATTTTATACCAAACACGGTAGGATTTAAATAATATTTATAAAAAATAATTGACAATCGTCCAAAATAACTTTTTGACACTTAAGTTCAAATCTTCTCTGCGAGAGCTTTTATTCAATACCAAACACGGTAGGGTTTAAATAATTTTTATAGAAAACAATTGACAATCGTCCAAAACAACTTTTTGACACTTGAGTTCAAATCTCCCCTGCGAGACCTTCAATTGAATACCAAACACGATAGGATTTAAATAATATTTATAAAAAACAATTGACAATCGTCCAAAATAACTTTTTGACACTTAAGTTCAAATCTTCTCTGCGAGACCTTTTATTCAATACCAAACACGGTAGGATTTAAATAATTTTTATAGAAAACAATTGACAATCGTCCAAAACAACTTGTTGACACTTGAGTTCAAATCTCCTCTGCGAGACCTTCAATTGAATACCAAACACGGTAAGATTTAAATAATTTTTATAGAAAACAATTGACAATCGTCCAAAACAACTTTTTGTCACTTTAATTCAAACCTCCTCTGCGAGACCTTTAATTTGATTTCAAACACTGTAGGATTTAAATAACATTTATAAAAAAACAATTGACGTTCGTCCAAAATAACTTTTTGAAACTTGAGTTTAAATCTCATGAGCAAGACCTTTAATTCAATACCAAACACGGTAGGATTTAAATAACATTTATACAAAACAATTGACAATCACCAAAAACAACTTTTTGACACTTGAGTTCAAACCTCTTCTCCGAGACCTGTAATTTGATTCCAAACACGGTAGGATTTAAATAACATTTATAAAAACAATTAGCGATCGTCCAAAATAAATTTTTGATACTTGACTTTAAATATCATGATTGAGACATTTTATTCAATACCAAACACGTTAGGTTTTAAATTACATTTATAAAAACAAATTACGATCGTCCAAAATAATTTTTTGACACTTTAGTTTAAATCTGATGAGTGAGACCTTCAATTTGATGCCAAACACGACAGGATTTAAATAACATTCAGAAAAAACAATTAACGATCGTGTATAATAATTTTGTGACACTTGATTAGAAATAAAAAACAACTGATCATTGTTTAAAATAACTTTTTGACAATTCTACGAATTTAGATATATAAAAAATCTGAAATTGATTATAAATATTTAAAACGAACTTTTTATATTAGATAAGTAATTAACTTGTTTAAATTTTACCGCCTAAAATACTTAGAAGCATCGAGGTTGTCGAGCAGAGACATCTGTTGTATTTTTTGAGAAGAAAAAGAAACCATCTATGAAGCGAAAAATAATTCTCAACTTTTTTATGTTAGAAGTTAATTCATTTGAATTTTACCGCCTAAATTCCTTAAAAGAATTGAGGTTGACAAACAACGACATCTGTCATATTAATTTTAAATTTGAAAAAATATGAGAAAAAAAATTCAAATTTAAAATAATTACAAAATAATAATAATGTTTGCATATATATTCTAAACACAAATAAATTACCAAACTTGTCTAACTGAACTACAATTAAAGTAATTTATATTTAAAATTTCAGACTGAAATGTCAAAATAACCAGTTGCACAAAAATTTGTGAAAAGTAACAGCAACAATTTTAATTTTTTTAATTGACTTTTAAAATACTTACAAAATAGTACACATGTTTGTTCATTAATTCTAAATACAGATAAATTTACAAAACATCTTTAAGTTGTCTAGAATATATGTAATTTATACTTGAACTTCGAAACAGATCTGTCAGAAATGACAAATTGAACATAAATTTTTGTAAAGTTACAACCAGAATCAACAAACTCCACTTTGATAGCAACCCGCACACTCTGATCCGTAAACGCATTTCCGCCTTAATTATTTAATATCTCGCACATCATGTGTAATAAAAATGTGAATTCATAAAAAGCACGTATTCCAAAAAAATCCCTAACTTCCAGTAAAGGTTTCACTGAAATCGGTCAAACCGTCTAGGCTCTAGAGCTGCGCACAAATTTGGTTACTAGGCAGATGAAAATATAGAAAGTGAATTTTGCCTTTTAGTATATGGGATAGCGGTCCGACCTGCTTTGTAGGTCTGACACCTAGGCTCCGCGACAATTACGAAAATTACAACTGAAAATGTAGAAAAATAAATTGAGTAGTTTTAAATAATTTCCATTTAATACCAAACCATCGGCGAAGCAAGTTCGTCACTACGTTTCTCGCTTCCATGTCAGTAGGATTTAAATAACATTTATAAAACGCAATTGACAATCGTCCAAAATAACTTTTTGATACTGGAGTTTAAATCTAATCCGTGAAACTTCTAATTTGATACCAAACACGGCAGGATTTAAATAACATCTTAAAAAAAATTGACGATTGTCTAAAATAACTTTTTACATTTGATTTTAAATCTCCTCCGTGAAACCTGTAATTTGATACCAAACACAGTAGGATTTATACTGTATTTATGAAAAACAATTGACGATCCGCCCTGAATAACTTTCTGACACTTGAGTTTAAATCTACTCAGTGGAATTTTTAATTTGATACCAAACACGGTAGAATTTAAACAACATTTATAAAAAAACCATTGACGATCATTTAAAATAATTTTTGACACTTGAGTGTAAATCTACTCCGTGAAACTTTTATTTTGATGCCAAACACGGTAGTATTTAAAGAACATTTATAAAAAACAATTGACGATCGTTCAAAATAATTTCCTGGCACTTGATTTTAAATCTACTCGATAAAACTTTTAATTTGATACCAAACACGGTAGGATTTAAATAATATTTATAAAAAACAATTGAAAATCTTCCAAAATTACTTTTTAACACTTGAGTTTAAGTCTCCTCCATGAGACCTTTAATTTGATACCAAATATGGTAGAATTTAAATAACATTTATAAAAAAACAACTGACGATCTCAAGAAACAACTTTTGACACGTAAGTTTAAGTCTCCTCCATGAAACCTATAATTTGATACCAAACACGGTAGGATTTAAGAAATATTTATAAAAAAAAACAATTGACGATCTTCTAAAATAACTTTTTGACACTTTAATTTAAATCTCCTCCGTGAAACCATTAATTTGAATCCAAACACGGTAGGATTTAAATAACATTTATAAAAAAAAATGACAATCGTTCAAAATAACCTTTTGTCCATGAATTTAAATAAAAAGAAAATTATGAAATTGATTATGAATATTTAAAACGAATTTGGAAATCAACCTTTTTGTATAAGATAAATAATTAACTCATTTAAATTTTACCGCCAAAATTGAGGTTTACGAACAGAGAGACATCTGTTATATTTATATTTAAAATTTCACACTGAACTCTTAAGAAGGACAAGGTGAACACAAATTTGTGAAAAGTGACAGCTAGAATTTTAATAATTTTGACAGACTTTTAAAATATTTACAAAATAGTACACATATATGCTCATTCATTTACTCTAAACACAGATAAATTTACAAAACTTCTGAAACATGTCTAGATTTAATGTACTTTATACTTAATTTTTCAAAGAGATCTGTCAAAAATGACAAGAACACAAATTTGTGAAAAGTTACGACTACAATACAGTTATTCATTTTAAAATCAACAAATTTCACATTCATAGCAACGCTTGCATACTCTGATTTCCGCCTTATTTATTGAATATCTCGCACATCATGTGTAAGAAAAATGTGAATTCATAAAAAGCACGTATTCCCAATCAAACTCTAAATACCAGTGAAGGTTTCACTCGAATCCGTCAAACGATCTAGGCTGTAGGTCTGCGTACAAATTGCATAAATTTGGTTGCTAGATTGGCTAATCTATAGTGAAATACTCAAGCCTTTTAGTATATAGGGTGACATATACCATTAACGTATGTACCTGAAGTTATGAAACACCCTGTATATACAGGATGTTCATTTTAAGTGATACACTATTGCTATTTCGAGAACTATAAAAGCTACGAGGTGGGTTATATTAGTAAACAATTTCTATATTATAACACAATTAAAACGAGCGAAATACCAATTTTTTAGACCAGTGGTTTTAAATGCGGGTTGCAACTTTCTTATTTTAAATGGCAAGCTATTTTTTTATTTGCTTATTCGATTCAGTATTTTTTACTGAAGTCAATGATATCCACATGTAACAACCTAATAATACAAAATATTTGAGAGGAATACAAAATTAAAAATGTATCATTTCTATTTAAATATGCATATACAAAGATTGCCATGAAAGAAAATAAATTAATTAAATGCAGAAATAAATTCATATTGTCTCTTGTTTATTAACTAATAATTATTCACAAATTTAAGAAAATTATTAGTTTTTGCAATTATTTCTGCATTTAATTGATTTATCCAACACCCTCAATAAATGCTCTATAACTATGGCGATTTTAAACATGCAAAGTAACAGATTACCCACTAGTGGGTGTAATTTTGGGGAAAGTCACTAGTGAGAATTTTTTTTATTTATAACAATAATAATAACACACAACACCTTGGTAACTACTTCGATTGACATTTTAATTTAAAAAATTAAAGCATATGTCACTGTCAAATAATATTTCTTTAATAAATGTTTCATTTATTAAGAGGTGCTGGATAAAACGTGGGCAAAGAGGAATTACCCACTTGATAGAATTATCACACTCAGCCTTCGGCATCGTGTGCTAAAATTTCTCTCGTGGGTAATTCCTTACTTTGCCCACTTGTAAAGTAAATAACTATTAATTTCTTCCATGGCAATCTTTGTATATGCATATTAATAATAATAATAATCTTTATTTATTTAGCAGAAGCTAATATAATACAAAGAAGGACAATAAATAAATACAGAAATACAATGCATAGCTTAAATATACATGTGGTGAGAAAAAAAAAATAACAAAACGAGTTAGTGTACATTAGCCATCAAATACATTTTAAGCTTTTTTTTGAAACTTTTTAAATTAGTACAATTATTTTTTACTTCAGTAGGTAGCTTGTTATAGTTTATAGTACAATTTTCAAATATAGTTTTTCTTTTTAAATTATCTACATGTATATAGTCTTTAATTCGTGTATTATAATTATGGATATCTTTATTATACATTAAGGTTTCACTTAAATATTGTGGTACAAGTCCATTAGTTATTTTATGTATGAAAACTAGTGCATTGAAGTTTATGTAATTTTCAATGTTGAGCCATTGTAAACAATCTAACATATCACTTATCCTGCTATACTTAGAACAATTTAATATAGCCCGCATTGCCTTATTTTGCAGTTTCTGTAAGACGTTAAGTTGGTATTTTTTACATGCTACTAAAATAGTACTACAGTAATTAATATGCGGTAAAACTATACTATTATATATTATAATTTTTGTACATAATGTTAATTTGTGTCGTAATCGACATAAGAAATTCACTTTTTTAGCAACTTTTTTAACAATAAATTCAATATGTTTAGTGAATTTTAATTCATCATCAATAATTACGCCTAAATATTTTATTTCATTTACATATTCAATTGTAATTTGGTCAATTATAATTTTCAAGTTAGATTCAGCAATTACTTTTTTACATTTTTTGTTTCCAATAATTATGCATTTTGTTTTATTGCAGTTGAGCTTTAGTTTGTTAGTTTTTAACCATACATCTACATGTCCCAATTCATCATTCATAGTGTTAATTAAATCATGTACGTTATCACTGTAATAATAGACTAGCGCATCATCTGCAAACAGATGTATGCTACATTTGCTTAAACTATTTGGAAAAGAGTTTATGTACAATGTAAATAATAGAGGTCCCAGAACACTACCTTGTGGAACGCCTTGATCACAGCTTATAGAATCAGAAGTTGTTTGTCCATATTTTGTTCGTTGTGTACGATTTTGTAAATACGATTCGAACCACTTCAACACTGTATTTGTAAAACCAAGTTTATATAGTTTATTTAAAAGGATAGTACGGTCTATTGTTTCGAAAGCACGCTTAAAATCAAGAAATACGGCACAAATATTTAAATTATCATCTAGAGCTTTGTTCCAGTTCTGAAGCACTAGTTGGATTGCATATTCACAGGAGTGTTTTTTACGAAATCCAGATTGCCACTTACACATTAGATCATTTTTATTTATGTAATCCAGAGTTTGATTGTACACAAGGATTTCCAAGATTTTCTCGACAGCAACCAACATATTAATTGGCCGATGTTCTTCTATTTTAGATGTATTTGGGATTTTCGGGATAGGAATAATTAATGACTCTTCTAAGGATTCTGGAAATACTCCTGTCTCTAAAGAAGTATTTACTAAGTGCAACAATGGATAACCAATGACATGAAATTGTTCTTTAAGTATTTTTAAAGTTACTCCATCCCAACTTGATTTCTTCATATTTTGCTCCCAAATAATGTTACGTAGTTCTGAAATATTCAAGCTTCGGAAAGTATTAAACGAAAATTGTAGAGGTTCTACTGCATTGTTGCTGTTTATGTTTACTGGTGGAATTGAAGTTATAATTTCATTTATACTATTTACGTAGTATTTATTAAAAGTATTAGCAATTACAACTTCATCATATAGAAATTCATCTTTAAATGCTAATATTTGTTATGGAACGTTTACTTTCTTTCCTAAAATGGTTTTTAAAGTTTCCACATAGCTGTTGAATTTCCACACGATTCTTCAATTTTTTTCTCGTAATAATCTTTCTCGCACTTTCTGACAGTAGACACGTATTCATTACGAAAGTGTTTGTACATATTCCAGTCTTCTTCTGAATTTGTTAATTTAAATCTTCGATAACTTTTATCCCTGTCAGTCCTTTTTTGTTGCACTTTTGCATTATTTAACCAGGGTGAACTATGTTTGTTTTTTGTATTTATTACAGTCGAACATTGTTTTTTTGCATTTACAACATTAGTAATAAATGTATTACATATTTCATTTACTTCACTTGAATTATATTTCCAGTCACTGGTCACCAATATATCAGCCATCTTAGATTCATCTATGCGCACTGCTTTGGACTGGTTGGAAATATTTAATGGCGCATGATTGTCACACGGATAAATTGCACATATGTCGTGATCACTAATTTTTGGCTGATCCCAAATTTGAACTGTAATATATGGGTCGTTCGATACAACTAAGTCAATTAATGTCTCTGATAAATTTGTTTTCCTTGTGCAGGTACTAACAAGTTGTTTCATGCCATTTTCAGATATTAGTTGTTTTAATCGATTTGAATATGTGCTATCATCAATCCAATTAATATTAAAATCTCCCATCAGTATTACAGTGTCCTTATTGAACGCCATGTCTTTACTCCATTCTTGAAACCAATCAATAAAGTTTTTTTTACTAGAACTAGGCGATCTGTATAATCCATTTAAAATATAACTTTTTTTATTTACAGTCAATCGGAGAGAAATATACCATAGTTCTTTTTCCATACTGTAATTCTCTAAGACGGTATATTTACAATCTTGCCGTATTAGAAACATCAATCCGCCTGTATGTCTGCTAATCGAATCACATCTTATAGTATTATAATAGGGTATTATTGTCTCTACATCTTCTATTTCAGTGGTAACTCTCGTTTCAGATAAACAGCATACTAAAGGGTTTTTATCATTAAGCAGATTTTGTATGTCATATTGACTATTTAAATAACTTTGAATGTTCAAATGTAATATTAATGTTGTATTTTTTTCTATTAAATGCTGTAATTGCTATTGATAATTTGTTTTATTCTTAAAAATTTCTAATTTTCTTTTATATACTGAACACACAGTATCTGAAGCTTGGTGGTTGGTATCAAGTTTTTTATTTAGTATCTTATTGGCTACAGTACAGTTTATACATTTATTTTCAGTATTTGTGCACTGCTTTGATTTATGTTCATTACCACATTTAGAACAAGCAAGTTTATTTTTGCATTCATTTGCCTTGTGAAAATATCCGCAGCAATTGTGACATCTCCAAACTTTTACATTTCCCACTGCAGTACATCTCATCCACCCAATATTAATTTTTCCGGTTTTCATAATTCTATTATAAGTTGCGGGATCTACTCTAATTATAGCAAAAAAAGAATTATTTTTTAATTCCTTAACTAAAATAACATCAATTTGTGTATTTTCATTTATATCTAAATCATTTTGCTGTTGTATGCACTTTTTTATTTCTTCCGGACTTAAATTTTCTTTCATTCCAAAAATCTTTATTTCAGGATTTTTCAAAGTTGGTTTAATTACATCATACTTCTCACTCATTTTTTTTGTAGCTTCATTTTGAATTGTGTCTATATCTTGATCTTTATTACATTGTACAAGTATTCCTCCGTTTTTAATTTTATTTACTGATGAGATTCCAATTTTTAGTTTTGATACATCAATGTTCGTTCTTATATCTTCTTTTGTTATTGCACTTTCTTGATTATTCTTTGGTTTGATTATAATTGCTGGTTTTCTAACACTTTTGGCATAAGTATTAGCATTCGTATTTATTTCTTGGTTTTCATGCGTAATGTATTTGGATATTAATAATTTTAATTCTGTAATTTCATTTTTCATTGATGTTATTTCATTCATAACATTTTTTTGCGATACATTGTCGTTAACACATTTTTTACAAAACCATTTAATTCCTTCATATGCTACAATCACTGCCAGATCTTTATCTTTGATGCAAGCGCATTTTAAGTGAAACCATCCCTTACATTCGCCATCACAACCAATTATTCTTTCATCATTAAAGTCAACTTTACAGCATGAACATACCTTATCTTCTTCATTTCCATCCATATCGGTAAAAGAAAAAGTACTAATTTTTTACTACAGTTGGGAACACTGCTTAATGTGTAATTAAGCAGGTTTAAAGTTGCGCGCTAGATTGAAACAGCTCACTGAAGATGGATAACCTTGAATTTATTTCACTAAGTAATACATGAAAACCACAATCTTGCACTGTTATAATAATTCCACACGCAAAGGTTATTTTTAGTAACACTATACTTTTCTCAATCACATTAAGAAATTAATTTTTCCAACAAAACTGATATTAAGCACATTTGACTCAAAGAAAGTAAACTTGTCAGCACTGTTGCCAACATTTATTTATTGTTATTAATTTCATGACAAACATTCTGTGTGTGATTTTTCACTAATAAAAATATGAATAGTTTCTGCACTGATTATTTTAGAACTATAATGGATAAAGACTATTTCAAAGAGAAATAATGGTCTGGAATGTCTGTAAAGATTCTTGAATTACATTTTTAGTATTTGGTTAACACCCTGAGACATTACAAGAACTGTACCACTTGCTAAAAATATTTACTAGACTGTACTAAATTTTATGATGCTGGAATTGGATTCTAGTACACATTTACCATTTAGAAATTATTTAAACAAGTTAAAAATCATAATCAACTAAATAATTCCCCTGTTTGAATATTTTGTTTATCTGAAAATAGCTAAATATTGTAAATTTTATTTATCGTCTATCTCATGACAGAAATGTAGGCTCATTTTGTGCATGTTTTGAAGTATAATGATTTGACATTTTCGTCGCGCAGCTGCCTGGTAGAATAATATTCGGGTCGCTTGTCCTTCAAAGCAGGTAGTCGGAAGGAGGATTATAAGGGTATAGTGCGTTTCGCGGTAAAGTGTATTGATGTAAAAACAAGCTGCGCAACTGTCTGTGCAATTAAACTTATAACATTAGCGGCACTTGTCCTTCAAGGAATATAATTTGGAAGCGGATTAAAGCAGTGTAGGTTGTTATGAGTTCTAGGGAATTGACATTAACATGGGTTGGGCTAATTGCCACGTAGGCAGAATTGTCGGTATTTCGACGAACGATCAAAGGATGTTGCGCAAGCACGTTGCAGCTAGTGTGGACGCGACGGCGAACGGATACTTGCAACAAATGATTTTATTTCACTTTACTCTTTAATTTGAGAAAGATGTTAAATTTTGCTCTTCATTAATACTATATTTATTAAAAATAAATGCTTTAAAATTTATCAAACTCTATATGAATCACGACTTATTTGGAATCCGCCAAATTAAGATCATATGACATTTTCATTTTTTTATTAATTTTTTTTATTACACACAAAACAATAAATTATTATTTCAAAAAAAAAATTAATTAGCTGTGAAAAAATGTTTCAAATGGAAGATTTTAACAAAAATATTTGGAATATAAAATGTTATTTGCACTTTTTTTGTGCGTGCTTTTAATATTGAGAAAATCTCAATTATATATTTAATAATATGTTTCAATTATCTTAATTACAATGAGAACAATAACTAAAACATTTTCAACATCTATATGTCAAAAGTGTCAAAAATATGTGTCGTTTTAAATATTATAAAATAGTTATTTACTTTACAAGTGTGCAAAGTAAGGAATTACCCACGAGAGAAATTTTTGCACACGAAGCCGAAGGCTGAATGTTATAATTTTATCGAGTGGGTAATTCTACTTTGCCCACGCGTAAAGTTTAACGTTTTATCCAACACCTCTAATTAAATGAAAAATTTATTAAAGAAATATTACTTGACAGTCATATGCTTTAAATTTTTACATTAAAATGTCAATCGAAGTTGTTACCAAGGTGATGTGTGTTATTATTATTGTTATAAATTAAAAAATGCTCACTAGTGACTTTCCTTAAAATTATACGCACTAGTGGGTAATCTGTTACTTTCCTTGTTTAAAATCACCATAGTTATAGAGCATTTATTGAGAGGTGTTGGATAAACAATATTTATATTATTAGTTATAAAGTTTTAAAATAAAATCATAGTTAAAATGAGAACAAAACAAATTAAACAGGTTTAACATCTATATGTCAAACAATTGTCAAAATAGCCATACGCAAGGAACATGTCATACGTGTTCGCTTGGTTTTATATGTATAAGAAAGTAGTGTGGTGCCCAAACAAGATTTTAAAAAAATGTAAATGAATATAAATATATGCAGCTACCACGGCTTCAATATCCATTTTAAAGCAAATCTACATACATGCATCTGCAACAAAAATGAAAAAGAGACGAACATTCCCCCACCATCATCTGCCAGTGCTCGCCAAAACGTTCACCGAACAGATCGCCGAACGGTTCGCAGGTCTGTACGAGGCTTTAGGGTCTAATGAGTACAGGGTCGTATTTAAAATATTTCTATTTGAAATAAAGTACGTCAGATTCCACGTAACCTACAATAAATGTACAGAATACAAATTAAATATTCTAGTTAATAGAGATTGTAGAATTCAATGCTATTTTAATTTATTATATTGTTTGCTGTATTTTACATTTTGCATTTTACAGAAAATAATACAATAAATAAATCTAAATCTGTTTTATGAAATATCATATATTTTTCATTTTTGTTTAGTTGTTCATGGCCGCGTTACAATTTTCTCTAGTTAATAATTACAATTTGATTAATACATCGTGGAATATTAATATTTGAGTAACCAAATGGGCCTTAGTGCATGCATTTTTAATTTCTGAACAACTTTTATGTTTGCAATTTTGTTGTGGAAAGTGATAGGTAAAAAGATATGTACAGCAATAAATAGAAAATACCATTGAAATCAATATACACCACATTTCAATTCTTCACTCGATATACACACTATAATACTTAAACAATATCGGCAGTTGTTACCATGAGTTTATTTTACCTTTAAACATAGAACTTTTTATATCCAATGGTTACGAATTTACAATACATGTGTATCAGTGTCTTTTTTTTAAATATTAAGACTCGGAATAAATTTGAACTATTGATTGTTTGGAATTTTGAACAAGTTCATTTGGCAAACGTTGGTGGTACAGTTTATTTATCTTGTCGTGCGGTTCACGTCACTATCTTCTTTCTCACTTTCTCCCACTATTGATATAGAAGATATGGAGATAGAAGATAGTGACGTGAACCGCACCACAAGAAAAATAAACTATACTAGAACATGAACAACCGATTAAGTTATTGATTCAATAGAGCAATGGCTTTTTGAATAACTGTTTCATTTTTTTTTTATTTTATGCTTGCTTGTTATTTTTTAACTCTCTATAATGTTTAAATATAATAATTCACTAGCGAGTATTACCTGTTCTTTTATTTTACAAAGGACATTGTTGGTAAATTCATAAGTACCATGCAAGTTTCAAGTATTACGTAAGGATAAAATTGGCCATTTTGACTACCCCCTCAACCCTGTAAGAATTATAGTTACCTCCCCAACCCCTCTCTTACGTAAGATTTTTTTTCCGCTGAATCCCCGTTTCAAAAATTAGCAATTATGACATAGAAAATTATAAAACTTTATTATAAATAATACAAATTCTTAAAATTTTTTGTCGTAATAAAGTAATAAATAATTATAAATATTTCAGTACATCTTATACGTAAGAATAAAATATATCCCCCTCTATCCCCTTATAAGAAACTGTAAGAATCCTGTTTACCCCCCCCCCCCCCCCCTAAAATCCTTACGTAATACTTGACTGGCCCCTAACCATGCGTTTGAAAAATTCTATATTTTACGTTAAAATAACCTTATGTAAACAGACTGGAATTTCAATGTTAATTTTTAAATATTGGCACCCCTAATTGTTCATCAGCTTATCAGTTAAATAGTTTATTGTAGAGAAAATAATTCTACATCAAATGATAACCTGAATATTAATTTTCCTTTATCCGGATCAGGACAAAATAATTATAAAAGTTAATTTTAATCAAATCACTAGTGCCATGGAATTAATAAAACACAAATGTTGGAATTAAATATATTTGACTTTTCACAACGAACAACATTAAGTTGCAAAGGAATAAAAAATTATTTAATATTGTGTAACAAAGAACAATAATTGTATTAGTTAATTGATTAAAATTAACATTTATTGAACTAATTTTTCCTGTTACTATGAAATTATGAATTAGTATCATTAGACGGAGATTTTTTTCTCTACAAAATGCTATGTGAATGTTTCTCTGAAAAACAATAAGAGGCGGCAATATTTAAATATTTCAAAAATATATTCTGTTTGAGAATGAGGGAGAGTAATAAAATCAATCTGTGGGCGAATCTCTAGGTTACGGCACTTTGTTTACCGCCTTGTAACTGTACTAGTGTAGGCTCAAGTAACATTGAATCTCTATGGTGCGTTTCCGACAGTAATTATATTATAAGCAATAGTCGCATCCCCTGTCGGCACCGTTTATGTTCAGTGACGTTAGATTTTATTGCGAATATGTGGTTCATTTGATAAACAAAGCGGACATTTAAACAAATGTCATTTAAATTTATAAATTAAATTATTAAAACATAATTTTTGATACTAGTTACGACTTTTTAATAATTAAATATATTATTTAGAACTTAAACAAACGTCAAATTTAAATTGATAAAGCAAATTATTAAAACATAATTGTTAATACACGTTACGGGTTATCAATAATTAATTATATTAATTAGAACTTAATAATTCTTTTATATTTGATTTATGTTGTCTATTTTGAAACTAATCGGTGTTAGTCGCTTTAAAGCTAAATTTTCACATTACAAAAATACCAGGGAGAGTGCGGCAATTGTTTATAGCATTTATACTGTAACGAGTACGGACCTGTTGAAACTTAACGCCGTGACGTCACGCCCAATCACAACGCGGTAGAGTTTCTCTCGTAGATTCCCGAAAATTGCCGAATGTTCCAGAGCCGAAGCAGTTGTCTGGCGAATGGTTCACAGTTCGTGATAAACCGTAGTTGAATTCAAATAAATATTCGAAGTGCAAAGACATGTAAATCAGTAGAAGTAAATAATGCGTGTGTAAATAAATGATATTTTAGTGTTTATATTCAATTAAATAAATAAGTCTAAATAAATAATCATTTTTGTTGGTTATAATTTAACTTTCGTGGTATTCTTTCAAATTCGCCGAGCAAGTTGACGAGTTAAATAGTACAATAATGTCGTATAACGGAATAAATAGAATTGAAAAACTGTTTCAAATGCATAGTGTTACTAATTTCACCCAATGCAAAGGTAAGAAATCTTTTCATTGTTGATGATAGTCATCAGGGTGTTTACCGACCTGGAATTCCTGGAAAAATCCTTAAATTTAAAAAGGCCTTTGATTTCCTTGAAAATTCTTGAATTTTAACTAAATACCTGAATTTTTATCAATACTTGTTTGTATTTTGTAGTTTTCTTACGTTGCTCCGTAAATTCTTATTTTAAAATGTTTTTGTTACATTTCGCTGAAATTTGCGACAGCATGTAGGACGGTACATTGTTGCACTGCTCGTATTCTCTGTTTTGACCAACCACTACATCGCTTTTAAATAAACGTTAAACAGTGTTATGTTATGTTGTGCGTAACTTTATATTTTTGCAAAATTTTAAGGATCATTTGTTTGTTTTTAAAAAAAGTTCTTATTCATTTACAATCCTAAAATTATTAGTACAGAAACTATTCATGTTGTTATTATTAAATAATCTTACACAGAATGTATACCATGAATTGTATGTGAATGTTTAAACAATCGGATTAGTTAGTGTCAGATTTTTTATAATTATTATTTGTTTTCTTCACTTATTTTATCACCATTTCTTTTTTATATTTTATTTAGTTTTGCTGAATTGATGTTCAATTCGAACATTTTATAAATTTATTTATTGTTATTAAGTTCATTACAAACTTTCTTGTATGATTTTTCACTAATAATAATATGAATAATTTCTGTACTGATCATTTATGAACTATAATAAGGACTGTTTCAAAGAGAAATAATAATAAACTTTTTCAAAAATGTTTAAGCAGTCGCATTTAAAAAATATAAAGTTGCATATCATTGCGCGAAAATGGAGTACCGGTAGAAAAACTTATACTATAAATACGTAGGCATTTCGAAAAAAAATCGGTAATATTTTAAATATTCTCAAAATAAAAAATGGTACGTATTTCTTTAAATCGCTTGTAGTTGTTTAGAAATTATCCTGGAATACCTGAAAAAATCCTTGAATTTCATTTTTAGTATTTGATAAACACCCTGAGTCATAACAAGAACTGTATTGTAACCCCCTTAAACGAGGGTACATTATAAAAATGGGTCCTGTCGAGACTGGGAGTCAGCAATAATAAAACTTCTTTCCGTCGCCTACTTACATGATCTTTATTGAACGATAAACAATGATGAACTTCTCTACAGCTTTCTATACTCTACTGTACTTACTTTCTTACTTCCTAACATATTACCACTTATATATATTTGTAAAAGTCCTAAGTCAGCAAAATAAGTGTCACAAATAAACAATAGCTGACCTACTTACTTAATCATTGCATGAACTATAAAGTGCTGACTTAGACTTGTTACAGTATCAAAAATATTTATTAGACTGTATTAAATTTTATGATGTTGAAATTTGATTCGCGTGTGTCGAGCATGAGTTGTTTAAGTCTTAGGGCTTGTTTATTACCTTCTGCCACTGGCGCGAGGTTTCACGTAACTTGACTGTAACTCCGCACGGCATTTTTTTTTGTTTGTTCTGCTGAATGTATAATTGTTATATTTGTTATTTATGTTCATAAAAAATATAAAAAATCCTCATAAAGTGTTTATTATTTCGTATAGAAATCCAATACATCGAATGTTTTAGTAGTAACAAAAAAAAAGGATTTATGTGCGGAGTGTGAGCCCGCGCGTCAGTGTCGAAGGTTAAAAGGGCGAGCGAAAAGAGCTTACTAAAAATAAATTCCACATAAACATAACTTATACATTATTGTTTTAGTATCGATGAAATTTTCCAATAACACAGCTCAGTATCATTTGTATCAAATTTCTCAGTTACTTGCTGGTTTTATAACAATGACGTCTAACCTGTTAGACACCGCATAGTGCTATTGTTGTGTTAGTGCTATTATTGTGTGAGTGCTATTGTTGTGAAGCAAGAAGGCGTGGAATAATTCTTGTTGTGACTGTACGCAGCAAGGAGGGTGTATTAACTTTGCACCCTCCTTACCGAGCACCCGTCCCGACAACAATTATATCGTTTTCTCTGCTTCACAACTTGATACGTACTCATCTATAGATTAAACGTTATTGCTTTAAACTCTTTACCTATTATGAAATTCGAAGTGACTTTTTAAACAAATTATTAAGTGTTTTGGAAACTAGGTATTCCACAACTAAAAATTGTTATGGAATCACTAACATTTCATACGCGGCGTATGGAATATTTTCGACGAATCAGAACCGCTTATTAACGCGATATACGAAGTATCTTGATTCAGTTACTATGGTTACGTCTGTTTGTTTTAATTTTTTTTTTGAGTATGACGTTTTCAACAGGTTTATATTTGTATTTTTTGTATAATTTCCAACATCTTGTTATAGAAAGTATATTCTACAACGTGTAACGGAATGGCATATCCCACACTCGCAAACCGTAGCCCTCGCCTTCGGCTCGGACTACAAACTTTTTGCTCGCGTGGAATATGTGCCATTCCATTACTTGTTGTAGAATATACTATTCTGTATGTGAAATTTGTAATCGCGGCGTAGCCAAGATTAAAAACGCACCGTATACGGAAATTAATACATTTCCTAAGTGTTGTACAGAAGATTTTCTATACTGCCGTTTGAAAATAGTTATTTTAAAGTTTTTGAATTTGATATTGATTGTTTTCTGTCATTTTGCCGTTTTGAAAAAACTAGGCTATCTTAGTAACCATAGAAAAGAAAATATAATATGGCAGTGTCAGTTGTATCTGTCAAATATCAAGTTCCAGTATTTCTGTCATCTTAAGTTCATAAAATCAGTGCAGCACAGAGAGATAAACTTCTTTGTATAATGAAAAATTGTAGGACCTTTATAGTACAGTACAAATAATATTTTTAGATTTTATCCCCTTTGCAACTGACAGTTATTCAAATTTACCGCCTTATGTCGCAGCTGCCAATACGGCCGCTCGGCTCAAGGTCATCGGTCGATGCGGCATAAAGATCAAAGGGACCGACAGCGAGTGCCGCTACTGTTTGAATTCTTATACTGTGATAATACTTTCTCAAACAAATCTCCTGAATTTATATTTTCAAAATTTAAGAATGTTATTGTTAATATTTATAATAAATAGTTTTTGTTAACAATAATAATTGATTTACATTTTCGCACTAGTGCGTGAAAATACAACTTTTCCTAACTCTAATGAATATTGAAATCAGAGACGTTTTCAAACGGTAGTATAAAAATAATATTTGCAGCCCCCATCACATTGTAAAATTTTCTGTACTTTTTACAGTTTTTTTTTTGCGAAATTTTCATATTATGATCATACAATATATTCCTCAATTTCAAAAATACCTCTTAGATTAATTACATTGGAATACTTTTAAAATATCACTAGTGTGCATATTAACTTTAAAACATAACAGTTCAAAATACAATGACATTTATGGCCCTTACTATTTAGTTTAGCATCTACCACTAGTCAGTGTATTTTATTTTTGGAAGCCCGTTAGTGTTTTATTATTTACCACCTAAGTATAAAAGTACAGTTATCAAATAATGAATAACATGGTCAATTCTATTTTTTCCTTTTACCGGGTGTCTTTTTTTTTTATTCCGAACTACCTTGCTATGAACGAAAAGCTGCTAATCGTGAAATTCTACGTACGTGGTCATTAACCCAACTCTGTTAATGTCAATTCTCTATAACTCACCACATCCTACACTGCTTTAATCCGCTTCCAAACTACCTTCCTTGAAGGACTAAATTTGCTTGCATAGCCTGTTTCGTATCTTATATTTACATTAATTCGCAGAACCCTAAAATTCTTCTTACCGACTACCTGCTGTGAAGGACAAGACTCCAATATTATTTCGATAGTATAAACAGTTGCGCGAAGGAAATTTCAATTCATTATACCTAAGAACATGCCACACCCTTTTGTTACGAAGTAACTGCTGTGAAACAATATTATATTTTGCCTACATGAATTGTATATTTTAACGTCAGTTTACTATACTTTCGAACATACTAGAAATCTCCTTGTATATACTCAATACAATGCACGTCATTAAAAAATTAACTGATGTTATTTATCTGGTGTGTATTATTCGTTCCCTATAAATTTTAAACCAAAAGTGTCAATTCAACATATGCTCAGAATTGAATAACTGCACCAAATGTTCCCAAATTTATTAATGTGATACATTTCTGTCATGAGATAGACGTAGAATAAAATTTATAATTTTAGCCAACCCCAGAGTGTGCCCTGGTAAACAAAACACACAAACAGTCGCGTTGTTTGAGTTTGACATATGACATAGGTTTAATGATTATTGACTTGTTTTAATTATTTCCAAATGGTAAATGTGTCCACGATTACTGAGAAATAATTTAAACATTTTTTATTATTACACTTTTGCTCTAAAATTCATAGGGAACGAATTATCGCATAATCCAAATTTAACATTGTATTTCCTATGTTTTTATTCAAACCGGTATTTTTCCAAAAAATTAATTTATTTTCTTTATTTCGATTCAAAAACCTATCTATACATATCAATTCATATCGGATAATAACGTAAGTTCATTTTTTGATAAAGGGTATCGACTGAGTAAACAAAGATTAAAAGGGGCAGTACAGCTCAGTATGTCGGCAAAATTATAAGACTAGCGGCATTTCTATTTGTCTTTACAGGCAAATCAATATTCGTGTCGCTTGTCTTCAAAGCAGATAGCCAGTAAGTTCTGCGGTACAGGGAATTGATGTAAAAATGGGCTGGGCAACTGGTATACATTAGCGGCACGTTTTCTTCAAAGCAGATAGTTTGAAGGGGATTATAGTGGCATCGATTGTTGTGAGTACTACTGAATTGAGGATGACTTGGGTTGCGCAAATAGCCACGTAGGCAGAATTTTACATTTAGCGGTGCTTTTCTTTCACAGCATTATAAGGGTATAATGAGTACAGGCTCTTATTTGAAATTTACTGTTTGAATTTATAGTATGGTAGATTCCATCTAACATACAAGAAATCTACAGAATACAAATAAAATAAATAAATGGGTATAAAATATACAGGATATAGAATTCAATGCTATTTTTTAGAATGGTTGTATCTTTTTATCACTTTATAGCAGAAGTATAAACTCAAAAGATTCAGAATTTTAAAATTATTAATAATCTGTTTTATATTATGAAATATCAAGTATTTTCAGTTTTTGATAAATTTTTCATGGCCGTGTTACTTAATTACTATTTTTAAATTGATTGATATGTCGTAAAATAATAATATTTAAGTAACCTAATGGTTCTTGTTGCATGCATTTTAAAATTTTAAACAACTTTTATATTGATACTTTTGCTAGAACGTGACTATTAAATATTTTTTAAAATAGCGTTAAAATCCCTAGATGTCGCATTTCAATTCTAAACCCTGTATATACGATATTAATAATTAACAATATAGTTAGTTTATTTTAACTTGAATCCCATTCAAATCCATGGTTACGAATTTAACAATAATTGTGTACCAAAGCGTTTCTTTTGTAACTGAGTAAATTTCAACTATTAATTATTCAGAATTTTGAATAATGAAAGGTTCAAATTGAAACGGTTTGTGGTACTAGTACAATTGTCCATATATTTAATATTGTTCATTAGTTTTATAACCGATTGAGTTAATAATTAGCTGTGAAGACAGGAATTTTTCAACATGTAATTATTCATTATTTTATTTATTTGTTTTTAATTTATTTAATTTCTATAATCTTGAAATATAAATTCTATTCACGATTGTTTCATTTTATAAGGGGCGGTGTAATACATTGTGGTAAACTTGCTGTTTACACATAATCTTTCAGTAGGGACCCGGCCGAGCGGTAGTTGTCAGGTCCTACTGTTGCGTGGAAACGTTTGGAATCAAATAAAACTCGTAGGATTCGGTAACCCGGATTTATTATTTTCTAACTACTTTATCTACCTCTACATCTAAGTTTAAGTTTAAGTTAAATTTACAACTGGTTGTGGTGGCTGCTAGGCTGTGACTGACTTTAGAATATTCTCCAGGGCGTCAAGTCGACTTCAAAAAGCTGACTCTTCAAATTTTAAAACAAACGAAAAGATAACGACTGAGCCAGAGAATGTTCTAGAAGTTTGGATCTATTGCATAGTAAGCGTTCTCGTTATGAATAACAGTACGTGATCACCGAACTAAAAGAATTGACCACACACAGGGTCCAAACGAAATTTAATGTGTTATTCACAACGGAGCGTGCGACAACAAACACAAGAAATATAAATCACACAAAGAAAAACTAAAATACATGTATCAGCAATATTAAGAATAATAAAATAATATAAAAGTAACAACAATTAATTATCAAGTTTAAAAAATAATATTTATATATATTTAAAATGTATGACTTTACTACACCTCCCCCCTAAGAACGGAACTGGTAGCGAGGATTGCTGCCGGTTCCAGTTCTGATAGCAGGACTGGGTCCAGGAACATCCTGATCTACTGACTTTATTTGAACTTGATCTAGAGTCATAGTAGAAGAATTTTTTAAAAGTTACCTACTGAATTTGTTTCAGTTAATAAACTTAATTTTTCATATTATTTATATTTAATAATTAATAATAGAAACAAGATTAAAACAAAAATATAGATGAAGTGGATAAGGAGAATTTCCATATATCGAAAATTCTTTCTAAATGACCCTTTAATTCAGCTTCCTTATCTTACAATTAATTTAAATCGAAACTGATATCTTTTATATGTATTTAAGAAGGTAACATTTAAGTTTATATCAATAAATAAGAGGGGTGTAAAGTCATTTACAATAATTAAAAAATACTTATTAATATTTTCACAATCTAAATTATCACTAATATATCTTATTAACATACATAAAAATTTAAATTAACGAATTCATTTTACATGGGCAAATATAAAATTACATAAAAAGAAATAATATTAAATAATCAGATTATGGGTAGAAAATCCATAATTACATCATAAACTACATGTAATAGTAAAGTTATAGTCAGAACAAAATTCAATTTATTATTGTAAGAATAAACAACAGCATTTATCAATATTGTCGAGTCTAAACAAGAGATGTAAAATTCCTTGTCGAGCATTAAAAACAATTTCAGTAAATTAAGCTGGGTTATAAAAAATTTGATCAATAGTAAGAGAATAAATTCATTAAGCATTATAAATATAACTACTCTCGTCTGAGTAATTTATAATTTTCAAAATTTTTCATATAAATAGTTAATTAAATTTAGTTTTAATATCTGGTATGGAATTTCTTAATTTAGCGAACGATGAATTAGATTTAGATACTAACTTTTTCATGATAATAGTTTCATCTTGAATTATATTTAAAATATCCTTTTATCCTTATCATTTTTGTTCTAATTCAGAAAGTTTAGTATCGTACTTTACAGTATCTTCATCATCTAACATTCTGAAAGTCCACGTTTTTTTTATTTTTTATAGAATACTGATGAAATAAAGGTTCCATAATTTTATTATTAAATTCAAAATTTTTATAAATATTATGAAAAACATTCAAAAATAATTTAGAATTATTTTACTCGTTAGTTTCTATAGACTGAATTTTAAATGTATTGCAAATAGTATGCAATTCTAAAATAGATTGTTGTATTGCCCGATATTATTTTATTTTCGTCTGTAATAAATTGAAGTATACCAAATTTTTCATAGTATCTATCAGGAGAATTATCAATAAATGTAATATTGTACAGTTCATGTATATATACGAATAATGTTCTTTTTTTTTTTTTTTTCTCGAGAGAACAGGGAGAGTAATTTAAAATATGCAGTTTGCATTTTAAAAGGCGGAAAGCGCATATACCTAAATTTTAAAATAAATCTTATTAAATTCATTCACAATAAATGAAATACAGTTTCTTAAAACAAACAATAATATTGTTGCAATATTTAAACTAGCAATCAAAAAATAATTAAACAAATTAATAATTATAATGTAAAAATTAATCATTATAAAATTTACTTTTCCTTTTACATAAAATAAACACTTATTCCCTAAAGTAATTTAAATAAAGACACATAATTCCAACATTATTTATAAAAAGAAGTATTATGTATTATATAATTTCAATCTATTATTATGTACTTTCATTCGTTTATTATTACAAAGAATCACTGAATTAACATTATCTAATTCTAAAATTTCATAAGGACCATTATAAGAAGGAAGTAATTTTTTTTATTTACCCGCAGACTGTGCTTCATTTTTTAATAATACCAAATCGCCAATTTTAAAATTTATAATATTTAATTTCTTATCAAAATGTTCCTTGCTTTTGTGTTTCTTTTCTATTAATCGTTCTCGAGCAATTTTATGTGAAAATTGTAATCTGGCTTTTAATTCTTTGGAATAATCATCATAATTATATAAAATTTCTGGGTCTTTACTTAAAGAGGATGGTAACTCAGCAGAATGTCCATATAAGAGTTCGAAAGGGGTAAAATGAGTTGAAGTGTGAGGGGTTGTGTTATAACAAAACATTGAATAAGGGATCCATGTATCCCAATCAGTTTGCGATTTTTCCACAAAAGATCTTAAATATTCGCTTAAAGTTTTATGACTTCTTTCGAGTTGACCATTAGATTCAGGATGATAAGCCGTAGTTTGTAGTTTAGTAATTTTTAATAGTTTGCATACATCCTTAAATATTGAACTTAAGAAATTTGATCCTTGATCAGTTAAAATTTTATCTGGTGTACCATGTTGGCAAATTATATGTGTCACAAACTTTTCAGCAATAGTATTAGCTTCTTGATTCTGGATTGGAATTGCATGTGAAAATTTTGTAAGGTCGTCCTGGAAAGTTAGTATATATTTATTTCCATTTAACGTAGTTGGCAATGGACCAACAATATCAAGAAATATTTTTTCAAATGGTTTTTTTGAAGTAGTTGTTATGACCATAGGCAATTTAGTTTTCTTTCCAGATTTATTCCGTTGACATTGATTACAAGTTTTTATATACCTTTTTATTTCTTCATACATATTAGGCCAATTGTATTTTATTTTAATTCTATTAAAAGTACGGTTTACTCCTTGGTGACCTCCTAACGGAGTGTTATGATATTCGAACAAAATTTTATCAATCTCATCACGACTCAAATTATTATAATTTGCATAGATACATACATTAATAGAAATATTAGTATCTTTAAATATATATCTTATCATTGATCTTACGTTTTCCCATTGGAGACGGTCTAATTCGCAACCCAATTTTGGAATTGCCAATTTAGTTATATCATTTTGTAAACAGAAAGCTTTCAAATTTAGTAATGTATAAAACATATCCTTTTCACTAGGTTTATCGAAATGATTTTGTTTTGTTACCAAATAAAGAATAAACCTTGAATTTTCTTTCAAATATAAAATTTTATAAAGTTCAGGATTTTGTTGCTCTAAAATTTCAACATTATTAAAAATTTATTTAAACTTTTTAGCAATACCTAACTTCATATAAAGATCTGCACTAACACAGTGAGCTAAGCTATTATCGTTAGAGACAGTAAATAAATCCTTTTCATTTTCTATCACTTTTGGATTGTAAATCAATTTTGTTTCAACATCTAATAAATATTTATGATAAATTAATTCATAATCTTCATTGATAAGAGAAATATAATTAATACGACTTAATGCGTCTGCATTTGAAATAGATTTTCCAGCTCGATGTACTATTTCATAATTATATTCATCCAATTTTATTCGCCATCTCATTAATCTAGAACCAAGATCTTTAACATTTTTAATCCATAGCAAGGGTTTATGATCAGTGATTATGATAAATTCTCTATCATAAAGGTAGGGTCTGAAATGCTTTACAGCCCAAACAACAGCAAGTAACTCCTTTTCAATTGTAGAGTAATTTAATTCGGCTTTATTAAAACATTTACTAGTGTAAGCAATTGGTAATGAGTTTCCTATTTCACCTTGTGATAAAACAGCACCCATAGCAAATTGACTAGCGTCAGTGGTTAAAATGAACTTTTTGCTAAAATCTGGATATTGTAGAATAGGTGGAGTTAATAATTTTTGTTTTAATTGATTAAATGCATCATCGCAAAGGGCGGACCATACATATTCTTTATCCTTTTGTAATAACGTAGTTAAAGGTTTGGCTAATTTTGAAAATTCTGGAATAAATTTCCGGTAGTAACCCACAAGACCTAAAAATGACTTTAATTCCTTTACACATTCAGGAATTTTAAAATTTTGTACCGCACTAACTTTACTAATATCTGGTTTAATTCCTTCTTCTGAGATAACATGTCCTAAATAATTGATTTCCTTACGTAAAAATTCGCATTTATCCGGTTGGAGCTTTAAATTATGTTCACGCAATCTGTCAAGTACATCCATTAATTTTTTATTATGATCTGTTAAATCTTTAGCATAAATAACAATATCATCCAAATAAACAAGACATTTAATTCCTTGCAAACCCTTTAAAACGTAATTCATTAGGCGTTGGAAAGTAGCGGGAGAACCCTTCAATCCAAACGGCATACGATTCAATTCAAAATGACCTAATCCGGTACTAAACGCTGTTTTTTGTTTATCATCTGGGTCCATAAGAATTTGATGAAACCCACTTGTTAAATCAAGAGTTGTAAAGAACTTTGAGCTGCCCAATTGATCCAATATTTCGGTAATATTTGGCAATGGAAAAGCATCATTAATTGTAATTTCATTGAGTTTTCTAAAATCGACTACTACACGCCATTTTTGTTTTCCGGACGAATCTAATTTTTTAGGAACTACTAAAAGAGGTGCGTTCCATGGACTTTTACTGTTCTGAATAATGTTTTCATTCAACATTTGATTTACTTGATTATTAACTTCTTGCTTTTGGCTTTCTGGAAGTCTATAAGGTTTCGCGTAAATTGGTTGTGAGTTAGGCATAATTGGAATTTTATGAGTAATAGAATCCGTATGTGTTAATTTATCAATTTCTTTTATATAAAAAATATCATTATAATTTTTACAAATTTCAGTAATAGATTCCTTTTCTTCAGAATTTAAATGTTCTAAACGCAATTGAGAAAGAATGCGCTCTATTCTTTCATAAGTATTACAAGTTTCAATATTTAATATTTCATAATCGTCAAGATTTTCTAGGATGACTTCCGAATGATTCAATTCAACAGTCTCTTCAGTACTGTTAATAACATTTATAAAACAATAACCATCAATAGGTTTAGTAATACAATTACCAACATAAATACCATTTTTTATTTCCTTCGATAAACAAATACATTCCGTATTATAAGACGTATAAACTTTAATATAAGATTCACTTCTAGGTGATAAAATTGAAAAATTATTAATAATTGTTGGCGTAAGATTCCAAGATATAAGATTATAATTATATTCAAAATTAAATAAACGATTCCCATAATCAAGATTGACTTTATGCTTTAAAAGAAAGTCTTTACCAAGTATTCCATCATTTTTTATAGGAAAAGAATTGGGAACAATATGAAATAAATGTTCAAGAATATTACTATTAACATTAAAACGAATAAGGGTGGTTCCTAAGGTTGTGGTTTGGCCTTCTATAATCCCTTTTAATATAGCTTTTTTGTTTGTATCAATAAGTTCATCATCTTGCAATTTGCACAATTTTAATGCGCTTATATCGGCACCACTATCTACTAATAAGTTTGTATTTCTTTCAATCACAGATAATATGTCAACATGTACACTATCAGGGTTTTCAGATTCATTTAACGATATCGAATAAGTGAGAATTTGTTTGGAGTTATTTTGGTAAGAGCGATTTATTGTTTCATTTGTTTCGCTGACACGACACCGCTGCTCGTGCCAGGGATGGACTCGTTTTTTGGAACATGTGTATTATTTGATACATTATATGATTGTCTCGAATTATTATACGGATAACCTTGATTTGGCTGATAAGAATTATATGGTCTGGAAAAACTTTTATAATTTGGATTCCTATAATTATTAAAATTGGAATTATTACTTACTGAAGAATTTAAAGCATTTCTTTTAAAACAATTATTTATATGATGTCCAGATTTTTTACAATACGCACATATTATTGCCAGTTTATTCACAGCAGGATTTTCATTTCTTCTCGGAAAATTAGGAAAAGAATTATTACTGATATTATTTAAATTTTGTGAATTTTGAAAATAACACTTGTTTGCATGATGACCCAATTTTTTACATTTGAAACATCTAACTAAAAGTTTCTCTTTATTACCAGATTTATTTTGATCTAAAATTCTTTCTTCTTCTAATGCAGCAGTAACTGCTTCAGTAAACGTATTATATCTGCTTGCTTTAATAATTATTTTCACTGGTTCTAACAAACCTTCTACAAAAGCTTTAAGGCATGATTTATTATTTAAATTATTAATTATTTGTGTGGCATCTTGGCCCTCACTCGCTATGCAAGCATCTGTTAAATCGGAAGTTAATCTTTCAATTCTATTAGCAAAGGTTCTAATGTTTTCATTTGTTTGTTGTTTACTCGATAACAATTCTCTTTGTAATTGAGCTATTGTACGTTTTTCTAAATATTGTACTTTTAATTCATTTTTTAAACTATCCCAATCAAGAAAATCACGGTATTTAATAATATTATAAGCCTGTCCTGTCAACTTACATTTTATACAATTAAGAAATTGTGCTGCCTGGACATTATTTATCACAGTAGTACCTACTATATCGCAGCAAGTTATAAATCTGTGTAATTTATCTCTACTACCATCAAATTCTGGAATCATTTTTAATGCTATTTCAATTGTAAATGCCATGTTGTGATACTCAATATTTATAAGATTAATTAATTCTCCAAAATCTGAACCAAAAACTTCTAAGATTGACATAAAGATAAATAAAATAATGTACTTACATAATACCACGATATATTTATTTTAAAGTTTTAAATACTACACTATCACTCACTTTCACTATTAGCTGAATTTTTTAAGACTGGAACGACGATTGAAGTGAAAATTGATGAAGACTGCGATGTGGATGAAGAGAAGAACTCACGATTGTAGTTTTCTGGAACTGTGGTTTGCAGCTGAAGACTTTGATGTGGATGGACTAAAGAACTCGCGACTGTAGTTCTCTGGAACTGTAGGCTGGAGCTGAAGACTTTGATGTAGATTGGCAGATGAACTCGCGACTGTAGTTCTCTGAACTTGTAGATGTAGTTTTATAATAATTCGGCAATTGGGTTTAACCGATTTTATGGTTCGCGATGCGACTGTTCGCTTACCACCTAAGTTTTATTATTACGCGACGGACACGACTGTTCCGTTTACTGCTTTGTTCCAAATACAACCCGTACACTTGACACCAAATTTTATGTGGTAAACTTGCTGTTTACACATAATCTTTCAGTAGGGACCCGGCCGAGCGGTAGTTGTCAGGTCCTACTGTTGCGTGGAAACGTTTGGAATCAAATAAAACTCGTAGGATTCGGTAACCCGGATTTATTATTTTCTAACTACTTTATCTACCTCTACATCTAAGTTTAAGTTTAAATTTACAACTGGTTGTGGTGGCTGCTAGGCTGTGACTGACTTTAGAATATTCTCCAGGGCGTCAAGTCGACTTCAAAAAGCTGACTCTTCAAATTTTAAAACAAACGAAAAGATGACGACTGAGCCAGAGAATGTTCTAGAAGTTTGGATCTATTGCATAGTAAGCGTTCTCGTTATGAATAACAGTACGTGATCACCGAACTAAAAGAATTGACCACACACAGGGTCCAAACGAAATTTAATGTGTTATTCACAACGGAGCGTGCGACAACAAACACAAGAAATATAAATCACACAAAGAAAAATTAAAATACATGTATCAGCAATATTAAGAATAATAAAATAATATAAAAGTAACAACAATTAATTATCAAGTATAAAAAATAATATTTATATATATATTTAAAATGTATGACTTTACTACAACATTGTTGACAAATTTGTAACCATGCGTATGTAAAATCCTATATTTTACGCAAAAATAAACTCACGGTATACAGGTTGGAATTTTAAAGTTAATTTTGAAATTTTCTAATATTGGCACTTCTAATTGTTTCTCAACAACACAGTTAAGTTTTTTTTTGTAGAGGAAAAAATTCTACATCAAATGATAACATAATTGTTAATTTTTCTTTGTCTGGATCAGTACAAATTAAAAGTTAATTTAAACAAATCAGTTCCGGCTTTATATTAACAAAACACAAATACTTACAATAAATACATTTGACATAACCAACAATACAAATAGTAAAAGCACCAAGGAATAGCTTATTTAATATTGTGTAACAAAGAACAATACATTTTTTAGTTAATACTTGATTAAAAGTATAATTAAATAATCAATTAATTTTCAGTACAATTAATACAAGTTACGTGTTTTTGATAATTATATATGTTAAGGGGTACTTAGTAATTTTTTTATATTTTAATTATGTGGACGATATTGTAACTAATCGGCCAGGAGGCGTAGATAACATTTTGAAGGCAAGTTTTCATATTTTTTCTAAAATTCCGTGGAGTGCTGTTTTATAGCATTTATATTCTAGCAAGTACGGCCCTGTTGAAACTTGTCGCATTGACGTCACGCCCAATCACGACGCGGTACCGTTTCTCGTAGATTCCCGAAAATTGCCGAATAATCCAGAGCCGAAGAAGCTGTCGTGTCAGGGTCGAGCGAATGGTTCAGTCCTTTATCTGTGATAAATCGTGTTGGCCGATGCAATAAATATTTTATGTTGGAAGATTTGTAAAGCGGTAGAAATAAATACAGCGCGCGTAAAATAAATGATATTTTAGTGTTTCTAGTGTGTTAAATTCTAAATAATAATTTTTGTTAGTTCCTATTAAATTTTCGTGTTTTCATACAATTTCCTCGAACTATTGCGATAAACAGGATAATACTGTGCTATAATAGAATTGAAGAACTGCATAAGATGCAGTGTTCGCTAATCTCACCCTGCTGCAAAGGTAACGAATCTTATCGCTGTTAACGATATAGTCATAACAAGAACTGTAGCAAAAATATTTACTAATCCACTAAATTGAATGATGCTGAAATTTGATTCGAGTGTGTGGAACGTGAGTTTGTTTAGACTTCGGACTTGTTTATTACCTTCCGACACTGGCGCGCGGGTTCGGGTAACCATTTCTGGCTGCGGATTGTGACTCCTCGATATTTTTTTTGCCATGTTGTATTAAAAATGTGTATTATTTTATATAGGAATACAATACATGGATTATTTTAGTAATAATAACAAATATAAGGAGTGTCTGTGTTAAAAAAATCTGATGTATTTATAACAACAATGCACTGGTAACAACAATACACTTGTTACAACAATGAATTGGTTACAACAATGAACTTGTTACAACAATGCACTTGTTACAACAAAGCACGTGTTACAACAAAGCACGTGTTACAACAATGCACGTGTTACAACAATGCACTTGTTACAACAATGCACTTGTTGCAACAATGCACTTGTTGCAACAATGCACTTTTTGCAACAATGCATTGATAACAACAATAAACAACTAATTTTGTGGGAAAGATATTTCATTGATTTCATTTCTGATTACGTTATCACAAAATTTCTCACCGAATATCCCTCAACCATTGATAAATACGAATAATTTGATCACAGCTACCTCAAGATCGTTGCTTGAAGATAACTGTGATAAAATTATTTCTTAATTATCAATGGCCTTAGGGATATTATAGCTGAAAAATAAATTTGCAAAATGACTTTGTAGAATTGTTAGAACCGTGCAAATGTTTAAGAAAAACAACGAAAAAAAAATACTAGTATTAAGAAAAGTATATTAATGCAATTTATAGTGATTTTAAAGTCAATTTAATTCCTTTAATGGTATTTTAAATTATTAAAAATAATGTGGTTCACTTTAGTTTGCTGGGTTGTTGCTATTGGTATATGATCACGTTTACATACAAAGTCCTTATTGATCTGTCACTTTACTGTCAGACTTTAGTGTTCAATTATAAATTGTAATCTTCGTCATCCAGTGTTTTATAATGACTACGTTTACACGTAGGGCAAAAATGTATTTTGACTTGAATTTGACTTCGAATTGGGAAGATTTGTGAAAACGTATATCGACTTTAAATTTGTCAACAGTGACATTAAATCTAGTATTTAATATTTTTCTGTAAATAATGTAAATATCCTGAATTGTATATTTTTGCGCAGTTAAATAAATTTACGAAATTTAACATAACCATACAAATTACTGGCTGTCAACAATCTGCTGATAAGTGAAGGACAAGTTAATGATCTAAAGTAAAGTACGTTTGTTCTTAATGTGTAAACGTACTAGTAATTTTACTTTTCAAAGTTAAGTCGAAGTAAACGTGTGGTGCAACAGGCATTGCATTTTCATTAGTATTCCATATAAACGTTGTTGCATAGTGACGTCATTCTCAGGTAATATTTTTGATGACGTGCGTCTTCTCCTTAAATATTTTAGTATAACTTGAAAATCTCGCCAATTTTTCTTATATTAGTATAATGTTAAACTACCTACTTACTATTTTATAATAAATAATTTGTAATGTTTCACGCTTCATTGAAGCACGAAAGTTATTGAACTTTAAGTTAGAAATGAATGATTTGGGTTACTAGAATTTGAAAATACAAATTATTTAAACATTCTTTAATGTAACAATGCTTGCATTACCATATAATTTCCTCATTAAGTTGTTGCACATCTTTTTTAATTAGTTATTGTAACAAGAGTAATTTTCCAACAATTAGCTTCATAACTAATTAATAATTAAATATATGAAAACACTCTGACTCTGACTAAATAAACAAGTTATTTAAATATGCCTAAGACCTTTTGTAACAAATTATTTTTTTTTATTTCAGACTCCAATCCTCGGAGATAAATACCCCTAAATCCAGGCCTGAGATGAACACAAGATGCTGAGAAATGCAGCAACAGTAGCGGTGTTATGCAGTGTTGCCGGTCTTGTTCGGGGCGAAGAAATGGACTGCTACGGACCTGGATCCATCGCCGGAGCTGTGATGGGGACCCTCGCTGTTTCGTTGGCACTCCTGGCGCTGGCCTACGTCACCTTCAAGTGCTACGTCAAGTCGAAACGGGGTAAGTGTTCAAATTTTTTGCTTTCGCCGAACTTTTTGCTGCTAATTATTTCAATTTACAAGTAATTATAAATTAAAATTTTAACTTTGTTTCATATAATTTGCAGTTTTTTTTTAAACTTTTTTTAGTTAATTCAATTATTTTAAAAATACAATTTATTTTTGTTAGAATGTGTAGATAATGGTATATTTATCTATATGTAATATGTCATTCTTAACGTTGATTAAACACAAAGTACTATTGGATATTGTGAACTTTGAATTTGAACTGTATGGTGTATACTAGATTTAATTAACAAATTTATATTTTAAATTTACAATTTACTGGTTCATATTACATTTATTAAATTTAAAGAGTGCTATTTAATTAGCATTGGGCTTCAAATATTTTTGACGATATTTTTAACAACAAAAAATCATTTTAATTTTTCAACTTGTTTTACATGTGATGTTTTAGTTTTCCACGCAAAGATTAATATCATATTTAATTTAATAAAAATTTAGACATTTTCTGTTGTCACAGTCATTTTTTCCAGTCAAGCTGCGATTGGATGGATTAAGAAAATTAAATTTAGAATATAATATATGATGATATAGCATGGACCAGTGAAGGTATTTATAATCAGGGTGTTGAATTGACTCAGTCGGTTGTGTTAATTAATACTTACGCAAGTTCCTGCTTCCCTTATAGAGAAAAATGTTTCAAATAAGAGTTTAATATCCGGTTTTATACAGAAATTTAATATAATCACGCCATTTAGCCATTTATGGATGTGGTACTCTGTTCAAAGCATATCTCTGTAGAGTGATATCGCTTACTGAGTGAATTGCAGTTACTAACCATCACTTAAATTTATTTTTAAAGTAAATTTATTTGTTTTTTATAAGTACACATCATTTCACAATATTTTATGGCATACTTAACCTTTTACTTAAAAAAATTATTGTCATTTTGGATAACTTCTTATAAAGTACACCTATTTTTGAACGTTTTTATCCTTTATTGAACTCGTAAAATAAAAATTATTCATTGATTCAAATGCAGATATTATGCTTTCATTTGATTTTTAATGAATATGGAAGCTAAGAATTGCATATACTATGTAACATTTTTTGATTAAAAGGTTAAAAAGGGCAGTACAGCTCAGTATGTCGGCAAAATTATAAGCATTTCTATTTAAAACAGTTTCTTAGTAGTAGTAGTCCACCGCCGCTACTCCGCTACTTGTATGAATATTAAATAAATAAATGCCGATCTCGGTGGCGTAGTGGCTATGTCACTAGCCTAGCACGCCAGAGGTCGTGGGTTCGAATCCCACTGAAGAGCATGGTCGTTTGTGATGTTTACATAAATTCACAATCATCCAATCATGAGGCGGCATATGACCATAGTTACTATTATTTATTTGAATATGTTTCAACGAGAGCCAACACACACGTCCATAGAAATTATGACCATAGTAGTTAGTCCGCCTCTCATCTTCGTAATAAAAAAAAAAATAAATTATGTAGAGGGTTCAAATGAAAAGGGTGCTAAATCTTCAAACCTAATAACATTGAATACAATTATTTTGTTTTACTTTTTGAGGTATGGAATTCCATACCTAGGCTTTTCTGAGGTATGGAGTGCTCCATATCATCCAGACAATGTTCGCCGGCCATGATTATAGCGGGCGGCGTCTATTGTTGCGAGTTCTAGTGAATTGAGGATAACTTGGGTTGCGCAAATAGCCACGTAGGCAGATTTTTATATTTAGCAGTGCTTTTCTTTCACGGCAGGTAGTTCGGAAGGGGATAGGGGTATAATGAGTACAGGGTCGTATTTGAAATATTACTGTTTGAATTTATATTATGGTAGATTCCATTTCCATCTAACTTACAATAAATGTACAGAATACAAATAAAATAAATAAATGCTAGTATATACGGGATATAGAATTATCATGTATTTTCAGTTTTTGTTAAATTTTTCATGGTCGTGTTACCTAACTATATTTAATTTGATTGATTTATCGTAAAATACTAATATTTACAAGTAACCTAATGGTTCTTGCATTTTTAAATTTTGAACAACTTTGTATTGATACTTTGTTGTAACGTGATGCTAATGAATATTAAATATAAAAAAAATAGCGTTATAATCGCTAGATGCCACATTTCAATTCTACAGCCTGTATATACAATATTAATAATTAACAATATCAGCAGATATGTTATAGTTACTTTATTTTAACTTGAATCCCATATAATATTCAAATACATGGTTACGAATTTAACAATAATTGTGTACCAAAGCGTTTTTTTTTTTTTTAATGTAACAGTAAATAAATTTCAACTATTTGTTCAGAATTTTGAATAATGAAAGGTTCAAATTGAAACGGTTTGTGGTACTAGGACAATTGTACAAATATTTAATATTGTTCATTAGTTTTATAACCGATTGAGTTATTAATTAGCTGTGAAGACAGGAATTTTTGAACATGTAATTATTGTACATTTGTTTATTATTTTATTTATTTGTTTTTAATTTATTTAATTTCTATAATCTTGAAATATAAATTCTATTCACGATTGTTTCATTTTATAACGTGCGGTACATTGTTGACAAATTTTTAACCATGCGTATGAAACGTCCTATATTTTACTTCGAAAATATAAACTCACGGTATACAGGCTGGAATTTGAATTAATTTTGAAATTTTCTAACATTAGCACTCCTAATTGTTTCTCAACAAAACAGTTAAGCTTTTTTTTGTAAAGAAAAAAAAATTGTACATCAAATGATACCATTTTTGTTAATATTGCTTTATCTGGATCAGGACAAATTAAAAGTTAATTTAAACAAATCAGTACTGCTATGGAATTTACAAAACACAATTAAATACATGTGACATAACCAACAATACCAATAGTAAAAGCACAAAGCAATTAATAGTCTATTTAATATTGTATAACAAAGAGCAAAACATGTTTTAGTTAATTTCACACTTGATTAAAAGTATCATTAAATAATCAATTAATTTTTCCTGTTCCGGATAAGGGAAAATTATGAATTACATATTAATATCAGAAGATACAGATTTTTTGCTCTACAAAAAGCTATGTTATCGTTTTGCTGAAAAACAATAAAAGGGAATATTTGAATATTTTAAAATTATAATCCACTATATTGTAGCCAGTACGGCCCTGTTGAAACTTCTCGCATTGACGTCACGCCCAATCACGACGCGGTACCGTTTCTCGTAGATTCCCGAAAATTGCCGAATATTCCAGAGGCGAAGAAGTTGTGTCGGGATCGGGCGAATGGTTCAGTCGTTCAGTCTGTGATAAACCGTTTTGCTGTACAGAATAAATATTTAATGTTCGAAGATTTGTAAAGCGGTAGAAATAAATACTACGCGTCTACAATAAATGATATTTCAGTGTTTATAGTGTGTTAAATCAATATAAATAATAATTTTCGTTAGTTCCATTTAAATTTTCGTGTCTTCATACAATTTCGTCGAACTGTTGCGATAAACTGTATAGTACTGTGCTAACTGGATAAATAGAATTGAAGAACTGCATAAGATGCAGTGTTCGCTAATCTCAGCCTGCTGCAAAGGTAACGAGTCTTATCGCTGTTAACGATATAGTCATAACAAGAACTGTAGCAAAAATATTTACTAAACCACTAAATTTAATTCTGCTGAAATTTGATTCGAGTGTGTGGAACGTGAGTTGTTTTTTAGACTTCGGACTTGTTTATTACTTTCCAACACTGGCGCGCGGATTCGGATAACCATTTCTGGCTGCGGATTATGACCCCTCGCGATATTTTTGCTATGTTGGATCATAAAGCGTTTATTATTTTATATAGGAATCCAATACATTGAATATTTTAGTAATAATAACAAATATGAGTGTCTGTGATTAAAAAATCTGATGTATTTATAACAACAATGCATTGATCATAACAATGCACTGGTTGCAACAATGCAATTGGTGCAACAATGCACTTGGTGCAACAATGCACTTGGTGCAACAATGCACTTGGTGCAACAATGTACTTGTTGCAACGATGCACTTGTTTCAACAATGCGCTGGTTACAACAATACACTTGTTACAACAATGCGCTTGTTACAACAATGCACTTGTTGCAACAATGCACTTGTTACAACAATGCATTGATAACAACAATAAACACAACAAATTCTGTGGGAAAAATATTTCATTGATTTCATTTCTGATCACGTTATCGCAAAAAAATTTTATCACCGAATATCCCTCGACCATTGTTAAATACTCATAATTTGATCACAACTACCTCAAGAACGATGCTGGAAGGTAACCGTGATTAAATTATTTCCTAATTATCAATGGCTTAGGGATATTATAGCTGAGAATTAAATTTGCAAACATTGACACATTTTTATAATTCCATTTCAACTTCGTTTGATTTACGGGGTGTTCAATTTAAGTACTACACTATTGCTATCTCGAGAAGTATAAGAGATACGGTGTTAGATAAATTATCAAACAATTTCTATGTTATATGACTATTAGAATGAACAACACAAATATTTTTATTAACCAGTGGTTCTCAAAATATTCGACTCAACTTTTTTTTAATTTTAAATTAGAACCTACCTTTTTTATTAGCTTATTCGATTCAGGATTTTTCCTGAATACTACAATATAACACACTTATTAGTCCTACATAATAAAAATATTGAGAAAAATGCAAATAAGAATTGTTATGTCACTTTAATGATATGAATGAGAGTGTTGTAACAGAAACAATTGAATTTTTTTACAAAAATAAGATTATTTACAAATATTGTTAAATTTTATTTTCACGTAGAAAACAGAGTCTAACTTTGACATTTATCATCAACAATTTTTTCTGTTAGTATCATTAAATTAAAAAAAATATTAATTCTTATTTACATTTTTCTCGACATTTTTATTATGTAATTTTGAGAACCACTGGTTAATAAAAAAAAATTGTTTTGTTCATTTTAATAGTCATATAATTTAGAAATTGATTGCTAATATAACGCTTCCTATCTTTTATATTTCTCGAGATAGCAATAATAGTTATTTACTTTACAAGTGGGCAAAGTAAGGAATTACCCACGAGAGAAATTTTAGCTCACGAAGCCGTAGGCTGAGTGAGATAATTTTATCGAGTGGGTAATTCCACTTTATTATTTTACAGTGACATATGCTTTAAATTTTTAAATTAAAATGTCAATCGAAGTATTTACCAAGCTGTTGTGTGTTATTATTATTATTATAAATAAAAAAATACTCACTAGTGGCTTTCCTCAAAATTATACCCACTAGTGGATAATCTGCTACTTTGCTTGTTTAAAATCGCCAGAGTTATAGAGCATTTATTGAGAGGTGTTGGATAATAGTTATTTACTTTACAAGTGGGCAAAGTAAGGAATTACCCACGAGAGAAATTTTAGCACACGAAGCTGGAGGCTGAGTGTGATAATTTTATCGAGTGGGTAATTCCACTTTGCCCACGTGTGAAGTATAACGTTTTATCCAACACTTCTTAATAAATGAAAAATTAATTAAAGAAATATTATTTGACAGTGACATATGCTTTAAATTTTTAAATTAAAATGTCAATCGAAGTAGTTACCAAGGTGTTGTATGTTATTATTATTTTTATAAAAAAAAAAATTACTCACTAGTGGCTTACCTCAAAATTATACCCACTAGTGGATAATCTATTACTTTGCTTGTTGAAAATCGCCATAGTTATAGAGCATTTATTGAGAGGTGTTGGATAAAAATATTTAACACAGTGACGTCATCAAACTCAATGAAAAAAAATGACTTTGTAGAGTTGATAGAGCTGTGTAAATGTTTAAGAAAAACAGCGAAGAAAAATACTAGTATTAAAGAAAAGTATATTCATGCAATTTATAGTGATTTTAAAGTCAATTTTATTCCTTTAATGGAATTTTAAATTATTAAAAATAATGTAGTTCACTTTTGTTCGCTAAGTTGTTGCTATTGGTATATGCTGTATTTTGACTTGAATTTGACTTCGAATTGGGAAGATTTGTGAAAACGTATATCGACTTTCAATTTGTCAACAGTGACATTAAATCTAGTATTTAATATTTTTCTGTAAATAATGTAAATACCATGAATTGTGAATTTACGAAATTTAACATAACCATACAAATTCTGGCTCTCCACAATCGGCTGATAAGTGAAGGACAAGTTAATGATCTAAAGTAAAGTACATTTGTTCTTAATGTGTAAACGTACTAGTAATTTTACTTTTAAAAGTCGCCTTTTCAAAGTCAAAGTAAATTTTTGTCGTACATGTAAACGTAGTCAATATATACTGATAGCAATTTGTGTTCATTGCAACAAAGCGCGTCTAAAATGGCGGCACGGGTGGTGCAACAGGCATTGCATTTTCATTAGTATTCCATGTTAACGTTGTTGCATAGTGACGTCATTGTCTAGTAATATTTTTGGTGACGTGCGTCTTCTCCTTAAATATTTTTAGTATAACTAATTTGCGTATTCCTTTGGAAATTAATGAAAATATCGCCAATTTTTCTTATATTAGTATAATGTTAAACTAACTACTTACTATTTTATAATAAATAATTTGTAATGTTTCACGCTTCATCGAAGCACGAAAGTTATTGAACTTTAAGTTAGAAATGGATTATTTGGGTTACTAGAATCTGAAAATGCAAATTATTAAACACTCTTTAATGTAACAATGCTTGCATTACCATATAATTTCCTCATTAAGTTGTTGCACATATTTTTTAATTAGTTATTGTAACAAGAGTAATTTTCCAACAATTAGCTTCATAACTAATTAATAATTTAAATATATGAAAACACTCTGACTAAATAAACAAGTTATTTAAATATACCTAAGACCTTTTGTAACAATTTTTTTTTTTATTTCAGACTCCAATCCCCGGAGATAAATACCCCTAAATCCAGGCCTGAGATGAACACAAGATGCTGAGAAATGCAGCAACAGTAGCGGTGTTATGCAGTGTTGCCGGTCTTGTTCGGGGCGAAGAAATGGACTGCTACGGACCTGGATCCATCGCCGGAGCTGTGATGGGGACCCTCGCTGTTTCGTTGGCACTCCTGGCGCTGGCCTACGTCACCTTCAAGTGCTACGTCAAGTCGAAACGGGGTAAGTGTTCAAATTTTTTGCTTTCGCCGAACTTTTTGCTGTTAATTATTTCAATTTACAAGTAATTATAAATTAAAATTTTAGCTTTGTTTCATATAATTTGCAGTTTTTTTAAAACTTTTTTTAGTTAATTCAATTATTTTAAAAATACAACTTATTTTTATTAGAATGTGTAGATAATGGTATATTTGTCTATATATGCCATTTTTAACGTTTAGTAAACACAAACTACTATTGGATATTTTGAACTTTGAACTGTATGGTGTATACTAGATTTAATTAACAAATGTATATTTTAAATTTACAATTTACTTCCCTGAGTCATATTAAATTTAAAGTGTACTATTTATGGCATGGACTTAAAATATTTTTGACATGATGTTTTTAACAACAAAATCATTTAAACTTTTCAACTTGGTTTTACATGTGATGTTTTAGTTTTCCACGCAAAGATTAATATCATATTTAATACTCTTCTCATTCTTATTACAAAAAATATTTTATAATAAAAATTTAGACATTTTACTGTTGTCGCAGTCATTTTTTCCAGTCAAGCTGTGCTTGATTGGATTAAGAAAATTAAATTTAGAATATATGATGATGTAGCATGGACCAGTTCAGATATTTATATTCAGGGTGTTGAATTGACTCAGTCGGTTATGTTAATTAATACTTACGCAAGTTCCTGCTTCCCTTATAGAGAAAAATGTTTCAAATAAGAGTTTAATATCCGGTTTTATAAAGAAATTTAATATAATCACGCCATTTACCCATTTATGGATGTGGTACTCTGTTCAAAGCAAATCTCTGCTGGGTGATATCCCTTTCTGCATGAATTGCAGTTACTAACCATCACTTAAATTTATTTTTAAAGTAAATTTATTTGTTTTTTATAAATACACATCATTTCACAGTATTTTATAGTATACCTTTTACTTAAAAAAATTATTGTCATTTTGGATAACTTCTTATAAATTTTTAATGAAAGTACACCTCCTATTTTTGAACGTTTTTTTATCCTTTATTGAACACGTAAAATAAAATTTATTCATTGATTCAAATGCAGATATTAAACTTTCATTTGTTTTTTAATGAATATGGAAGCTTAAGAATAGCATAATTACTATGTAACATGTAAAGCTCATATGACCGACTGAGAAAGTCCACCACCCTTTATATATATTTTATACTTTTTAAATAAAATTTAAAGCCAAATTTGTAAATTAAATGCAGTATAAACCTGCCATTAACAATAGCAAATTCATTATGTAAATTCAGTAGCAAATGCAAAATTTCATGCATTCAAAGTATGTTTATCAACAAATATAAACAATTAAATAAATAGTTAGATAACGCAGCAACATGTGCTGGTATTATATTCTATATTTAGACTAAACATACCATTATTTACATAATTGCAAAGGTAAAATAGTTATTTGCTTAATATAGCATTTATCTTATCATATAAATATTATATAAACATGAAAGTAATATCAAAGTTTATTTTCAAGAAGCAATTGTTTTGTAATTTGTAAATAAATTATATGAAACATTTGAATATTAACAGCAAAATGTGTCACACTTGCTTGTCTAGTTTAAGAAATAAAACCATCGAGTTTTCTACGTAAACATTCCACGTGCGCCTTGACAAATCAGAAGTTTTAAATTCCTGCGCTTTCAACGATTACGTATATTCAATTAGATAACAATCAAACAATCCTCAATTAATTTAAAATCCAACAAACGACGATCAGAAACATCAGAAAACGCGTCCGTTGTCCCAGTTCACAACACTTGCAATTTTTTCGTAATATTTTTCCTTTAATTGAGAGCTAACTCGCCTAGACAGCAATTTAAAATCAGGTGGTAATTATAAAATGTAATTAACAATAATTAATTTACTTAAGGCTGTCGCTATAGTTCTGAGAACTATTCGTAGATGGAGAGAATTGTAATTGCGGTGAACGTGCGCTTTTATGTTACAAATACGGTTTGGTTTTGACACCTTAGTAATTCATTCAGACGGCTGTGGTTTCTGAATTTGGCGACGTGCTATTGTTTTTGATTTGGAGAAAAATGCTGCATGGAAAAATGCAGTCATCATGAATCACATGGAGCGACACCAAATACTTTTATATCTGATATTGGGAAGATAACTCAATGATTCTGGAACAAGAGGAGTAATTAAACTCTTCATTCCTTCACTTATTCTACCATCAGATGAAGATGATTCTCCTTCATTTTGCCGTTATTTTATTATTTAATATTTGTTATTGAAGATGGAAATATAATTGATGTCCTTGAGAATATTTGTTATTGAATTTGTTGTTCATGAGAATCTACAAGCAAGAAGATTTATAAATTTGACAAGAAGAAAGAAATCTGAATCTGGGACTATTTAAAACTTACTCCGTTTCATATTGATACCAGCATAACTACGATATTTTTATATCAATTACCTAATTTAATTATATCAAAAGCAGCTTATATTTAATATTTAATTAACCATCGATTTCTACCACTACTATTTTATGGAATGAGGATAATCAATTTTAGACAATACCTTTATCAATCTAAACAAATATTTCGCTGAAAAATATATATTTGTTCTACATTGTACAAACTCTTAAAAACAAGATCTACTACAATGATGTGAAATTACTTCGTTAAGAAGAAAGAAGATGGAAAGAAGAATATATTTTCTAATATGAGAATCTCCAAATCTATTTTCTACTATTATGAGCAACATTGAATTAACATTTGAATTACATGATTTACCATTCCAAAAACAAGATCAATAAACCAGAGAAGTTAATTGGTTTAGAAGAAGGAATATATCGTCTAAAAATGTCAAACTGGATTATCTGAACTGTCTATTATTACTAGAAACATTTCCCTACTATAATATTGAATTAATATTTTCTCTATAATGTCCAAAGGCCTTAAATTGATGAAAGAAGATAAGAAGAAAATATGTTGTCTAATAAAGGAAAACTGTAAATGTGTATTATATGTGGCAGTTTCGTAATTTAAATTACTAATATTTGCATTACATGGCTTAAAACTCAATTACATTTATCAATCAGATAAATTGCAACATTTCTTATGAGAGAATGTAGAAATTGACGAAAAATTATAAAGTCAATATGGTCACAGTCTTCAAATCAGTATCATCGAATATTATAATTTCCACACTTTGAAGAAAGAAAACGGAAGAAAAATATTATCTTGGGAGGAAAATACTTCTTATTTTATTATCTGTCTCATTACGGTATAATAAATTTTATTTGTCAATTATATCCAATTACAAAGTCGTAAAATCATGACAAACCAGCCTGAGAAATTACATGGATTGAAGAAAATCGATGGGAACAAGATTTATACCAATAATGTTACATTGCGGAGGTTCAAATTCTTACCTCGATTCGTTCACAAAATCTATCCAAATATACCAATTTTCATTGCATATTACCTGAACAACTTTGTTACAAAATCTTTCCTGATACAATTACCAACCACAACACTATCATGTCCTTCCTTATTTAATATGTTTCATATTTAATTCAATGTTTTAAACAATCAATTTTAATATTTGACGCAATTTTTGACGAAGATATTTGAATTTCAAGTTATTTACCTCATATTTGATGTCACAAGAACTATGAATTATCACAAAATCATCAAACGAGAAATAAAGTCTTCAATTCAAATAAGAAGAAATCAAAGCAGAAACTTTCTACTTGATCCTTACAGTTTTTGACGAAGATATTTGAATTATTTAATTGCTCTTATTTGATGCCACAAACTCTGAATTATCACACAGCCACCAAACTAGAAATGAAGTTGAAGAAATCAAATCAGAAACTTTCTACACCACCTTTAAAGTTTTTGTTCAATATATTTGAATTATTTAATGGCATCATATTTGATGCCACAAACTCTGAATTATCACAGCCACCAAACTAGAAATGAAGTTGAAGAAATCAAATCAGAAACTTTCTACACCACCTTTAAAGTTTTTATTCAAGATATTTGAATTATTTCATTGCTCATATTTGATGCCTGGATTCGTTCACAAAATCTATCCAAATATACCAATTTTCATTGCATATTGCTCCCTGAACCACTTTGTTACAAATTGATTCCTGATGCAATTTCCAACCAGAATACTATCGATGTCCTTACTTTTTTTTGTTTGGTTCAATAATAATTATATGTTTTAAACAATCAATCTTAATACGTTGTCAATTTTTGACGAAGATATTTGAATTTCAAATTATTTACTCGTGTTTAATGTCACAAGAACTATGAATTATCACAAAATCATCAAACGAGAAATGAAGTCATCAATCCAAATAAGAAGAAATCAATGCAGAAACTTTGTACTGGAATCTTACAGTTTTTGATGAAGATATTTGAATTATTTCATTGCTCATATTTGAAGAATGATTAATTACCACAAAGTCATCAGGGAGAAATAAATTTGAAGAAATATGCAGGACATCTCTTCTCGATCCTTACAGTTTTTGACGAAGATATTTGAATTATTCCATTGTTTTTATTTGAAGCCACAACTATGAATTATCACATAGTCACCAACAAGAAATGAGGTTGAAGAAATAAAAGCAGAAACTTCTTCCTTTTCTATTCTTAATAATTAATTCCATATATTAAACACGTTACGTCAATTTTTGACGAGGATGTTTGAATTTCGAATTCATGCTCATATTTGATGCCATAAGAATTATCACAAACTCACCAAACGAGATATGAAGTTATCAATCCAAATAAGAAGAAATCAATACAGAAACTTTCTACTCGATCCTTATGTCAAGTTTCTGCCTTTTATGCTGCTAATATTTTCGACGTAATTTATTTTTGTCACATGTTGGGTCTCTCTACCAACTGAAAAAGTTAGTCAATAATTAATATAGTCTTCATGAAGAAATTTCCGTATATGATATCAACTAGGATATCTCATTAATTAGTACATAATTCAGTACAAATATTTGAGGAACAAATCAGCTTGTCAACAAAAACCAAGAAGTCTGACTTCCTGTTTTTAAATGCACATCAGGATTACTTCAAACTAATAAGAATATTTGAAAACTATTCTTTTTTAAATCTCTTGAAGAAACTTCGAGGAACCAAATCATTTTACCTCAATGAACCACTTGAAGAAATGTTCCATATTATTTTACTTTGATAATCTTTCACTGAAAAGTATTTAAAACTAAGGCTTCGTCCGACTCTCCCAGGAGCTTAACTGATTGGAAAGCCAGAAAAAAAAACTACAAAAAAGTTTTGTTTTTATAATATCCCGCATTACACTTTCTTAACTTATTTATTGATTAACATATACATGTGGAAGTCATCTTGACTCATGGATCATAATCTACAGTCCAACAGAAGATTGTCTCATCTAAAGTCATAATTGTGATGATTTCCAATTTCGTCATCATCGTCGCCATTATCAGTTGCTTGCGAAGAACGATCACATTTATCTTTGAAAAATTAGAGACAGAAATCTTCTGTCCGAATTTCATGATTTATGAAAAATAGAGAATCTGATTTATTTTTGACGTCTTCCTCACTTGGTGATGATCTATATCCCAATAGAAAATTGTCCCGTCTGGAATTGAATATGGAATTCAAAGCTTCCTTAGGGAATAAAGAAAGAAGTTATAATTGTCTCAACTTCATCATTCCTTGAGAGCGATCTTCTCTAAAGGCAGAGAATTGTGTTAGAATTTCATGCCTTACTTAATAATAAATACTCTTCAAATGAAAGAAGTCATCTTAACTGAAGAATCATAATCTACAGTCCAACAGAAGAGACTTTCATAAAAAAATATACTAAATATTTTGTTGGGATTTCTTATATTTTCCCATTTTATTTCCTGCCAATAATGGATTAATTAAAATACAATAATTCACCGGCTTCGTCCGAATCTCCCAGGAATACATCTGTAGATCTACAAATACGTAGATAACGTATAATTTTTTGAATGGCATGTTCCATAGTCAACAAATTTGTTGACGAAGAACAATTATATTATTTATTCTACTTTATTGCATCAGAAATGCCACAATGGCGTCATAATTCTGTGAATCTGGATTATTAGCAATGATAATTTATACAACATATAACTGAAAGAAAACATCTTTACCGAAGAATACAATGAATATTTTGTTCCGATTTAAGTTTTCATGTTTACCCATTTTCTTCGCCACCTGACAGTAGTTGATCATTACTTATTTAATCTTCTGGTCCTCCTCCTGCTTTCAATAATGATTACCTCCTCCACGATTCGTCGCAGCACGTGTCCGGGTGCTTTACAGAGACGAGCTCATGTCTCCAGTCATTTTGGAGCTCATCTTCTTGAATTGTATTTTCCGTCTTTGCACGATGTCTCAACATGATTGTGCGGAATATTTATTTATGGAATCAGAAATGCAATTATGACCTAATGCTGTATTCATAACTATGTGGATTTGACATAAACAATGTCTTATTTAATATTAAACAAGCTCTACACCAGAAATTCATGTATCTTGAAGGACCATATTCTACAGTTCAATAGAAGAAAGAGTGTTTCAGAATACTAAATATTTTCTTTGGATTTCATTATTTTGCAACCTGCCAGATCTTCATTTACTGAATGATATTTATCTACAGTCCAACAGTAGAGTGTTTTCATCAAAAATTAAGTAATAACTTTGATGAGAAAATACTTAATTAAATCATTATTACCAATTTTTTAAATCAATAATTGATGATTATTCATCGACATTCTTTTATGATGCCATCGCTTAAAACTATAATAGTCGGCTTTGTCCGAATCTTCCAGGAAGTTAACTAATATGCACAACTATAAAATACGTAGATAACGTATAATATTATGTCAGTGATGACGGAGAGAGATCATATTATTAATTCTATTTTATTTGTTGAATTAGAAATGCAACAATAACCTGATGCCATATTAATAATTAATTATATGGTTCTGGTTAGTAGAAATGTCATATTTAACATTAGAAGATAAATGATAAATACTCTTGTAAAGAAGAAAGCCATCTTTAATGAAGGATCATAATCTACAGTCCAATAGAAGAGTGTTTCAGAATACTAAATATTTTGAACTTGCATATTAGATTTGGATATTTAATAATTATTTTTTCATTTACTACAGAAAGAAAACTAGCATCTCTTAACAATAAAATTAAAACAGGCTTCTTCAGAATCTCCCAGGAACTTAATTGATATCTTCTCACTGGAAAAGCCGTGTATACCGCACGACAAAATCAATTAATTAATCGTCAACACCTTTGATAACGAGGATTTGTCTTATTTTAAAATGAAGAATTTGTACAAGCGCTAATAAAAACTATCAGTTTTCATCATTTCACATTGTGTACTTAACAAACAGCAAAGCAATGTGTAGTCAATGATAATTTGTCTTCTACAAGCATCAGAAACAAACGAGAGCGCAAACAGCAATCACATGTCCATCTAAGAAGAAGAAAACATCTAATTAAATATCTAAAATGATTTGTCCTGCCTTAATTTTGTCCTGGCAATCTTTCCACAACATTACGACAGGAGATCCTTTCTTTTTCATGATGTATCCTTAAATCCCAAATAATATTACATCGTATAAATTATAAATTGCTCTTATGACAACTCTACAAATTTCTACTTCGTTCAAGTTTGCTGCTGTCCTTCATTTATGCGGTAGGACGACAAGAAGAATCTATCTAAAACATACTCGAATTGTCAAAAATTCCTCATTGATCCCAGAACTAAAAAAAAAAAAAAAAAACTAGACTTCAGCGTACCTTAATCTTGTCCTATCAATAAACTTTCTCCTTGAAAATGATATATTCTTCGTGTTATCCATCATTCTTTTAATTTAATTTATCCTTGAACCCCAAATAATATTGAAGCATATAAAATATATATTGTTCTACAACTCTGCAAATTTCTACATATTTCGAAGCTTTACTACTCTACAAATTATGCGATCAGAAGACAAGAAGAATCTGTCTAAAACATACTCGAATTGTCAATAATTCCTCACTAAAATAGGAAGCAGACTTCACCCTTCCTACGAAATTTTTATTGACAAACGTAAATGAAACATTTTATTTAACATTCAAAAAATTATAATTGGTCTTCATGATTACCTCTAGTTTCCGCTTCAGGTAAAGAATTTGCCCAATACTGGATTGCCATGAATTCATCTTTGAATTTCCAAAAGGTGAAAAGAGGCAATGACAAATAATTTGTTGTTTCATGATTATAGCAAATTTTATTATTAGCCATGTAATGCATTATTCATTATCAGGAACTAATAGTCTTTCGTGATTATCTTGAATAAGAACATGTAATATTACATGATTACAAAATTATTCTAACAAAAATTTAGATTACTGCACGATTATTGTCATCTCCAATTCGTCAGAAACAGAAGAAGAAGAATAATTATAAAAAGATGTCTGTTCTACCTGAAGAAAAACCTGACTACTTATTTATCATTCAAAGAGTATATTGAAAAATGGTATTTGTTATATTCCTGAATTCATTGAATAAATTATTGTACCGGTTAACTATTTATGGATCAGTACACCATTCAAGATCTTCAAGAGATCAGCAATCGGAAGGATAATACGAAATATATTTGCCTGAAGGACACCAAAAAATATCAAACAACAATAGTATAATTTCGTCAAATTCATACACAGCCGCCATTGAGTATATTCGCTATTGCATAAATGCCATTGTTTCCCTATTGTTATTATATAAATGAAGATTAAGCTTTCTTCATAATATTTCTTTATATATAAAGAGTTATGCCAATACACTAATCAAGTGTTAATTTGTATACTAGCGCATTTTCGTTCCCTCAATTGTTACTGTTGTCCATTAAGGACTTGCAAGAATATCTGGTAAAACTGTCATATCTTTTGTACATTCATTTTTTCACAAACATCTTTGATATTTAAACTAGCGAATTGTCACTTACCGTGAAGTTAAACTGTACTTCACAATTCAAAATAAACTCTTTATAAAGAGTTATGCCAGTTAACTAATCAAGTGTTAATTTATATTTGTTCATTAAGGAGATATAAACTTTCTATCACAAGCATCAACCGTGAATTAAAGCTAAAATGATTGTGTAGGTTACGGAGCTAATGATCTTGTTGTTTTCTGATGTTTTTGTTCTTTTTTTTGTTGTTGGTTTTGTTTGCTTGTTTTGGGTAATTAGGATAATTTGTAGTGTTTACTACAATTGTGAATGATTTCTCTTGAAATAGATTTGATCAGCACTACTTACAACAAAATCTATTTCATTACTGTCTCGTAAATTTAGCGGTTATGAAATCGAAATGCACAATTATTTAATTTGATTTTAAACGTTTCAAACTGACAACTATTGACTTGTCATTTTGTTCCACGACTATATTCGTTATTCATTAAACCTACGAGCGAGCTTAAGTTTTTTAATTTATTTAAAATTTTGGGAAGTAACTACTCAATTTATTTGTCCGTATATATAATCGGTAATGAAATAGAAATTACAGATGATGCCGCACAATTCTCATTATAACTGAATATTATAAAATGTTTTCTTTTCTTCAAAAAAACAATAATAATAATAATGCTGTGATACTTTTAGTCATTGAAATATTCACTTATATTTCCTAATTTCAATATTTTAAATTCGAGATAATACTGACATCATTATTGACTTATTTACTTGCATATTTCGCCAAGGATGCATTCATCTTTTTCATGACTTGATATATATGAAATATTTTCAATATTTTTCAATTATTAAATGGGTGCCCACAAAAAATAGTTGCTGTAATTATTCATTGAAAACATTTTCTTAGAAGGTTTGTTTTTAGCGTCATTCAATTATAATATTAATATGAAGGAACACCTACAAATCATTTACATATGAGTAATTTGATGATTCGTCTTAAAACGCTCCTTTTGTGCAATAATGAAAGATAATTCCTATCAGGAAGATTTATAAAAGGGATTAGCGCTAACTCCATTTTTTTTTATTGTAACTTCATTTTCCATTTTCAGTCTATAATTATTTTAATTTAATTAACATTGGAATAGCATAAAATTTGACACATTTTGATACCATATTTTATTTAAAAACGAAGTTACACATGATTGAAAAAATGGAGTTAACGCTAATCCTTTTTATGAATCTGTCTAATTTTTAGTATTAGACCGAAATATGTTTTTTCTACTTTGCATCTATAACAGAACTATTACAGCACCCAAAAGAGTTCCTTAGTAGCTCATTCCAGTATTAGTAGTACAGTACAATTTATATTTTCAAGATTGCTGAAAATATCATTTCTAAAAATTTTCAAAATTCTTTTTTTATTTTTGTATTTCGATAATTTTAAATAGTTGATAATTTTAAATTCAATAATTTGAATTTTCAAATGTCACATTAATATTTAACTGACACAATATTTCCAAAATTTTTAAACTAAGATTATTATTTAAAAAGAATAGACGTAAAATATAAAAAAATATGTGAAGAATTTAGTTCATAATAGACGATTATTATGTACTAAGGACCTTTTCTCAAACAAACAAAAAATAGTCAATATGAATCTATGATACTTTTGTATAACCTCTCGTAGATCTATGGGTAATTTACTGAGTCCACTGATGATAATATTGTTATATACTTATAAATTAACTTTACACCAAATATTATTTCCACCTTTCAATTGGTATTATAATAAATTTCTTCATTAAATTATAGTTTTTAAATGATTGGAAATTGGTTAGAGTGTTGATTTTTAATGAGACACGTACTTCTTATTACATATAGGTAATTCATATGACAAAAGTTGACAGATAAGTAATTCAAAAGATTGTGCTCAAAAACTCCTTTGAATGCAATTTATAGTTTTTCTTTTATGGAAATGAAATTCGTTGATATAGTGCCCTACATTTTTAAGCTACGTTCAGAGTTTTACTCAGTTATCAAAAAGTAAACTAATAATTTTGATAAACACACATTCTATAATCGATATGAAATATTTTTCTGTTTTTATGTCTTATTGACAAGAGAAATTCTTTTATTGTTAACGGTTTTTGTATCTTTATCTACTAGACTTTGTTTTCACTGTTTTATTCATTTGTAAAATATTTTATATTCATCATAAACTCGAGGGCCATTTTTTTGTAACAAGCATTTGATGAATAGTCAGTACATGGCAATTCAAAAGTTATTTTATTTATGCGAAAATAATTAATGCTTACAATAATACATAATTAGAAATAAAAAAATTCAATTAGAATATTATCAAAGTATTTAATGGGAACATTGTATTCTCTAGTTAAGCAACAATTTTTTTTATGTCCATATTAATGTTTATTGGAAAAGGTTGCTCTTGAAAGTATGGAAAATTTTATGTAAATGTTCTATAATATGTGGGCCGTAAAAAAAGTTTAGCAGATCGCCAATTAGTCAGCGCAATGTCAGTAAAAATAATTGAGAATAAACTTTACCTTATTCAAAAAAAGAAAATTTAGTTTTCATATTTGTATGGTAAAACTTAACGTGTGGAATAAGTAGTTCAAATTTTTATTCTGGACGAGTTTATATTTGAGTGATGTACGTCAAATTAAACATAACCTAAAAAAGTGCAACATTAGTTAACAATAAAGACAGGTACAGTTTTCTTCCTTCGTTTGTGACATCTCCAATTTCTAAAACGTAAAATGGTCAGGGATTAGAACAACACAAAACATAAGTGTTTTAAATTATAATATTCATTTACTCGAAGATAAACAACACGTTATTATCAAATGAAGTCATTGATATTCACTTGTTTTATTCAAACTTTTGTTTGTTGCAATGTTGTGTAAGGCGAATGTTAAATCTATCCAGCTTTTACCATTACTGTCTGTCAACATACAAATGTTGCATACAAATACACATGTACACTCCACATTAAGTTTTACAATACATATAAATTGATTTGTCTTCTTAAATTGAATCCATATTTCTCAGCAGCTATTTAGAATAAATAAATATCATCAACCGTTTACCCATTTTGGATTGGATATTTTAAGAGTTCATAGTGGAACAGTCTAAATAAGTTTTTGAACAATTATCAGCTTGTTATAGTTTCTCTACTATTATTACAAGAATGCGATAATATTCTTCCAATCCTTCACTTTCATAGTTTTCAAGTCGTCAACTACATTATCCATCCATCTCTTGTTTGGTCTTCCTCTTTTTCTGGTATTCGTTGGTGTCCACTTATATATCTTCTTTACAGTTCTTTCCTCTTCCATTCTTGCTATATGACCAAACCATCGCAATCTTTGACTTTTTATGAACCGTACGATGTCCTCTCCATTGATTAGTTCATCTATTTCGTGGCTCATTAAAATTCTCCAAGTTCCATCTTTTTCTTGAATGGGTCCGAATATTTTCCTTAGGACTTTCCTTTCGAATGCTCTTAGTGCATCTTCATTTCTTTTCCTTAGTGTCCAAGTTTCACACCCATAAGTAACAACTGGCTTTATGAGCATTTTATATATTCGTAGTTTGCATCCTCTATTTAGTATTCCACTTTTCAGTAAATGGCGATTTGCCTGAACGCATTTATTTCCCTTTAGAATCCTATGTCTTATTTCATCATCATCATTATTGGAATTGAACTTGGAACCAAGGTATTCAAAAGAGGTAACGTTTTCGTAATTGTCGTTATCGATATTAATATACTGCGGTAGTGGTTGGGTGCTACTTTTACAACACATGTATTTTGTTTTTTGGTTATTTACCTGCAATCCTTGCTTGACAGTATTTGACTTTAATTTTTCACGTGATTGTTCTAAAAGCCTCATATTTCGTGATAGTATAGTTACGTCATCCGCATAAGCGAGAATTTGGAGACTGTTCGTATTTATACATCTCCTTGTATTTAGATCTCTGATAGCTGATTCTAAAACTAAATTAAATAATACCGCTGATAAGGCATCCCCCTGCCTAACACCAGCATTGATACTAAATCGCGTGCTTAGTTTTTCATCAAAAATGGTGGATACCTCATTGTAAGTATAAATTTCGGAACTTGGTCCTTGTTACAACCAGCAGCCGGTGCCCGATAGCTTTGTAGTTGCAAAGTAATTTTATCCCAACTTAGAATGGTGACGGAGTTAGTACCGATCCAAATTAGACTGTGAATATTTCTCAGATCTGACAGGGATTCGAACACACGACCGCTGAATCCAGAGGCAAACACTCTTACCAATAATAATTATAATATGCCATTGAAGCATTTACCTATTTTATTGAACTACATTCAATATACTGTTCAAACAGTTTGCATATTTGTTTTACTTTTGTACTTAGCTTTTAAGTTTACTTAAAAGTACTTTCTTTTAACAAGATAGCAAGGTATCAAACTTCTATCTTTGGGACTATAGTGTTTGGTACTATGTTGAATTTTCTACGACTAATACATAAAAACATAAGGCATAAAATACAAAAAATGGTATTAGGAACATAGGAACACATTTCATAATAGCCGATTAATTTCACATAAAATAAAATAATACTATATTTTTTATTAAACATATATTTTAGTAGCATGTGGATATCTATGGCTTCTCATACTCATATTGTATTTTTACATTTGGATTTTGTGTGAAACATAAATTATGTTATGGTCACTGTTGTCAAATGCATCAGTTATAATATTTCAAACCTAATTTTTTCTTCGAGAGCTTGTTCGAGTCTATAACACTTGTCCGAATTTATGCTCCCGTTAATTAGCCGTACAATTTATAAAACCAAGCACTAATGTTTTAAAGTCCTTGACCCTGGCTCTCTTACAGTTTTCTTAATCAGATTAATAATAATCGATCGAACAGAAGTCAAGGAAGCCTAACAGTTAATTATTATCTCCTTTAATGCACACTGCGTTATGCTGCTGCTTGTTGTTTGCAGCAATTAGATGCGCTTGTAACTTCCAACGAAACAGAACATCGAGAGAACTGTGCTAGTGCTAGGTTAGGTCTGTGACCTTGACTTTGCGGCTTGTGAATGTAATTGTCAGTTGTGATACCTGGTTGTTCTCAATTTGTCTTTATACATGTCAGTGAGAATTTCTTGTGAATTTTAGTCTGCACTACTTATTTGTAACTTGAAAGAACTGCTTTTTAAATGTAAATGGAGTAAATAATGTTTAATAGAAATGCAGAATGGGGGTCATACACTTAAAAAAAGTTGTTTTATTTTTTTACAAATTATAAAAATAAAACATTTCAGTCACATATTATTCAATATTTCTTATAATTTTTTAACTATTCATTCATAACCTTTATGAAGTTTCGCAGTTGCAAAATCGTGACGTCACCTTGTAATGGAATATACAGCATAGCAAAGCAAAGAAGGTGTTGATAACATATAATAATTTTCTTTTCAAGGTTGTAATAAAATTAAAATTGTTTTGTAACTTAGTTCATAAGTACACACATACACATACGGTCTATGGGCCGGCCTGTAGACATTCGCGGTTCCCCCAACTTTGAAGAAACCTTATGTTAACAGTTTGAAAGATCTGTTATGTTTCATAAAGTATCGTTGCCAAATCTTTATTTAATTCAAAATCTTTCGTTTTCTTTTTAAATTTTGTTTCTTCGTCATATTGTGAAAGTTACAAATAATAATAATAGGAACTCTAATCTTACCAATCGTATTAACAGACTGTTATAAATGTGTACTTTTTATGTTATGTTGTATATATTGCAATTTTTGTATTGTAACTATAGTTTATTCTCTAATATAAAAAATCTTTTGCATATAATAAGCCTAAATTATTTTAATCAAATTGGTTTCCTTTATTAATAAATAATTAAAATAAATATATCATCACGCCTTTTACCTATTATGAATATATCACTCTGCTTACGCATATCTTCGGTAAATGATATTTTGTGTCTGAATCGCGATTGCCAGCCGTCAAATCATATCCCCAAAGATATTAGTGGAGGAGGAACCAAAGAGTAAATTTAAAATTGTAACTGGCGTGTGTGGTATTCGAGCTATTTACCTCTTTATGAAAGAAGCAAAAGAAGATTCACAATTTGAGCCTAAGTACAGCTTGTCATAATTGTAAATAATTTAAATATTTTGTTGATAGATTTGCCAAATTTTATTAATGCTTTCAAACTGTTCTATTTGTTTCTAATTGATTATTGATATTTGGTATTAAGAAATGTTAAAATTATTAGTTTCATTTTTTATGGTAATCTGTAATTAGGCTCAAATTGTGAATTTACCTATTTGATTTACATAATTTAGGCTTATTAAATATAGTTTTTATTAATTATGAAATTGTTTTGTCTAACGGAGTTGCAATTACTGTATGTAACATAAAAAATACACCACACGGTAGATACAATTTCATAGTAATGTTATAGATAAAATTCATCATGCAATCTCAATGTTAAGTAAACTTGTCATCACACTTTACTTTGTACAATTCTGGTTAGGTTGAAATTTTTTTGCTAATTTATTTCCCGAATGTCTTAATAGGCAAATACCCTCCACTACTTTTTTTGTATTATATCTGGATCCAGTACCTTGATATACAAAACTTGTATCCATATTAATGTAAGAATGTTACTCACTAGTTTTTGTTTGATTCATGTAGCCAAAAACTAATTTAATATGTCAAACATATGCTTTTTTATTTTAAATAATATAACTCACACAAGCATATATTATAAACTGTAATTTAGTATATTTTCTAAAATTGTTTGAAGTTAATAATGAACATTATCTCAAATTTTTCACTATGATGATAATGACTGATCGATACTGTATCGATCGGCATCTGAGTGAAAAAAATATACAAAATTATCCTGAGAAATTCAAATTTCACATAAAATCTTAGAATTCATTCCCCTTGATATGTTGTATAAGAATTCCTACATATAAAGAAGAATTTGATTAAAAGCAAGTATTACGACAAAGACAGTTTGTTTTAAATACGATTAGCAAGATTCCATTTTACAAAAATATTTGTAAGACGGAAATTCGCGCATACTACATGATTATTCAAAACCATGATTTGTTCATTTATCAGTTACCAAGCACGATATGTGTATCATCGTTGTATAGGTCACCAAGGTAATTAGTTTTACCTACATGCTTTTATCTACACAAACCACATACGTCTATTGCGTCTACGCAGTTTTCAATGCAATTTCTCTTCTACGAAACAACTGAATGTAGCGGCATTGTTAAACCGACATGCTAACAAGGTTTATTTGATAATTAACGCAGTTCGTAATGGAACTTGCTTGTAGTGTCAGATAAAAGAAAAGTAGTTAGATAGGTTTCACAATTCCTAAAGTTTTTTCGCGAAAAGCCATTTTCTTTGCTGACTGATATTTCAGTAAGAGATTCTGATCTTTTCAAATACCTCTCTTTAAAATATATCCATAACACTATAACGAATACGAATGTTTAGAGAATATTTAATAATTGTTTATGCTGT